>ML677334.1:79226675-79565715 GCA_007922305.1 Dermatemys mawii | reverse complement strand
CCCCCTCACATGCATCACAATATTTTCTTTCAGCAACCGAAGTACCTGTTCAATAAATGAATTGTCTTCTTAATAAATGGGTTTTTTTATTAAGTGTACATACATTATTACAGGCTACAGAAAAGCAAATGCCTGTTCCTGTTAAAAGAATGCTCCCTCCCTCCCACCATCCCTCCCTCCATCTGCATCTCACTTTAGAACTGGCTTTCAGCCTCAAAATGCTCCCTTAAGGCTTCCCTGATCCTAACAGCCTCGCGCTGGTCCCCTCCATGAACCCTGCTCTCTGGCTGGGCATATGTGGCCTCCAGGCGTTGAACCTCAGAGGACCATGCCTGAGTGAAGCCTTCGCCCTTCCGCTCACAAAGATTATGTAGGGCACAGCATGCGGAAATAACCGCGGAGATACTACCCTCGGCCAAGTCTAGCCTCCCATAAAGACAGCGCCAGCGCGCCTTGAGACGCCCAAAAGCACACTCCACAGTCATTCGACAACGGCTAAGCCTGTAGTTGAACCTTTCCTGACTGCTGTCCAGGCTCCCTGTGTACGGTTTCATGAGCCAGGGCATTAAAGGGTAAGCAGGGTCACCAAGAATCACTATGGGCATTTCCACTTCCCCCACGGGGATCCTCTGGTCTGGGAAAAAAGTCCCGGCTTGCAGCTTCATGAACAGGCCGGTGTTGCAGAAGATGCGTGCGTCATGCACCTTTCCAGACCAGCCAGCGTTAATGTCAGTAAAACGCCCATGGTGATCCACAAGCGCCTGGAGAACCATGGAGAAGTACCCCTTTCGGTTAACGTACTCCTAAGCTAGGTGGGCGGGCGCCAGAATGGGTATATGGGTCCCATCTATCGCCCCTCCACAGTTAGGGAAACCCATTTCTTCAAAGCCAGCCACGATGTCATGCACGTTATCCAGAGTCACGATTTTTCGTAGCAGGATGCGATTAATGGCCCTGCACACTTGCATCAGCACAACTCCAACGGTCGACTTTCCAACCCCAAACTGGTTGGCCACCGATCGGTAGCTGTCTGGTGTAGCCAGCTTCCAGATCACGATAGCCACCCGCTTCTCCACCGGGAGGGCAGCTCTCAGTCTGGTGTCCTTGTGCCGCAGGGCAGGGGCGAGTTCAGCACACAGTCCCATGAAAGTGGCTTTTCTCATTCGAAAGTTTTGCAGCCACTGCTCGTCGTCCCAGACTTGCATGACGATGCGATCCCACCACTCTGTGCTCGTTTCCCATGCCCAGAAGCGGCGTTCAACAGCCGTGAGCATGTCCGTTAATGAGACAAGCAGCTTTGTGTCGAATGCATTCACCGCTTCGATCTCGTCTTCAGAATCATCACTGTCATCCTGCATGTCAAGGAATAACTCCACTGCACACAGAGATGTGCTGGCGACAGTCGTCAGCATGTCCCTCAGCAGTTCTGGATTCATTGCAGCACTCGACAATGGAAGACGGAGCGTGCCTTGCTGAAACCCTTGAAAGATGGCGCCAGAGGTGGAAGAAAACACAGGGATTGCTGGGATATGCCAAAAAGCATCATGGGTAGTTCAAACAGGATATAGAATGCCCCGCAAGTGACGCCCCCCCTACCACAAGCCATTGCGCCAGATCAGGAAGAGGTGTACTGTGGGATACATGCCCTAATGCGCTGCTCTTAATGCCGTATTAAGTGCCGCAAATGTGGCCATGCTATAGCGCTGGAGCATCTCAGTGTGGACATACAATAGCGCTATTATTATTGCTGTATAAGGCGAGCGCTATAAGCAATAGCGCTATAATTTTGTAAGTGTAACCATACCCTGACTCAAAGAAATCCACAGGAGTTACACCCTCTCCCTCCAGACTGCCTTTCAAAGAAATTCACCAATCACAATCACTCAGAAAGAAAAATCCACATGAAGTGCTGAACAATCCCTGTAGAAATATTATTTACTTTGTGCTGTATAAAGTCGCTTTGGCAATACTTACATTATACTAGTGACTGTAAAACATACTGGAATTTAATTTAGATCCATCACTTTGTTCTCACTATACACAAAAAATGAAAACTCAGCAGATAATATATAGTTAACCTCAGAAACCAGCCTACCTTCCTTTTGCTTTATAATTATTGAATTTTGAATCCATTCTGATTGATAACAGAACACACATTAAGGCAGCAGTCTGGCAGGGTGAAATTAAATACCTTCCACCTGAATTTATTTTTGGCGACAGTTTTCACAATATATTTTCTGAAGCTGACAAAAAAAATAGCAGAAATTGATAAGAACTAGGTGCCCTTAGGTAAAAGGTTTCTTCTACTATTTCATCTTTATTTTTCAGAAAGGAAATATAGCCATACATAACTGCTACTGAGGTAAAAGAGAAATAGCATTTTCCTATGGAATAAATGTCAGAAACATATAGTTGTAAACAAGGTCATGTTGCCTCCTCAAGCCAAAAATGTTTGCCCTAAATTCTTCAAATATTCTTTTACTATACAAAAGAAGATTTTCAGCAAGACTTCATCTATTACTATCAACTACGAATGGCATATTTTTTAAAAAATCCCAGTTGTAATATCAGCACTGTCTAGCACTTTGTGTGCATGTAGCTAAACCTTGCCATGAGCTGCAATATACCTGTAGCATATTTCTCTCAATTGGATTAATATGCCTGAAAATCTGCATGCTAATGAACCTTTACAGTCCTCTTATAAATCTGCACTTAAGGAATGCAAAGCCAACCCAGAATCATATTCCAGGGCTTGTATATTTTGTGACATGCTGTTCTTAGCTTCCGTATCTAGGCCCTTTGGTTTGCGTTTAGTCAGTGGAAAATTTATGGCAAACTGCAAATTTTCCAAGTGTTAATCAATTGAAAAAATTGTTCTGAGAGATCATTTTAATCTAAAAATATATTAGTGATGCCAGGTGCAAATGAATCAGTTAACCTTTGGTCTCTGAAAGCATCAAAGAGTATCATTTTCTCAAATATTTAAAGATTTGCATTGAAGCAGAAGAATACCAGCTGGTATTTTTGTATGAACTATAAAAGAAACTATTCCTGTAGCTGTACTTCTTAAGCACCTGGATTACAAAAACTCTGCTTTGTCAAGTCCTTCCTCAAGTACAAAATGAAGCCTACCGATTTGCGAAACTCATTCATCAGGCGTGGAGTAAAAGTGGATGGAAATATGAAATACCAATATATGCTTGATTGCAGTGGGTCAGGATATGCAAAAGTGAAGGTAGCAGGGTGGCTACCCACTCCCAGCCCCAAAGGGTTAAAATCAGCCCTAGAAGAAGGCTGGGGTTGTAAGTGCAAAGCCCAGGCTGCTTAGAAAGCAGGCTCAGCTGGGTGGCCACAACCCAAACAGACCAGCAGGCCCTTATAAAAGAGCTGAGAAGCAGGGGCCTGAGAGAACAGTCTCCTCTGGTAACAGAGGCAGACAGGCCTGGCTGCTGGGAAGCTTGGGATACCCAGAGTAGAGCAGGGCTGGGGGGAGTTACGAGGAGCTGGGGCAGCTCTGGCCATGACACCCCTGGGCTTCAGGGGTACTGGGGTTGTGGGGGGCAGCAGGCCAACCCCCCTTGCCAGTGATGAAATGGCAATAATACTGCAGTCTGCCCCAGGAAACGGGGGCAAGTGGTGACTGGCAGTTGCCTAGACTGAGCCAAGGTGGGGATAGAGGGTGGGGGTTCCCTGGGAGGGGAGACCCTGAGGCTGTGGGGGCACTGCAGCGGTGTAGCACCCAAGGTGAGAGGGCACCGGGGTCCTGGGAGGGACACGGGGCTGACTGAAAGCAGGACTACAAGCTGGCAGAGAGCGTTCTGGATGCTGGATCAAGCTAATTCCCAAACAGACCAGCGGGAGGCGCCGCAGGGGTGAGTTGCCGTATGCTTACAGTGAACAATCAGCTTTATAACTGGAAAGAGACAAAATCTTAAAGAAATAAACTGGAAAACCTATTGGGTAAAATAATAAAGAAAAGGAAGGAAATAGCAAACGGGGGGTGAGCTGAAAAGCCTATAGTCCAAATGAAAATGTATTACGGTACCAAGCACATAGATAATAATCAAAATTTTTGATATTATTACCTTACTGCTTTCAGAGGACTCTGAACATTTCTTGAAGCAGAAGAATACCACCTGGTATTGTTTGCGTGAACTGCAAAAATGCCATTCCTGTTACTGTACATGCTAAACACCTGGATTACAAAAAACTCTCCTTTGTCAAGTTCTTCCTTGAATACAAAATGAAGTTATTTCATTTAAAAATGCAGCAACAATAATGAACACTTGTATACAGCATTCTCTCTTTTCATGTATAGCATCAGGGTGGCCCAAAGCAAATACATATTTGTTGTCAGTAGCTACCGGTGTGGTGCTCTGCTCTTGTTCGATGATATCAGTCAGCTGCGTGTGTGTTCCCTCTGTGTGCTGTCTCAGTTCTGTAGATTGCTGACACAGCAGATCCTGAGAGAACCCCCAAAGACCACAGACTCTACTAAGGTACGAAGGCACCCAGGCCAAGTTTATTGTCAAATGAAACAGTCTCTAGCTTCGCCGGATTAGAGATCAACAGGTCTGCTAGTCCCTATGTGCTCCCCAGACAATGGACACAGCTCAGTTAGTAGCAGGATACGCCACTACCCCCTAGGCTGGACAACGGTATGTCCCCCGGCTACTACTTATATACAGTGCAAGACCGATTACTCATCTCTCCTGTCACATTGAGGTACAGTCCCTTGCCTCATTAGGGTGCTGTCTCCCCTTTTGATCATACTGGTTCAAACACACAGATCTATCCATCATGCTGTCCTTTTCACCCTGTCTCTGAGGTGCACCTGGTTGTTCCTTGTTATCTGTATGTGGTGTCTTCGTATCAGGATGTTCAGGTGCCATCTTGGCACAACTACTTATATCATTAGCGTGTACTTTCTAACAGCCCTTTTCTTGCCAACTTCTGTAATTAGGGCCTGCCTCTGGCTCACAGCCCAGCTTTTTGCTTAGCAATGCCTGGAAGTCCTTTGGTTCAGGCTTCATGCCTCATGCTAGGCCTCTGATACAAGAATTTATGTTCAGGGCCTCATCTTACTACAATATTCATCCTGAAATTAACTTATTTGTAATTTTAAGCCACTGAACAAAGTGGCTTATTTATTAATAGCATAGATATTTTCTGTTTTCACTAGTACATCAACATGACACTCCGTGCCCTAGTTTTCACCATGTATTTATTTCCAGGTGATATAGCATTGCTGCCCTCTTATTTAATCTTTCAACACATTTATATTGAAAAGAAAATCTATGCCAGGCTCCTGGTGCCCTTAGCAAATGATTGCCAAATTTCATTTTTTAAAGATATGTAAAAAGAGCAACAAACTCAGCCTTCACCCAGCAAAAGAGGTTGGGCCATAAAGGAAAGGATGGTCTTGTAATTAAAGTACTGGACTGGGTTCCAGGAGCTCTGCTCTGTATGTCTTGTGTGAGCTTGAATAAGTCACTTGATGTCTCAGCTCCTCCTCAATACCATTGTGATAGTAATACCTCCCTTATCCAACCTTTTGCCTATTTTGTTTATTTGGGCCCTCTCTGAAGGATCAGGGCCTTAGATTAACCCTTTGAGATGGAGATAGGCATGTACAGTCCCTAGCATGAAGCAATTCTGGCCTTGGTTGGGACCTAAATGTGCTGGATGCAGGCATCAGAACATTTAATTGAGTGTGGGTAGGGGTCTTTTGTAGGGAAACGACAATGATTCAAGGGAGAACACTAGATTTGTTTATGAGTAAATTGATGGCTCAAGGGAGTATATCAAAATTGTTTTGCTCAGGTCAGACAATAAGAACTGATCATTCCTAGCTATGGGTGGTGTTTCTTCAAGGGAGCTCACAATGCAACTAGGTAGCTTCAGTATTTTGGATACCAATAAAGGATGTATTACTAGAATTGGTCTGATAACTACTGAGCTGGGTGTGTGCCGGTGTGGGTTTATTAACATCTGGAGCAGACATCCTCCATCATGCAGTGCTTCCATGTTTTTCTGGTCCTAGAGTTCTGTGTGGTTTTTGCCTTGGAATCTCAGTTCTCCATTCTGAATGCTAATGGAGATGCCTCCCTGTCCCATCGTCGATGCAAATGAGGCTAGGGGAGTTGCCTTAATCCTGTCACCCTTGTCCGGAGGGGTTTAGGTGAGTCTCCCACTGCCTTTTCATTGCTTTTTGTAAGTCTTTCTTCTGATCAGCTTTGGTTCAAGGAGAGGCTTGGGATGTGTCCTTCATGAGTCAGACAGGCTGGGTACTGTGCCCTAGTTCCCCAAGCACACAGAGCTGACAGGTAGCAGCATGAATAGACAACTAAATATGCAAAAATGGTTAATAAATGGGGGGAAATAGGCTATCACATGGGAACAACATTTTTAAAAGACTGAAATCAGGAATTGGGGCAGAAAGCATGGAGAATATTGATAATTTTCACTGTATCTCATTTACTCTCTCTTTCTTTTTTGCTCTGTATGTGGTCTGTTTAGAGAGCAGTCTTCTTACTTGCTTGCAAGGCATCTAGCTCACTTCTTGGTTGCTATGTAAAGAACAGATTAATATTTTCCCCCAGTAGAGGAAAAGAGTGGATAATTTGATGGTGACTGATTCAAATTCAAGGGGAAATGATGCTCCTTCAAAAAGCACTAGCTTCAATACTAAGCCTTCTTGAGAAGAGGATTATTGGTATCAAAATGAATGACATTAACATTTCTCTCACTCTCCTTTTGTGGCACTTTCTTCCCCCAAAGTTTAAAAAAGGAAGAAGAAAAACATAGGATATGTGTACAACTCTGTGACCGTGCATTATAATCCATTTGCAGAAAGTTCCACAGTTGATTAAGTCTCACTTGAGGATGAGACAAAGTTTATGGCACAGTTAAGGCTTCTTTCTTCTCACTGCTTTGCTTTTAAGCCACTGACTTTGCTTCTCGGGTTTCTGATCATTCTTCTTGCCATCACAGCAGATGTTGAATAGAAATGAGATTAAACTATTTTAGGTAAATAGGTCTATGCAAAACTCAACAGTTTCATGTTGAAGGAATTCATACAGGTTTTTTCTTTGTTTTTGATTCATGTGCCCTCTAACGCCCCACATTTTGCTTTGAATTGTATGTTCAGATGAACCCAAAAATTCAAAGTGATATTCATTTGAAAATGCCAATGTGTCCTGGTGTTGCATATAGACCATGCAAAACAGTAAGTTTCAAATGATTTCAGTATTTCAGTGCAAAAGCTTAATCCAGTTCATAAATCACTTGAACAATTTACAAATATTTCAACACATCTAGGCTGAGTTTTGAAGGCCTGATTCTGAGGTGCTGAGCATTGGTCTCAGGATCAGACTTTAAATTTTTAATGTAATCTAACGTCAGTTGAGTTTTTCATAGCTTTATGTTTCATGGTGAAGGTTTTGCACATACCTAAACTTTAAACCAAGGTACCAGGATGGGGTAACCAAATACTCAACAGGCAACAACTGGCACTTATTGAAAAGTTCTAGACAACATAAAAATGAATTATAACCTTTCCATAGAATTTTTATTAAATTTCATAGGATAGTTTAGAGACTCATATACCTGCTATTGACTGTTATAGGATGGATTTAAAAATCTATAGAAACCATCTTGTGTATTAAATTGGAAAAAATTCTACAGATCCCCATTAATTTCATTTCTATAGGAATTTTCCAGAAGGGGAGGAATGTAATAAACGATTGCCATTGTTACTCAGCTATGCCTCTTCTAAGTCATCCTGCCTAAGGAGAAGAGGAGGAAAAGGTCTCCCTGCAAAAATCCACCAGACCACAATATTATCCTCTTTTAAATCTTTCCTTAAATATTGTGATGCCTTCAAAACACTTGACAGCAGGTAGACAACTGGTGTTCTGTCCCTGTTGTTTAGTACACTAGCCATAGCTGCCTCGTTCTTACTTTGTACTCTCACCCATTATGTTAGATCCACCTGTTATCTTCTGCCGTTGCTCAGTAAGCTGTGTGGGGCACAGACCAGATTTTTGTTATATATTTGTTCAGTGCCTAGTGAAAAGGAGTCTTTCATTGATACCACAATACAACTTCAGTTCATGAAACATACAGATATGTATTGCGTACATTTTGGTATATGGCTTGCCAGGTCCTCCACACATGCTGTGCCATTCTATGCCATGAAAAGCATTTAAATCTTAAAATGACAACCAGTTTCCACAATTCTTATTTCCCTTTGGCATACAGAAGGGATTGATGTATTAGCATCAGTCTGTCCATCCTCAAGAGGCTGCATTTACTTTTTACGTGTGCCATTTCAAATCCAATCTCTTGCCTCACCATTCAACTCAGAGCATTTTTTTATTACTTAAAATTACCCTGCCTGGTTTCTCCCAAAAGACCTTTTAACTGAATGCATCATCTTCCTTCTAGACAGTACTGATGTTCCTTGTCTTTGGCCTTGAGTGAAGTGTTTATTTTTTCATGCAAGGCTTTACCTAGGCCTTAAGAAATGATTTTTCCATGTTTCTACCTGTGCTGCAGTTCTTATACAGCTCTTTCTTATGTGTTACACTGTGTTTTCAGACCTATTGGGCTTCACTTATTTTAAATGCATGATACAATGACAGCTGTTCTGAAACGCTGACAAGGGCTTTCACTTATTTCGATGCAGCACTCTCTTTCCATCTCTCTGCACAAGTTCACTTGCAGACTGATGCCAAAGGACCAAAGTGCCACTCTAATTCACCCTGGTTCTACTGAGATATGTCTAACCATAGACTCTGGGCCTCTCTAAGTCACAGTAAATTGCCACTGTAGTGCGCTGATTCAGTTTAGGGTATGCTTAATAAAAGAAGCAATTATTAACAGCAATTTTGAGCGTGACACACATTTCAGACCAATGCCCTAACAAATGAATAAGAGCAAGGGATCTGAAGCAAATATTGTTTCAAAGACTGTGCTAAAACATATCCTGCTTGCATTACAACCTCATCGTAGATACCTGCATTTAAGGGGACTGTCCAACTTTGCGCAAGGCTGACAACACTCTGAACCAAGAATCCCCCTCAGCAAACTGCCAGAGTATACTGATTTTGACTGAACACCAGGCAGCTTTACCTAATTCCAATCCTTTTAATCAATAACCTGTCGGAGGTGCACAGAGACAGCATTCTTTCTACAGTATTGGGCGTAGTAGCTCAAGCCATTACGTCATCCTGGTGGCAAGGTGTACAGTGAAGACTGAGAGAGAGTGAATTGCAGACAATGCTTAGAACTCTCAGTCCTTGGGCCAGTGCAAGTTATTGAGCACCCTATGGAGGAGATGCAAGACGCTCCAAAAATAAGTAATCGTATCTTAGCACTATTTCTGTAGCAAGAGGTTTTGGAATTTCAGCCAATGTATACAACTCTCTGGCCTTCCAGAAGATCTAGTCGTGTTCCTATGCATTCCTAGGTTACTACCTACGTAATTCATCTTAGTTTGTAAAGACATTTGTACTTCTGCTCCACAGCTCTTGCTGTCAATCCAGCTGGTGCCCAGACTCATTTCCCACAAGGAAAATGCATAAGGTGAAGTTAAAGTTATTGGCCCATATCAAAGGTTTGACTGTATATTACTTTTAAAGAACATCAGAGCTAATTAAAAACATAGTATTGTAGAAAATTCAAAGTTAAGCTTAAATTTATAAGGAACCCAGTCCTTTGAACATATGCAAATTCAGAGTTAAAATAGCCATGTCAGTCAAACAACTTTAACTCTACCTCAGTAGAAATACCATCTTCTCCATCTTTGCATGTGCAAAATTGTCATTGCAGAACACTGTTTTTTTATAATTTGTTTCACATGTACATATCTCTGATAGTAAATATGATTTTTGGCAACATTAGAACTAGGCAGAAAACTGCTTTCCCATCCATGAAAATTTTCAAGAGTTCAAAAATTTTCTTGTTCCACATTAAGACAAAACCAAAACCTTGCGACATTTTTGCCAAAAAAAACTGATCTTCGTTTGTTCACATCCTGGACCCAAGAAACCTTCCTGATGACAGCCTTGTCAAAACCAATCCTTTCCCATGAAAATTTTGGATTTTGACATACTGGCATTTTCTGACCAAAAGAAAATTGTTTTTTAAAAAATTCCCAATCAGCTCTACCCAACACACTAATTTAAGCTCTTTTCATGCAAGTAGTCTAATTTCATGGTACATGCATATGGGATTTGGATGGAGACGCACTTACTCTGTGTCTAATTACACTAGGACAACTGGCTGCTACATGGAAAAAACGGAGTCCAGTCCTCTTTGGTGCCAAGAACCATTGTGATTCACTGACTGCCTTCAGCACCTCACTGAACTGAGCAGTGGGGAAGACTGCCTTCAGCATGCTACTTATCTGCTCAGGAATTTGTAACATTCCTGTGGGTATATTGTACATGACAATAAAGATGGCTGCACAGCCATGCAACTACTGTAGAATTAAAAATCGGGCATTTTAGTTTTTGTGGTCACTGATAAAAATGGAATTGTTTGATATGGATGCATGTGGTAGTATGAACTGAAGGAGGCTACTGAATGTGGGAATAAGATGAATAGCCTTGATGCTTCTCTGATTTACAATGGAGGCTAAAGCTGCCTCCAACAGCTGTGGGGGAAGGAGAAAAGAACGGGTGCAAAGCTACAGTTGCCCTCTACCCCAGTGATTTGCAAGTACAGTCTGGCCAGATTTAAGGATCAGGACCATTATTCTCTCCTGCAAGACTTAGACTTTTACTCTAAAGAAAAAATCCCTAAACCTGATGTGTCAAGAATAATTAAAAATAAAGATGACAGCATATTAATCATCCATAATCCTGCCCCTTTCTGTGTTCTGATTGTTTGCACTAGGTCCAAAGAAAAATCCCTTCTGCTTCATGCCTCTGGATCATGCATCTAACTGAAGATAACCATGGTTACAGTGCCAAGTACTAAGCATGAAATTGCAAGCTTTAAACACAGCAGAACTGATATGCTGGCTCCCTAGGATAAACAGACACATCTGCACCAAATCTCTTATTTGTTTATGAAGAACAGATTGTTTATAAAAATAGGTGACTGATGTTAATTACAGATGAATACCTGTAGATAAAAGGAGATTATTACTTGCATAAACTGGTTGCTTACTGGAATGTTATACAGTGCTAGAGCTAATAAAAAGGCTTTAATAACTTTAAACCCAAGAAGTAATTTGAATTTATTAAGTGAAAGAGGTCTGAAATAGTTTGTTGCTAGACAGCTCTTTCTATTCTCTCACTCTCTATAAGTATTTTATGATTAAACACACACACACAAGGATACAGATTGAATCAAAGGATTATCAGAATTTTTCTTTTGACTTACAAGAAAGCAACTGTCAGTCCTTCATTATAATTAAACGTTATTTGCTATCCTGTCATTTTCAAATTAACTCTTTGAATGTGTCATTTCTAAACAATGTGTCGGTAGATAAAGAATAGCATTTGGTTTTTTTCCAAGTTGTTTCCTGCAGCATCTTACTAATGAGATACATAGCAAAATTATATCATTCATGCATTATTTAACAACATGCCCCCTGGAATTTCTATGGCTTGAGTTTAGATGACTCACAAGCCTGAAATCAGGGCAGCTCTAGGCAGTTTAGGTTTCAGAACATAAAGCAACAGTGTACATATTTTTTCTTAGTCCATTATTTTCGATAACTACATGGGTTTTTTAGCTTTAGATGTCTGGGGAATGAGAATGTGCCCTTAGTAATGATGGTGCCAGACAAACTAAACTAAATGTGATTGATTTTTTAACATTATACTACATAATTCAGATGTATTCCTAAAATGTAGGCACAAAAAGCATCACAATTGCCTAAAAACACCACACTTTGCTAATTAACCAGGATAGAAAACCATGATGCTGTGAGTGAATGTGATCATGAGCTCATTCACAAACATCAGAAATGCACGTGTCTATGTAATGTTATGTACAAACAGCAAATCCACAAACAGCAGTGAATGTTTCTATCACAAGCAAGGTTTACATTTTTCACCTCTCTGTTCTTTCACTGGTAGGTTTGCTCTCAGTGCAAGCCTGAATGCTTTATCTAATAAACTAACTATGAAGGGCACATTTGAAATAATGGTAAAATTAGACTCTCCCAGCTGGCGTTTTAAGTTTGGGATCTATCAAAGCTGATGCTAAGGCACAATGCATAATTCAGAGTAAGATCTCTCTGCACCATAATCACATTCTGAATGATTCATAAAGAAGCAGTATGGTGGTTAGATTAAGATTAGTGACATATTGAAGGAAGCCAAACAAAAACAAAAAACACACCAGTAAAGGCTGCCCTTGATCTGTTCAGTACACATACATTTTAGGGCCATTTTTTCCTTGTTTCTCCATTGAAACACCTGGAAGGAGATTTCTGACCCACAACACTGTTATTTTTTTGGAGATTTTGCCACATTATTCTGTCTGAGAGACAGGGTCGGCAGAGAAGGGCAAAGCTACCAGTAACTGCCGAGGCCTAGAATCCACATAAAGAACTGGGCCAGTTTCTGTCATCTGTACTCACTCAGGTCCCTCAACAGTTGGGCAGCATAACCATTTGCAGTAATGTGTGTGTGCTGTCATTCGCTGGCCCTCCATCAGCTGACGGATCATACCTCTCCAGGGATTGCTAAACACTGAAGGTAGCAATAATTTATGATAAACAGTGTGACTTACATCTCCACAATTTACCAGTCCCCTCGCTCTTATGAGACTGAGGGAAGAGAGGGCCTTTCACCTTCACCCAATATGAGATGACATGTAGACATATGTCTGCATCTCTGATATTTGCGAGTGAGTGAATAATCACAGTCAGCAACATTATTTTCTGCATCAGATAATCAGCAAAGCACTGTGGTTTTAGGCAATTTGATTTGGGTCTGTTGGCCCAGCAGGGGTAGCCAATTATATGGGGCGGGGGGAACAGAGAATAGCCACTAAACATTTAAATCTAGGGATTGCAAACTTGACTACCCCAACTAATCTCAATTGCCACAATGATGCATGGGAAAGAGGTGGTCTCTGACAACTAAGACCCAAACCAAACAAGCTCTATATGTGTAAAGGCAACTCAGAAATAAAGAAGAAACCAGTGCAAACCCTGGAGAGCTACTGTGATATGCTCCTTTTGATCAGAACTACCTACCAAGTGGCAAGTCAATCGAGAGGTTACAAAAGCATGAATCAAAAAGTGTCACAGGAATATTTTTCCTTAGGAGTAAAAGATCTCAGTAATTTTAACATTTTTTTTAATATATTTATTCTTAATGTTCATTTTATTTAATCCATTTTAGTGTGTTTTAATGTTTAGTATAAGGTTGGAATGTTAATATAACTGACTAGGTAGTTTAAAATATAGCATGTTTTTCTTTATCAGTTTCCTAAGAAAATCATCCTTTCAACACTTTATTATTTTGCCCCACCAGCAAATACTTTGCTTTTACTATAATAAAAACATTAGGGTCATGCTCTGCCTTTGTTAATGTAGTATGGCACATACTATTGATCTGCTTCTGCTTAAGTTAGTTATTTTTCTGATATGGTCCTATGCAGTTACATGTTACTACAGGGACAGCACAATAGGTCTTTCATCTTTGACTGGGGCCACTGTTACTACTGTTATACAACTAATAAAAATTGATTCTATGTATGTGAAACAGAGCCCAGGTGGTGATTGTAAATTAAAAAAAAATCAATATGCCAAATAAAGAACCAAGAGGGTGGAATATAGCCACAAAAAAATATGGAACCAGTCATACTTTGTGATACATGGACGCTGTAATCATGGGATAAGAGCAGGCTGTAGACCCTAGAAGATCCTAGAGTGCTGAAAAATAAGCAAGGCTCAGAAACAATTAGAATGAAATATGCAAGTTAAATGAGATAAATTGCCATGTTACTACAAAGCTTTTTGATACAAAGACCTTTAATATGCTCTCAGAATGTTAAAGACAAATAAAATAACTGTTTTTCCAACAGTATGTTAAAAGTATCTGTTCTGTTCTCATGTGTCTGGTTCTCCTGTTAGAGGCAACGGGAATCTCACACAAGAATCTGAGTGGATAAATCAATCAGATTTTTTTAATTAAAATATGAGTGTAACTTTTCACTGAACACTGATAACTGGATAGATTCTACATTGTCCTACATCCTTTTGTTGCCATACAATAGAACAAAGCAGCCTCCCCAGCTAATTCTCATAGCACAGGGTACATTCTTGAAGGCTAAAATTGTCCTGGCTGCTCTGCATTCCCTGCCAATAGCTACTGCACGGGGGCATATCGGGGAGCAGGAAGGAACTGTTGCAGACAGAGCACAGATTAGGACAGCACTCAGGGATGAATGTGCTTCCCCTCTCTACCCCTGACCTCTTCCTTTCTGACCAATCCTATGTCTCCAATAACCTCTCTGACATTTTCTTCTCAACATCCAAAGCTATTTTAAGGGATCATCCAGCGGGTGGGCAAAATTCTGCTCTCACTAACCCAGATGTAATTATCCCTCATATTCAGGAAAAAGCAAGGAATCTGGTTTAACTAGGCCACAACTTAACTCATCTGGGAACTAACCAGCAGTAACTCATACAGCTCAGATCACCATTTCCTCTTTAATTGTTTTCACATGATGGAGTCCCCCCACTCTTCCACAGCTGGTTCCAACCCATTGCTGGGACCCCACCACCCTCTCCCTTCATGTGAGGATTAAGGAGGTGGAAGACGAAGAAGTATTGTCCCCTCACTGTACCAGACAACAGGAGTCCCAGCCCCAATCCCCTACTTCTTTAGGGGATGCCTTCCCCTAAATCCACTTCCAACTCTGGGTTATCAGGGAAACATAACCACTTTGTAACAAGTACCTGCACTGGACATCTGCCACAAGAAGGCACCAGCAAAAAGCATGGCTGACCCCACTCCACACCCCCACCTCTATTCCAGCTGAGTTCCCAGCTAGAGAGGGCCCTGTTAAATAACATGTACCAAAAACATGTACTCTCCCCAGCATCGAGCTGTACCCCATCATCCCTGAATTTTTGGTGGGTAATTACATCTAATGAATGTGTCCAATTCTACTCTCAATAACACAGATGAAATTGTTATTCATTGGAAAATGCATGTGTGTAAGCCAGAACAGATTTTACCTTTTTTCTGTGGTGCATTAATGTACCAATCTCGATGGTATCTAGGTATGGTAAAAATGAAACATCTCATCTTTCACCGGAACTTTGTGCTCTTCCCCTTCTCCCTCACCATTCATTATCTTCCAGTTCTACCTCAGTGTCATCTTCAGCTCCTCTATGGCCTTTCCTGCTCCCTCACAACCACATTCATTGTACCTTATTGCTTCTTCCTTTACCACATTTGTGAAATCCACCTCATCCTCCCTGCATCCGTGGGTAAATTTCTGGTATGTGACTTGATTAATGCTTACTTAGACTATCCTAACCTCTCCCTTTCCAGCCTCTCTGTCTCTCATTGCTCCAGCTTATGCAAAACACTGCAGATAAAGCTATCTTCCTCTCCCACCATTCCAAATATATCACTTCCTCTTCACATTCCTTTACTGTCTTCTCCTCTCAATGTGAATTCCCCATTCACACCTTTTAAGTTCTGAACAATGAAGCTACACTAGTATAAAACTAGCATAAGGCTATGTCTACACTATAGCCTATGTTGGCAAAATGTATGTTCCTCAGTGGTGTGAATATTCCACTCTGAATGACATAAATTACACCGATATAAGCTCTTCTGTGCACAGTGCTATGTTGGTGGGAGAGCTTTCACCAACATAGCTTCTGCCACTCAGAAATGAGTTTTTTCTAATGTCGGCAGGAGAGCTCTCTCCCGTTGGCATCGTGTCTTCACCAGATGCTCTGCAGCGGTGAAGCTGTATCAGTACAGCTGTGCTGCCTCAGCACTGTATGTATAGACATACCCTAAATGAAATACAGTAATCAGACTTCTCACTATGGTAGAGAGAGCACCATAGCATAGGTAGCTCTAGCAATGCTTAACAACAACAAAAAAAAAGCCTCCATACATGGTGTTGTCAGGATTGCCTCCCCATTCTGAACTCTAGGGTACAGAGATGGGGACCCGCATGAAAAAGGAAATAACCCCCCAAACTTATTTTACCAGCTTGGGTTAAAATGTCTTTCCCCAGAACACAACTTCTTCTGTGTCTGGAATTGATATGCTGCCACCATCAAGTGAGAATGTCTCAAAAACTATTGGACATGGGCCACTTGAAGCCCCTCTTTCTCTTTCCACAAAACCCCCAAACTTATTCCCTCCCTGGGAAGCTTGAGAGAAAAGCCTCGCCTGATCCTGCGAGACGTGCCCGATCCAAAACCTGAATCTTACACTATGGAAAACAAGCAGTCAGATTCTTAAAAGAAAGATTTTAATAAAAGAAAAAAAAGAAAGGAATAAATCCCTTATAACCATCAATAGAACAGCATCTACCATAATCAACAAAAGAATTAAGAAACCAAACCTCTCCCCCGAGGCAACTTTCTCCCACTGTTGATATCTCTGCTGAATCTTACAATATCAAGAAGCACCCAGCCAACACTCACCACGGAGAACCCTCCAAGTGATAAAAAGAAGGTAAACTTACTGACTACAATACTTAATAGAATCTTATAGTTACAGTGAAAGACATAGCTGTGTTCATCCCATAGCTGAGGTGAACAGAGAGAGACCCAGAGAGAAATTGAAACTTAAAATCCTTTGTCTCCTGAGGAATTTCTCATTGGTCAGTTGTCCACCTCTCAGGTTACCTTTAGCTTAACCCCTTACAGGTAAACAGTAATTCTAGGCTACTTTATACTTATGACAGGTGTGAAGATGTGTGTACTTTAAATGTGAAGAAGAAAACCAGGCAGAAGAGATCTAAGGAAGTTTCTAGGCAGAAGCTCTGCAGCGAATGAGAGGACAAAGAGACAAACTGCTTGTCTTCACTACCAGGGTAAGTTGACCTACGTTACACTACTCCAGCTACTTCAATAATGTAGTTGGAGTCAACCTAGTTTAGGACAACTTACCCCAGTGTCTTCATTGCACTGCATCAATGGGAGATGCTCTCCATTTGACTTATCTTAATCTTCTCTGGGAGCTGAAGGACCAAGAACTACCGGAGAGCACGCTGTTGTCAATTTAGTGGGTCTTCACTAGACCCACTAAATTGACACCCTCTGCATTGATTGCAACAGTCTTGATCTCCCTGGCTGTGAAGACAAGTGCAAAGCCTTGGCGACAATTCTGTTTTCCTTAGTCTAACAGAGTTCCTTGATGAGTAACAGAAAAAAAGTGATCCTGTCTGTGATATTTTCCCATTATCATATGATACCTGGAGCAATCTCTCTCTTCTCTTGTGCCAAATGACATTCCTAACTTTTAAATACCTCCTTAAAACTCATCACAAATTCTATTATCTTCTAGTTTGATTCATGCTATGCCCATCACCTGGTAACTCTTCATCTCTCCTCTTCAGCTCTGCCTGCTTCTACTCTCATGATCATCGATATCTGTCTAATTTAGAATGTAGGTTCCTGCAGGAAGCTGTGTCCTTCTACCTGTTTGTAAAGCACTACAGCCACCCCTACTGCTACATACATATTAGCAATAATAATTAAATACTGAGCTCTTTAATATTTTTTAGCCCTATAAGTGTTTCAGGTCATAATATGACTATGTCCATTCCACAATGCCTAATCCTGACTAGATGTAAAGCAGAATCAGGATGAGCTCTACCCTGACATCTGGTGATGAGTTGTGGCGAGTTGTGGAAAATAACTTCAGGGGCTGATTCTGTTCATGGGCACACCCACCCCACCTACCATGAAGGGACTGCTTGCCCAAATGGTAACTTTGGCTGTTGTGGGATCCCCAGTTTCTCTGTTATTGGGGCAGGAAAAATAAGGTGGTGTTATCCTGGTTATGTGAATCAAGGACAGTTGAACTGCACTTGGCCTTTTATGATGGAGGGACTCACCCGCAACTAAGTAGCACTCGCTAGGCAAGGGGACATGGGGTCCAAAACTCAGTGAATTGAGAGAGGCTGGGGACAGATATTTGTACCTGGGGGTCTGGGCCCCTTCTGAGGGCCCTAACCACTACTTGCACCTCCTCTCTCTACTGTGTAATATCAGAGCTAATTTTGGTTCCATTAGGTGTCTGGCTACAGACTGCAGAGCTGAATTCACTTTGGGCCAACGATGCACCAGCACTGAGGCTCCCCTACTACCAGCTGAAATTACTAAAGAGCTAAAGTTACTAAGAGCTGAAATCACGGAGTGCTGTGTTAAGTAGTGAGGGAGGCCTGAAGATATATTGGGGAGTGGCTTGCAGGACATCTGCTGGAGAGGAGCAACTCGCAGAATGGCTAGCAGAGAAGAGCAATTTGCGATGAAGGCTGCAGCAGAACCCCCATGGAGAGGCGGGGCTGTCAGCTGTCAACATGAGCAGCGGAGCACGTAAGTTGACTCTATATCACTCCCTTTTCCACCCAGGCTGGGGGGGGTAAACTCTGCAGATGAACCTTTGAACCCATATGAACCTCTGGGGCTGCACTAACCAAGGGCAGGGACTGTGAGAGGGGTGACTTTGGGTTACTGGACTCAAGAACCAAAGGAAAAGGACACAGCCCAATCTGCTCGGGGCAGGCCTTCTGGTTCATGGTTTGTGTTTATGAACCCTAGCTATGGTGTTTTCCCAATTTAATGCTGATGTTGCTTACCTCATGTTATTAAAGATTTTGCTATACCAAGACTCTGTGCTTGCGATAGAGGAAGTATTGCCTCTTTGAGGCATCCAGGGGTGTGTGTGTAATTTTCCCAGGTCACTGGGTGGGGGCTCGAGCCGGTTTTGCATTGCATTGTTGAGAGGGGACCCCTATGTACTGAACCCGGTCCTTGGTGTTATTAACTTGGCCTGGTAGAAGGGATACATATGTAAGAAATGAATAAATACAGACATTACCTGAAGGCATTTCCAGCTGAAAAGATGATTAAAAACACTGGCCTAAAATCTTCTGGCTTTAGGTTTGGAGCTATGCTTCTTAAAGTACATCTCCTGCTCTAACAAACCTCTTGTTTTTCTTTGGTCACATATGAACATATTCACGAACCACCACCTGCCTGGTAAAGTGGTCCTCCTTTATCAGATGCAGAAACTGGATTTTTTTCAGCAGTCAAGAATTATGCCTCTTTTTTGAAGTATTTTGTTGAAAGTGACTCCTCAGTACTCCTTGGATTTCTGAGCCATTGATTTTACTTTCCATTTCTGATTTATGGGAACAAGATTTTGATTACTTTTGAGTTATTCTTGTTACTTTAGGGTTATATCTTGCTATCGACTTTTAAGCATATCTCACCATTGATTTTAATGGACAGTTTTGTTTTTAAACGATGGTATAATATGACCAAACTCTCTCTATAGATTTTGTGATAAAACCGTTGGGCCAATTTATTGCTTTGTTGATGTCAGCCCAGTCCTTTATACTGGAGAGACCCCCAGGGGGGAAAAAAAACTTTGTTCTGTCACTAATACTGAACCACACTGAGGGCAGAGAAGCAACCTTCTGCCCTGTATTTGAGTTAGGACCTTTTAATGCAGCTGGCTACTGTACAATATGAGGAGAGGAGTGGGTGTGTCCAGTTGCTCCTTTGAAATATTCCGTTTGGGCCACATGATCCTATGCCATGCATAGTCTCAAGCTTTGCCCTGTTTGTGGAAAACATAACAACATACACTCACCGGTATAGTACAATGAATACAGGAAAGGGAAGTATTTACTTACAGAGGGACGAATGATGAAAAACCACAGGTGGAATATATGGGGAACAGTAAAACAGGGTTTCATCCAACATGAGGCTCCAAAGGCCCAGTGGTACCACAGTCTGAAGGGGCAGAGTTCAGGAATCCTGGACAGAGTTTCAGACTAGCAGTGAGTCTTAGGTGTTCCCGGTCTTCTTTGGCACCAGTGAACTTCCTCCAACAAACACTTCCGGTGCTGTCTTCTGCCACTCTCTGCAAACCCACACAGAGCAACAATGGGGTTGCCAACTTTCTAATCGCACAAAACTGAACAAATTAGCCCCACCTCTGTCCCATCCCTTCCCCAAGGCCCTGACCCCCTCTCACAACATTCCCCCTCCCTTGGTGGTTCACTCTCCCCCATCCTCACTTACTTGCACTGGGCTGGGGTATAGAAGGGGGTGAGGGATCTACCTGCAGGCTCTGGGGTGGAGCCAGAAATGAGAGGTTCAGGGTGCAGGAGAGGGTTGAGGCAGGGGGTTGGGGTCTGGGAGGTGCAGGCTCTGGGGTGGGATTATGGATGAGGTGTTGGGTTGTTGGAGGAAGTCCTTGGCTGGGGGGTGGGGTCAAGGGATTTGGATTGTGGGAATGGCTTCTGGGTTGGAGCAGGGGGTAGGGGGGCAGGGGGAGTGAGGGCTCCTCCTGAGAATGCAGGCTCTGGGGTGGGGCATGGGATGAGGGATTTGGGTGCAGGACGGGGCTCTGGGGTTGGGGGGGCTCAGGGCTGGAGGTTGGGGCTCAGGGCTGGGGGCTTACCTTGGGTGGCTCCCACTCAGTGGTGCAGCAGCGGGACTAAGGCAGGCTTCCTGCCTGTCCTGACTCCACGCTGTACCTCAGAAGTGGCCAGAAGGTCCAGCTTCTCCTAGGCTCTGCGCAGTGCTCTCATCTGCAGGTACCGTCCCCACAGCTCCCATTGGCCTTGTTTCCCAGCCACTGAGGACTGTAGGTGATGGCCAGTGGTGTTTCCCAGCCTACTGAGGACTGTAGGTGATGGCCAGTGGTGTTCTGTTGTTTTCTTTCTTGGGCTTGTCTTGCAGCAGCAGGCTTCTGGGTACACATCTGGCTCTGTTGATCTGTGTCCTTATTTCCTTGTGCAGGTATTGTAGTTTTGAGAAAGCTTGGTGGAGATCTTGTAGGTGTTGGTCTCTGTCTGAGGGGTTGGAGCAAATACGATTGTACCTCAGTTCTTGGCTGTAGACAATGGATCGTGTGGTGTGCCCGGGGTGGAAGCTGGTGGCATGACGTCCTCAGTTAAAGCTGGTGGCATAATAGTTAAGCTGGTGGCATAACAGTCCTCAGTTAAAGCCTCTCCAACGCATCATCAGTGATCTACAACCCATCCTGGACAACAATCCCTCACTTTCACAGGCCTTGGGAGGCAGGCCAGTCCTGGCCTACAGACAACCTGCCAACCTCAAGCATATTCTCACCAGCAACAGCACACCGCGCCATAACACTCTAACTCAGGAACCAATCCATGCAATAAACCTCGATGCCAACTCTGCCCACACATCTACACCAGCAACACCATCACAGGACCAAACCAGATCAGCCACACCATCACTGGTTCATTCACCTGCACATCTACCAATGTAATATACGCCATTATGTGCCAGCAATGTCCCTCTGCTATGTACATCGGCCAAACTGGACAGTCCCTACGAAAAAGGATAAATGGACACAAATCAGATATCAGGAATGGCAATATTCAAAAACCTGTAGGAGAGCACTTCAACCTCACTGAACACACCATAGAAGATTTAAAGGTCAGCATTTTGCAGCAAAAAAACTTCAAGTCCAGACTGCAAAGAGAGACTGCAGAGCTGCAATTCATTTGCAAATTTGACACAATCAATTTGGGACTGAATAGAGATTTTGAATGGCTAGCTAACTACAAAAGCAGCTTCTCTTCTCTCGCTATTCACACCTCCAGTTCAACTGCTAGAGGAACACTTCACCCTCCCTGATTAGAGATAACAAGCTGGTTCAGCCTTATTGGACTAACCTTGTTTTCTCCCACCTGGTTCTTGCCTACCTATTTATACCTGCCCCTGGATACTTCCACTGCATGCATCCGACGAAGTGGGTATTAGCCCACGAAAGCTTATGCTCTAAAAAAAATTTTAGTTAGTCTTTAAGGTGCCACAGGACTCTCTGTCACTTCTGCAATTCCAGACTAACACGGCTGCCCCTCTGATGTTTAATGACAGAGGGTATCTTCTTGAAGTACTTTAAAAGAAAATTATTCCTCTGATATTTTAGATTTATCCTGTGTTGATACAAGCTCTTACTTTTATTAGAAGGGTCAGGAATGTCTCCCCCCAGCTCCCAACAAAGAGATCAGTGAAGAAACTGTAAAGAATTGTAATGGGTTGTCACAATTTTGGTTCTCGGAAGGGTGGGTCAATCGATGAGTGACCAAAGATGACACTCAAGCAATCCAGAGATCTCAGCTAACCTTTAGAGTGAAGACATAAAACACTGCATGCAGGCCTGTGTGAGATGGATAATAACTGGAGACAGACTGAGGCCCAGCAGGGGCATCAGCAGCACTTCTGCTGACCTTAACAATTTAAAAGAAAATAACATTGCTAACACAAGAGAATTAGTAAGAATTGTGTGGCCAATTACTTTGGCTTTGTAGTCTTACCCAATGGAGTTTTAATAATCTGAATGTTTAATTCAACATACAATTTAAATTAAAGCAATTTCTCACCCATAATAAGAAACAGTTGCTGTCTCTTAACTTAGATTATTCACTTTCCTGTTGGGGTGACAGAAGGATATGATGGGTAACAGCTGTCAGGGAGGTTGTGCAGTTGGAGCTACTGCAATTAGATAATTACTATGCAACTCTTAAACTGTTGTCAACATATAAAATGTGTGGGTGCTACAGTATTTGGTTCTCTAGCAAATGTCTGGAACACACTGAACTTCTTTTAGGTAATGATAGTCAAGCATATACGATACCAGGATATTTTTGAGTGTGTGAGAGAGAGAAGATTGTAGGAGAAATCACTTTTCTAATGGGAACCATAGGCTATAATAGGAAGGGTAAGGCTATATCCTCACTTATCCTCTAACGAGAATCAAGGATGCAATAGAAATCTACCTAATCTAGCTGCGTTACAAAAGCATCTATCACTGTACCATATGGCTTCTAGGGTGTAGGAAAGTCACTTGCTGCACTTACTCCTCCTGATAAATAGTGAATCATGCAGTGTTGTCACTAATCTTAGAATAAGCCAGTTATGTCCCATTCTAGCTAAACAGAGAAAGGAGGCATAGGTTCTTACCTATCAGACAAGAAGAAATAAAATAAAAATTTTTTACTTTCAAAGGAAACTAGAATTGAACATAAGACAGAAAAAGGGACAGCATTTGCCAGCACTGTGGGAAGATGCACATTGCATGGCCAACATGAAACCTCAGGGCCATCAGATATTAGTTTAGTGAGCCACAAAATTAGAAGCAGAAGATACGTACATTAGGTAGATTCCCTAGGCAGCTCAGAAAGGTGTGTGTACCAAGATGGCTAATTGGAGTTGGAGAAGATAGAAAAATCCCATGCTTTGAAGCCTGGGGTAGCAGAGTGAATAAAATGGACTTTATAGAGAATTGTAAGAGTACACACACTCAGCAAAAACACCAACCCAAATAAAAAATTACCTGCAAATTAACACATCTTGCACTCCGCTAGGAACGCGGGAGAATGAATGAACACTGATGCCTATGAATTCATGCTTCTGAGATAGAAATGCCAGCAAAACACTGAAAAAGTCTCCTATTTATAGTTTCCTCTTTTAAATATTCTAGACCAGATCTTCAGCTGGTAAAAATTACTTCAGCTTTAATAAAGCTACATCTGTTTATGCCTGCTGAGGATCTGGACCAGTGGCTGTACTGTATATCCTATTCTTAACATTCACTTGATTGTGAAATGAATACTTCCCCTTACATATCTTATCCTCCATGCCTGATACAATGCCATCGTTGTTATAAATGTGATACTTTTAGCCCATTGTACATTATTGAACTATGTAACCAAAGCTTTTGTTTGCCTTTAACCATCCATTATTCAAAACAGGTCCCCAAAAGCTTTGACTTGCTCCTCTTCCTTCATTTAGTATTCCTCCAGCTTCCTGTCAAAGCAAGCATAACTAAACTGACCCAATTAAAGGCAGCAGCGGTCTAAGACCTGACCCTAAACCATTCCCTGATTGATAAATCTTCACTCCCACAAGTACAGTCTGTAATGTCAAACAGCTGTTTATCCTTTCCTATGTCCTATGGGGGGTCACTGTTTGAATGGACAATGTCAAATGCTATCATTTTGCCCCACATTTTATCTTGTATTAATTTGAAAGGAATATTAACTGTATTCTTATTTACAACAAATAAAAAATAAGGACAATACAAAAATTATGTGAATCATAGTAAAGCAGAATACACTATTATTTCTATAGTGAGACTAATGGGATCAGTGGTGACAGAGAACAAGAAAAGGAAGAAAACAAAATGATTCTACATTAATATTAGCTCCATCAGAAGTACAGGAACCAATTAATGCTCCCCAAGACAGTGCTATCCCTGTGGTCAGAAGGGACATCTAAAAAGAGAGCACTCCCTTCCCCCCACCCCCAGTTCCCTCCTTTCCCACTCAAAGACTGACTGGAGGTTTCCACAGTACAGCCCTTTTCTGCCTTCTCTCTGCCTGGCCTCATAGCAGCCCCACCTGCTTCTACTCAGTTAGGCTCCAGCCTCAGTTAGGGATTGTTTATCAAATCTAATTCTCCCTCAGGTGTGGCCTACCATCTTAATTGGACTCTTCTGAGCCACATTATCCCTTTTCAGGCTATCGTGGAGAGAACACTCCATCACAGGTAGGCAGCAGGTGTCTATGTGCAGAGTGACATGAGTTGCTGTATTGGTCCGCTGCCCAGGCCTTCTGTTGGTGTCTGTCCCATCCAGAATTGCTGTCTCTGTGAATTTATTATCCAATAGGCCTCTTCAATAGTTTCTTGGCACTCCTGACAGGTACTTTTGCTTTGCCATTAGTTTGGCTGTGATGCAGAGAAGATGTGATATATTCAAATTCTGCTCATGCTGCAAACTATGCAAATTCTTCATGGGAAATATGAGGGCCATTAGCTTTAAGAGTCTTTGGAATTCCATGCCAGGTAAACTAAGCTTTACAGCATTCAGTTATGTAGTCTGCTGTTGTATGCAAGGGATTTATTTCCCAATAATCTGAATAGTAATCAACCATCGTAAGATATACTTTATTTCCTCATCTATGTAAGTCCATGCCTAGCTTTCTCTGTGGGTGATCATGGTATTTCATGCATCTTGACAGGTTCCACTCTTGATTTGCTAAGAATTCATTGCAGATATTGTACATTCATGCTGTATCAGGATGGGAGGCCCAAGATGCCCTATATTGATCAAAATAGATTTTTTTATATTTATTTTTTCGGTACGTCAGAGTGAAAAATGATCTATTTTATTCAGGATGAATGAAACCCAACTAGTTATTAATGGTTAGGTTGCCTAAGCTCTCTGGTTTGCCTGCATTTTGAGAGATTTCCATCTTTGATGTGAATAGGAAATGTAACAAGCAGAAGGATCCCAACCTCAGCCCAGCACTGACATTTTTCAAGATGATCTCTCCATGTATTACAGAAAAACTTCATAACACGCTTTCTGTAGCAGAACTTTCAGGAAGAACTTGTAAAAAGGGGTAAGCTAACTAGATAGTTCAGATTGCATACTCAGAAAGGGCTGTCAGCTGACAGCAAAGACTCAACAGAAAGAAAGCATATAGTTAAAATGGGAATGTAACATAGACCCAATTTAAATGGCTATTTAATCCTTTCTTAAATTAGTACATCCAATAGCTATTTTTAGCACTGTTTAAAGGACATCTGTGGTTCCTAGTTAGCTTGGACAGCTGACAGCCAGATGAGACTCCTTTTTCAGCTAAGATAGTATTAGTATCTCTTCCTAGCACTCAGTATTTTTGATATGTGTATAAATCAGTATGATGATCAGCAGAGGCTGCATTTAAATGAACAGAAATGAATGCTGCCCTAGTATATAAGTCATGCTATATTTATATGCTTTGCTTTTTCTCTTTTATGCAGAATTCCTATCTCACACTTTATTGGCTTCTAGTTCTAAATCTAAGGGGATAACACTGGTTATTTTAACTGAATGTAATCGAGGTATGCATCCTTCTTCAAATGTATTTTAAGTGCACAGATTTAACATCCATGAGGAAGTCTTTGGGATGGAAATCTTCTGTTTAACTACAGAACACACACAGCACAAGTAGAAGCTGTGAAAATGTCAGACTGTCACACCAAAGTGCCTGCAAAGTGACTGAGCAGTTTACTCTCTAAGGCAGTTCAGTATTTGGTGTTTCTACTGTCAAGAGACGTGTCATATGTGATGGAGGTTTTATAATATGGACACATGCACCATGAGAAGGCCTCAGCCAGTTAGTTCATTTCACGCAGGCCATGAAGGAGGCATCAGTTCAGAACAATCGTTGCCATTATTGCAACACTAATCACTACCGATAGGCTTTGACTTGCTGACCTTGCTGACTTGCTATAACTAGTCCCTGGAGCTACCAAATGCCTGTAATGTTTTTAAAATCTTGACAGTATATAAAGCATTGTGGCATACAAAAAATAACACTATGATAAAAGAATACCTACGGTTTCTCTCTCCAGCCCCAGCCAAACCTGGGAATGCATAAGCATAGGAAAAATGGAAAGTCATGTTAGTCATAAAGTCTCTGTATGCTTTGCCTGAGGTCACTGCTATACCTCAGTTTCTCTTCTTTTGATCAAACACCACACAGTTGGTGTTTCAAATGAAACTCTTCTTTTCTAAAGTCTGTTTTATTAATATACTTTTAAAAATCACCCTTCGTATATATATCCAATCTTCCCAGTTCCTTTTTAGTCATTCTCGCAAGACTTCATGATTAACCTTGTACCATAGCTTTTCTGCAGAAAGATCTACCTACTAATCTTACTCTCATGGTATCTTCAGTATTACCAATCCCAAGCATTCAAAAACCAGACCCCAAAATCATGAGATCAGCTTAAAACATTTGAAAAGTAAAGTTATAACATCAGAACCATAAAAAGAAGTGGCCAGATTCAGAAGTTAACTGTAAGGAGAGCTGTAAGTTAAGTGTGAATCAAGTATAAGATATCTACGTGCAGTAACGTGCATGCTGAGGGGTCAGAAGAAGGTATAAGTTACACCATCTTAGACTCACTTGGAGTCCACAATAGACATCTCTGAATCTGGCCTGAAATTCAATACAAATAAATATGCATAACTAAATTTCAAAGATTGAAGTCTGGAATGAAGATCAAGATTTATCATGTTCAAATGTTCCAGTGGTGTACATGAATATTAAAGCGGTCATGTAAATAATAGCTCAAAGATCTAAGTTTGGGAATGAGTTCCATTTAAAATACATTAATGGCCCAGGGAAAGCTTAAAATATTCATGAAAGCAGTGGTTAAAAGGGCAAAGTCCAGACCAGAATCTGACTGATGCTCAGATACATTTATTCCCTACTCCCCATATTAATAATCTGAAGTCAAAATTCCTTCTGAAATTTCCTTATAAAGTTAAAGCAGGGCTGTTTTTTCTTCCATAAAGTTGGTTCAGTGGAAATGTCTGTCCAGGGAAGCCTTGAAAACTCTGCCAAAAGTACTGTATTTGGCTAAGAGAGAGAGAAAACATAATCCAACCTAGAGCTCCAGTGAAATGCATAGCAAATCAATGCAGCAGCAAAATGATTCTTCTAGATGAAATTAAACCATCAATCAGTGCAGAGGGCACAAAAAGCAACAGAAAAATCCAAACAAAGGATAACCATATCAGATCCAATCACATTCTCTGCACACCCTGTGTGTGTATGGAAGTCATCAGGAGTGCACAAATAACATCAGGAGTGTAGGAGAAAGAGTGTTAAAATTTATGACTTTGCAGTCTGTCCATCTGGATAGATGATCCAAAGATTCATGTTCTCAATGCAAACGTTTTTGTTCAATCTCTGAACCAGTTAATCGCTACCATTTACACGAACCCTGATCCAAAGAAGGACTCGTGCACCTGGAAAATTATAGGACCAACACCGCAATCCATAATGCTGAATTAGGCTCCTAGGCTCCTAATGTAGTGCATGGGAAGGGGAGACAGATACCTTAGAATGTGATCCACAGAACCCACACACAAAGCAGAAAGCCACCTAGGCTAGTCAGTGGGAAATGCTGATGAGAGGAGTGCATGCTAAGCCTCTCACAGTGATAGACACCTATGGCCTGGCTGTAGGGAGGTGACCATCTCTGCTAGTGAACTAGGCACCGGAGGAAGATTGGGGCTTCTTCACATAACTCACATATAGAGCCTGATTTTGTAGGCACACTCAGAGGCTGCCTACCTTCACATGCAGCCTCAGCAGCAACCACAGCTTCTGCCTTATAAGCTTTAGCCAAATGTTTAGAGCACTCACCCAGAACGTGGAAGACCATTACTTCAAGACACCTTATTCTTGATGCGGAGAAGGGATTTGAGCAAGGATCATCCATATCCCAGGTGAGTGCTCTAACCCATAGGCTAGGGAGTGCCGCCTCACTGTTTTGTGTGGCTTTGGGAGGCTTCTGAGCATGGCTACTGGATCAAGCCCCCCCCCCCCCCAAGGTCGGTAGAGTGTAATAGGACACAGCCCTTCACCTCTGTCTTCCTTCACAAATGGCTCTGACACATCTGGTTTGTAAGCACCACTGTATACTTTGTGTTATATCAACCACCACGCCCTTACAGGCCTATGTATCAATTCTATTTACAGAATCATATAATCATCATCCTCTTTTGCCAGAAAGACAAGGGAAGAGATATCTCCATGTAGAGATCTCCTTTCAGCATAGCCCGGTCTGGCCATCTTGCTGAGGCTGAGATCAGCTGGCAGACATGGCCCATCACAACCAGAGCTAAACGATCCCGGCCCATACCATCTTTGATAATCTTTATCTGCTCTGGGACTTTCTGAAGTGTTGAGATGGTATGTCATTCACCCTCCAGTTCCTGGACTAGGAGAAGGCATTCAGCAGGGTGGACCACAGTATCTGCTGGGCACTCTGTGGGCATTCGACTTTGGTCCTCATTTTGAGGCCTTTCTCCAGGTAATATATACCCTCACAGAGTGTTTGGTCAAGCTCCACTGGACCCTGACCAAACCCATCATCTTCAGTCGAGGGTTGCATCAAGACTCCCTGCTGTCCAGCCAACTGTACACTCTGGCCATTGAGCCCTTCCTCCACAGGAAATCGATGGCATTGGTGCTCCTCAAGTCAGAATTGCAGGTGGTCCTGTCAGCGTACACTGACAATGTGCTCCTCATGGTCCAGTACCCAGGCGACCTGGAGCAGGTGGAGGCCTGCCAAGCTATTGACTTGGTAGCCTCCTCTGCCTGGCTCAGCTGGGTCAGGAGCTCTGGCCTGATTATTGGGGACAGTGGCAGGCAAACTCCCTCTCACCTGCACTCCAAACCATCCTGTGGAATGCAGGCCCTCTGCTCAGTATGGGTATTTACCTTTTCACTGGCCATCCCTCTCTGCTGGAGACCTGGCACAATTTGGAGGGCAAAGTGGCTAAGCAGCTAAGGAGGTGGATGTAACTTCTCCGGTGCCTTTCCCTTTGGGAGAGGGCACTGATGCTTAACCAGCTGGTCCTGTCCACACTCTGCCACTGGCTCAGAAACCTGAACTTGCCCCTAGGTACCCTGGGCCGCTTCCCAAAGCTAATTCTGGAATTCTTCTGGCTAGGGTTGCACTGGGTCTCTGTGGGGTTCTTAGTCTTCCCCTGGAGGAAGGGGGACATGGCCTGCTCTGTCTCCGCAGTCAGAGCCACATCTTTCGTCCCCAGGCCCTGCAGAAACTCCTTATGATATAAGTAGTCCGGCATGAAGTGCTCTGGTGCATGCCTTCCTCTACCTCTTCTGAGGGCTCCAATACAACAAGCAGCTCTTTTACCTCCATATGAGGGGTTTTCCACAAGACCTCTCCAAACTGCCAGTCTTCCACCAGGACCTCCTCCGGACCTGAAAGCTGATCTCGGTGACTAGGTCCGTGGGTGGTCACTGACGGGAGGACTTGCTCACAGAGCCCCTGCTACACAACCTGCAGCTCAGGGGAGTCCCTCTCACTGAACTGGAAGTTGGTCCTGGCAGGTGCCACCAGGACTGGAAAATAGTGGGACTAGGTGGATCCTCTGGTGCTCAGTTGGCACATGGAACTCTCTACCCTTTGTGTCCCCCAGCGTGTACTCCAGGAGGTGAGGGCAACCTTACTGCCCACCTCTTGACTCTTCCTTCAGCGGATCCTGCAGAAGGGTGCTCCCCGCCCGCCCCTGACCCCTGGCCTTGTGGACCTTGCCATCTGGCCCCTGCCCTGCAAATCTCCACTCTCATCTCACCCATCACCCCATCAGCACCACCTGAGCTGGCTGCGTGACCTGCAACTGGTTTGTTTGCTAGGCCTAGAAAACAGTTGTATGTGCTTGTGCTCCATACTCTTCACTTCCTTACCCTAGTGTCCCACCCTGACACTTTCTTCTATCACCTATGGAGGGTAAGGGCTGCAGTGGGTGAGTCTGTATTCCACCCTAGTTCCACAGCCTGTCAGAGATATTAGTTGGTGGCTCCTTCATGGAGCCATGAGCACAAGCATGTACCTGGCACAATCCACCCTCTTTCCAAACACTTACTCTCTTGTAGAGTGCGGGAGACCCTGGCACACATTTAGTGTGACACATTGCAGCCCCTTTCCTGACTCCTCCAGGACCTTCTCTTTAGGTTCTGGCTACACTGCTCCCAACACCTCCTCTTATTCATGCACCTCATCCATGGCCCCACAAAGTGGTAAGACCTCCTCATAAACCTCTTCCTGGCACTGGCCAAGGTGGCAATCTACCATACCAGGAGAAAGATGCTGGATGGGGAGGTGCTATGTGACTGTGGGGCCTATTTCCGCTCCTCCCTTAGGTCATGTATCCAGGCAAAGTTCCTCTGGACCACATCTACTGGCTCCCTGGATGCTTTCAAAGAGCAGTCGGCGCTATGTGGGGATCTCTGCTTGGTGTAACTCTCTGGCTCCTTGATTTTGGCCCTGTGACCTCACTCGCATCCCTGTTTTTCATTAACTGTCCCCCATACTCATTTGGGCTCTGGTTTTGGTAGCCCCTGTATTTGGGCTGGGTGGTGGATGTTAGATGTGGGTGGGATCGCACCTGCCCAGCCCCTAGATACTCAGTATGTTCTGGTTCTCAGCACTCTGCAGAGACTAAATCTTCCTCTGGTTTTGGGATCACTGTGGGCTTAGATAAGAGATTGGCATCAGGATGCCCAAAAAGAGGCAGAAACCAGTGTCTAGAGAACTTTTAGAGCAGAAAGTTAGAAGCTGAGTGAATTTAGGCACCTCTAGGATTAGGTGGCAGCCAAGCAGGAGTTTTGTGGCTCACAGTTATGCCCAAATATCATGGATCCAGCTGTTGGTATGTCTAAGAGAGCAATCAGTATGCTTTGGAAAGCAAAAACTGACATAGCTTCCAAAAAGCCTTAATAATCCATCTCTGCATATAGTTAATGTGCTATAGAACAATTTTTAACATGCTTATCCCTCCATGAACTTACCTCACCTCTAAGAAACATCTCCCCATAAACTTTGCTGATATTCAGTGAAGACACACACCTTCTAGCTGACAGGACTGTCCCCAGTTGCCCTCCCCACCCTTAATGGTTGTGGATCTTAAGCCTGCCGTTCCTCTCTGTTTTATCTGCTTCACTGAGTTCTGATTGGAGCTGTCAGACAAGAGTTCACTCTTCAGATATTCAGTCCCATTCACTCTCTTCCAAACTAACTGTCAACCAGCATGTTCTCCACTGGCAGATCAGGAAGGAATCTGTATCTTACAGACTAGACCCTTAGCTGGTGTAAAATGGCATAGATCCATTGGACTCACCGGAGCTAGGGTAATGCATGCCAGCTGAGAATATGGGCTGCACCTAGGGTGACCAGGCCCTAATATTATCGGGAATGTTGCAATATTTGGGGCTTTATCCTGTATAGGCAACTACCTTCTCCCCCGCCTCTCCCCCCGCACAAAAAAGTGTCCTGATTTTTCACACTTGCTATCTGGTCACCCTAGCCTTACCTGATATCATTCATCACTGCTTAACTTCCCTAATGGCAGCTGGCCTTCATGGAGTCCCAGACTCCACCATTGCAAGAGAGGAAGAGCTGGGCTGTCATGTAAACTGTTAACACAGCTGCCATGAGGACTGCTTTTTCCCCTCTAGGAACCACATCTGCCTCTGTGGTTATCAAGCCTACATGTCTCTTGAGGGATCTACACCATGCATGATTTTGACCCCAGCACTGGGCAATGACAAAATGCAATTTTAAGAATAAAATTACAAACTCTCTGAGCCAGATCCTCAACTTGGGTAAATTGTCAGAGTTCAAGTGAAATCAATGGAACTATGACACTTTACATTCACCAAGGTCTAATCCTCCATCTTTCTCTCACACACATTAAATCAAAGCCTTTTCTCTCTCATCGTTTATTACAAACCTCCCATTTTTTCAAAACAGAAGGTTTTCCTCTTAGTTTGTTTACATATTATCCATGCAGTGAAGTGGCCGCATTTATAAAATGCCCAAATTTCCTGTGTTCTCCCTCTATATTTCCATCCAAAACTTACTTCCAGAATTGTAAATCACATACTCTCTCAGTGAATTAACAGCAAATCTCTGATGCAAAGAAGAGTGTTCTTTAAACTGGAAAGCTGCATTTTATTCTGTTATTAGCATACTGCACCATGCCGCGTATCACATGATAGCCAACTAAATTCATAACGTAATATAAATGACATAGCACCATGTGGCTAGTAAAGAGCAAAAGAAATGTAAACTGCTGCATTCTCATTGCTGCATAATGTTCCGAACATAACAATAAAATGTAGCCTCTGAGAGATACTTTTATGCAGAGTGTTTATGGGTTTTATGGTGTTGAAAATCAACCCCTCTTATCAGGGGGATATAAGTCTTTAAGTGCAGGGCATTTTTCAGCAGCAATATTGAGACAGACAGACATATTTGAACCCTCACGAACACTTTGTGATAGACATACAAATGAGATACAAGATAAATCCTTTCCAAACAAAGATTTTAAATATGTATATATTGCTTTAGAAATCACAGTAATTTCTGAGTTAACAATGGTAAGTAACTGCAAAGGACCACAAAAAATCTGGGTCATATTATTTATTCAGAGCCAGCCAGGAAGGCAGAACAAAGCATGAGGAGAGACCAGAAAAATATGTACTTCTGATACACTTTACTATTTAAAATGTAATTAGATGCCATATGCACAGGGAAAGAAAGCTTTAAAGTACCATTGCATAGGATTTGGCTGAGGCTAAATGATTATCAGTTTTAATTAGGAACGGACAAATTCATTTTGAAAGAATATAAGCAAGTCCATACTTAAGCCCAAACACTAAACCAAACTTAAACATTTGCATAATAAAACAAAGCAAGTAGAATTGTACATAAAGACATTATATTTTGCTGCTTTAGTTATGCAAAGAGATACAATAAATTACATAAAACAAAATATTAACATGGTGGAAATTAGATGATGAACCTAATTTAGAAATATTTTGAGATTTTTGGTTCAGAACAGTTAAGAGAAAAACTCTAATCCAAGCTCAACAGTATGAGTACAATAAGAAAATGATCCATTTCTGTTGTCAGCAATGGGCTCCCCTTTCAACACCAAAACTAGTGCTGAAAATGAGTTAGCTGCTAATTGAGATGGACAAAAACCATTTTCAACATTGTAACAGAAAGTGACAGACACAGTGTTCCACCAGGTCTTTAGCAGGTTGTCTGTAATGGTGTTACAGTCTATACTTCAGCTAAATCATTTTCAATGCCAGTTGACCCAGGCCTTGAGGAACCCACTGCTGATGATCATTGTCATCAACAGGTCTTTTTTTTTTAGTTTAGACAGTGCCTTAATGGATGTTTCTGTCTCTCAGGTCTGTCAGGCTTTGTTGTGCCATGTGCAATTTTCAAATTGTGCATCCTCGCTGGCTTTTCTAATCTGAGAGGCACTCATCATGTTATGAGGCTCCTCTGACTCAAGCAAGTTCTGGTGTGTGCAAGATTTGAAAATATCAGCTATCCCAGCCCTGCTGAGCTCCCAGGAAGAAATCAGAACATCAAGAAGATATGGGAGGCTGACCTGGGAAGCCAGAGTCCAGAATAAGCCTGGATCTGGTTAAGAAAGAAAAAAAGTGTGAGAGGAAAGTAGAGAATGAAAAGAATCCAAGGTGATGAAGAATAAGAGTTGCTAGGTCAAGATTTGAGAGCTGATTTGGCTGGGAGGAAAGAGCAGAATCAGGGTGTTAGAGTAATTTAGCAGAGTCAGAGACGAGTCAGGGAAGGAGTGCAGCACAAGGGCAAGGACAGAAGAAGTATGTAATTTATCTAAGGGAGGAAACGGAGAAATTTAAAAAATGAGAAGGAGAATATTTGAAAAGATTTGGAAAAGATTCCAAACTTTAGGGATCTCACAACCTTTTGGGGTTCATCTATCAACAGTTTTAAGGTCTGTTCTGCTGCTATTCCTTGAAAGTGATCAATATTGCATATACAGCAATGCCAATTGGGTCTTAATCCAATTATTGCTGAAATAGTGAATATACATTTTCATCTACATGTCTTAATTATAGCTGTATTATATATTATATCTGAAGGAATACTGCATTTTGAAGAAGTCACCATTTACAGATGATCTTTTCAATTTACTAGATACTTTTATTTCCAATTTTTGGCTGAGGTCTGAAATATTACCATTAGCTTTCACATTTAATCTATCTGATAAATTTCTGTTTGGCTCTTAGCCAGATTAAAGCAAAATTAGTATGTCAAACAGCTCCAACAGCCTATGTAAAGTGTCTCGCCCTCATGAGCTTTCACTATTAATACTTGTGGATGTATCTGTAGGGATTGACAGCTCAGTAAGGTTTGAAATAGAAGCCAACCCAAAACCTTCACCAAAAGCCAATTTTTCATTTGGCAAGCCTACTTTGACCAAGCTAAACTAGAAGATGGGCCTGAAATCTCAACTAATTCCAAACTATGAGATACAAGTAAAGGATGACAAAAATCCAAACTTATAACTTCATATTCAAATAAAACCTAATTCAAACCTAACTCAAACCTTAATGTTCTCAAAAACTTAATTTCTGTGGTACTTGATCACCAAAGGAAGTTGGTGAACAAATGCTACATCACGCAGCCTTAGTGTTCTTAGTATAATTCTTTAATGGAATTTCCCAGAGAGGGGTTATGAATAAGTGTAGACATCATGAGAATGTTGTCTCCCATGCATCTGACAGGATCCACAGGAAGCCTTCTCATGTGAATTTTGAGAGCTATGCAGTTTAAATATAGACAATATACACTCAGGGAAAGATTCTCCAGTGCCTTGTATGTGTATACTCATTAATACCTGTGCGAAGCGGGTGTAAAATGCTACCAGATCAAGACCCCTATGAAGCCCCACCTTTGTGTCCACTTGTTTCTGAGCTCCTCAGAACTGCAATGTAACTGCCAGCATTTGTTGTTCCCATCTCAGAAATATACTGTGCTTCTGGGATTGTCAACAAAAACTGCAGTGTAGAAAAGGTCAGAGTTTTGGTAGGATTTAAGAGTAGAACTGATCAGAAATTTGCCAACAAAAGAATTTTTCACTATAAATGCTGATTTCTCTGAACCAAAACAGAAGGTTTCTCAAGTCCAGGAAGTAATTTCTAGGCAAAACCAGAATGAAAGAGAAACTAAGGGGCCCAGAACATCCGGTAGTCCAGGCACTTACCTGGGATGTAGCAGAACAAGTTTCAAGTTCCTACTCTGAATTAGGCAGAGCAGGGACTTCATCTGAGTATCCTACATGCCTCCTGAGTGCCCTAACCATAAGGTTATTGGTTATTGTGTGTGGGGTGGTCGCTGTCTTTGTTTTTTGAAGTCTTGAAAATTTTCACAAGACTGTAAAATTGTTTCCCTCCCAGCTCAATTTAAAAGTCTCTGGAGGGAAGGAAAAAAGACTTTTCAGTAGTGCCGCCAATCTGCTCACAGTCGTTGAAGAAAATCCTAAGGATGGTCCAGTTACGAAAAAAAGGAAATATAAGAGCTGTTTACAAAAAATTCTTATGAAGCATCAAAGACTCTTTAAAAGCCCTTTTAAACAATAAACATTAATTCTATATATATCATAGAAACTACTGTCAGGAATAAGTCTAATAAAAGCTAATGTATACTCTCTGGTAAATATCCTGAATGTTATTTAGCTAAATACAATGCTACAGAGGCAAAGAAAGACATAACAAGAAAAGAAGAAAGAGAATATAAAACAGCATTTCTGAAATAGTGTTTTCTTGAAAACCTAAACTAGTTTAGGAAAATATCAATTATTTAAACAAATACAAAAAAGAAGCACATTCTATGATCATCCCAATAAAGCCTTCAGCATCACAAAGGAAATTAAAGGGGATAGTGCAAAGGATGAAGTAGAAAATATTATATTATAGACAAAATGATGCAATGAACAAGGTAACCAGTGAGAACAGAAGGAACAAAAATACAAACAGAAGTTGAATCTAATCTATTTACAGTACTTATAAACACACATCTCCAGGTTGCCCAAGTGCCTTGCAACATAGTAGTCAAACAGATAGCCTTTTTATGGAAAGTGAGAGAGTTCCAATAGGCCAGGCAAGGCTAAGTTTTAAAATATACTATTAGTATTATTGATCAAGGAAAGATGTGGTAGAAAGGTGAAGTTTGCATTTCACTCTGACGTTGGTAAAATGTCACAGATATTAATCAAGTAAACACACGAAGTGGAAGGGTTGCTATGGGAGGTTGAAACAAGAGATAAATGTACAGCAGAAATATGAAGCACTTAAATAAGGCTAAATATGACCAATTTACTATGAAACTTACAAATTTTTAAGCACTATGTGCTGGGGAAGTCCACCTTGAGGGTAAATTTAGAAGGCACTGACTCCTAAAGGAGCATATGGAACCTTTTCTTTCTATTTTTTTTCTTGCTGACTACATACCACTATCTTCTCAAACTTCTTTCCTCCTTGTCCATGAAATAAGCATTTTCCTTCAGACATAGGAGAGCAGAAGGAGTTTCAAACTGGTGTGTACAGGAAGACAAACCATGGCATGAAGCTGGACAGCATATAAAATTGGACTCTAAGGGTATGTTTATACAGCGATTAAACACCCATGGCCAGCCCATGCCATCTGACTTAGGCTTGCCTGACTCAGGCTGCAGTGCTGTAACTTTGCTGTTACAGCTCCGCAGCAAAGTTGGGTGCGGGCTAGAGCCCGAGCACTGGGACCCTGGAAGGTCCTGAAGCCTGAATTCCAGGCCAAGCCTGAATGTCTACACAACAATATTGAGTTCCACAGTCCCATGAGCCTGAGTAAGCTGACCAGGGCCAGACATGGCCATGCCACAGATCTTTTATTCCAGTGTGCAGGTGCCCTAAGGGCCAATACAGAACTCACAGCCCAGAGTGAATGGTGGATTTAAGTCACTTTTGCACCCTCGTGATCATAGGCTGCCTCAGGTAGATAATTTAATAATGAATAATTTAAGATAGCAGGCAGCGCTGTGGCCCCCAGGAGCTATCATCCCATCCCCCCAGCCCTGTCCCCCATGTGCTTCATACACTGGAGCCCTTAGAAGCAGCCTTACAGCTGATGTCTGTAATTCATTCATCAGGAGAATTCTCCCATGGCTGGAACTGGAACTTTTAGGATCCCTTCATACCATTCCAGCCATTTTATACAGTGCAAAGAAGTCAAGATGTCAGTCTCATTCTTGAAACACAGTATAAGCAGTAGGCCCTGCACTAATGAAAAAACAACATATTTTGTTAAGTTTAAAAGGGACCCACAACACCTCTACCTTTTCATTATAATGGGAAAATGACACCTTGTCATGAAAACAAAACAAAATTCTCTGCATGTCAGATGAATATATTTGGAACTGTACAAATAAATCTCATGATCAGAGCTGGTTGAAAAATGGTACTTTTTCCACAAAGAAAAATTGTTTTGTTTCCAATTTTCCATAGCAACGGAATGTTTTGTAATCAAAACATTGAAAACAGAAAACTGAAAACCAAAATGTGGGGGGAGGAGTTATTTTTGGTTTTTGTCCCCATTCTCTTCCTTTCCTTTTTTCTATTTTGCCACTGTATAAAAGAGTGGTGAAAAAATAGAGGAGGTAAAACTTAAAAAAAAAAAGACAGAAAAGGAAGAAAATTGAAAAAAAATACCAACTTTCCATGTAAGAAAAAATTTCAGCTTGTAAAAGCAATTTTTTAGTCAGAAATGTTCTATTGAAAATTTTTGAACACTTCTATTCATGATATTCAGTCAGCTAGCTGAGCATACTTTGAAACTTGTTGAAACAACAGAAATCAGACTTCTTATAACATAAAACAGAAGGAAGTAATTGTTATTTTTAAAGAGACTGAACTCATGGAATTGGCAATGGAATTAAAAGCCTTTCAGCTTTGAAGATGCTGTTTCCAGTCCAGACTGGGCTATTAATGACGAAAAGTACCCACTGATGGCTGCTTGGTAGACTGTGCTAAATTAATTGATGGTCTCAGTTGAATTCTCAATGGTCAAGAGTCTACAACACAAAATTCACCACAACTGGCACTGTTTGTGGTCCTTGTTAATGTCTAGGTCCTGATCTAGAAAGCATTTAAGCATATACTTAATTTTTAAGTAACTTGAAGTAATAATTTCATTCGCAGTATTCACACGCTTAATATAAACTAATATGTAAGTGCTTTTCTGGATAGGTAACCTAATCTGAAAGGCAAGGACTGAATGGATCTAAAAACTGAACTCCTTCCTCACCCTGGATGAGATACCACCAAGACAGGTTTTAGGTTTGTTTGTGTACTGTGTAGGGAAACTTGCATTGCCACTGCACTTTGAACCTGATCCAATGCCCACAGAAATCCAGGGGAGTCTTTTCTATTGAATGGGCGTTTGATTGGGTCCCTTGATCTCTGTGGACAAAATCCTGATAATGGCATTGACTTCAGTGGAGCTAGGATTTCATTCCAGGATTTTCAGTTCAGAACCCTTTGTGACTAGTATTAAATTTACTTTTGTTAAACCTATCCAGTGTATGTAAAACCAGATGTAGCTTGGCACATATATTTAAAGAAAACTAGATGGATGGATGTCATAAAAAATTATTTGATTAGCTACAAGTTTCCAAGGACCTGATTCAATACAGACAGGAATAATAGGAAGGACTATAAGAGCTGACCCCATATAGATAAGATCAAAGCTAGAAGAAGACAGCTCCATATGGCACCTTTCAGTGGAAGGTATTGCAGGTATACGGAATCCATCATCAAGAATAAATGTAATTTTTAACTAATATATGAACTACGGATGAACACTGGGAGAGGATGATAACCCAGCTTGGAAAAAATAGAATTAAATTCATTTCAGGAAAGAGCAGAATGGAAAGGAAATCAGAGTGAAATGGATTAACTGTTTTAAATAGACAAGAAAGGAAAAGGAAAAGGAAAAGAAAAGTTGAGGACATCAAGTAATAGCCCATGCAACACTAACTAGTCAGCTAAAAGATTTTATACTAAAGGATGAGCATTTAAACAATAAGCCATGGCAAAACATGCAGTCAATACTTACAGGTGTTCAACAATGCCTTTCTGGGATTCACAGATTGATAGATACCATGGATCAGAAATGCTGACCTGTTCCATTCCCTTTGTCCCACTCTGGCAGCACAAAGGGAGGAACTGGACCTTATCCCCTCTGTTGGGGATTCTCCTGCCATGGGGGGAAGGGTCCCAGCAGGCCCAGAGTAGCCAGCTCCTATACCATTCTTCCCACAGCTCCTGGTACGGAGGCAGGAGGGAATGAGCAGGAGGTTTGGTGGAGGTGTGTTGCACTCTGACTATCCTCCACTGATGATTCCCCATTGCCAGCTGCCACCATAACTTGTATTAGGACAGAGAAACGGTGAGACACAACCTGCTCCTGATACCAAGCCTTTGCTGTGCCAAGTGGAAAGCCCTGATAGCAGAGAGCTTAACCCCATATATACAGAGATTGCATCCATGTGATCTATTAGAGGACCATGTGAAAAATTGAATCAGGCATGAGATATCATATACCTGTGCAGTTTATCACAGGCAATTGATGGCCTACAATTATGTCACTTTTCCACTAAACCATCTCTGTGGGATTTAATGTATCATTTCAAATTCCTCAGCAGACTTCACAAAGACTGCAATAAAAAAATGTTTCTTCTCTCCCAACTATGGAATTTTCCTCTCCAGATGACGCCAGCCCAAGCCCCAGGATGGGTCTTTAACTGCATTTCTATACATAAATCTGTCACAGCTTTAATAAAGTGCAATATCTTATATCCCTGCAGGACTAGTCATGGCAACTTTATACCATTCTGAAGTGGAGATTTGCTCCTTGTGAGGAATGCAACCATTTAAAACCATGCTGCTAAAAAAAACTAGACACATCATACTATCTTGTATTTTACTTACACACACATACTAAAAATGCATTGTTTTGCGTAGCTGGGTATCCCCCGTGTGCCCATTCCATGCAGTCAATACATTATGGCTAATTATTTGATTTCACATTAACTCATTCTACACCCATTTTCATTCCACCTCCACATACTTATTCCACATACAACCTCACACAGACAAAAGCAATTCACTCAGCACCTATCCACCCTTCATATGGCATCCATTTCATTCATTATTTAATCTGCATACACAAACCCACTGTCTTCAGTAAGGTAGGAGACATTCAGAGGTATAATTTCTCACTGAGTTTCTTGTGAGGCAGTGGTCCTCCATACAATCTCTAATGTGGGCCAATGGCAAAATATCACAATTTGTCCCTTAATGATGCAAGATAACCATGGACTTGACACATAATTTTGTAGTGAAAAGTTACATGCCTACTTTGGTTTTCTTGCCAAGTCTTCATTTTAAATTTAGAATTTGCTGCACATTGTCAGCTAAAGATGCATGCACCCAGTTGATAAATTAACATCTATTCAGTGAAAATATAAACCAATGTATAACTGTGACTAGCTGGAAGGATGTTGTGTATCAGTATTTCTACCTGAAATTCAGTGACAAACCAGCAGAGCCCAATATGTACTGGGAATAAACCTTAAATAATTCTCAGGTTTATAGTCTAAGAAAGGTTCTGCATTCCTGGAAAATTCATATTATTGAACTAGTTAAAAGGAACCATTTTAAAAATGTTTGTGGTTATTTCCTAATTATCACACTGAGGGAAAAAGTAGAATATCTCGAGGTCTCTGAATGCCCTCAAGGTATCAAAAATGCAGATGCTTTCTACCTTATACTCCTTTGTATGTAGAATACCAATGATAATATTAATCAACACAGAATACTTAATCAGAACCACAATTTTAACCGAGTTTCTTGCAAACACTTTAAAAGATTTATGCTTGAAATTCAAAATATGTTCATTGAATTGTAATTTATGACTAACACTTCAACCAGGTGTTCTGGGTAAGATAGTAAAAGGGGAAACCAGCAAATATGACACACTGCTTCCTGTTAACCTTCCAGCTCTGGCAACTTGAAACTCCCCTTACTGAAAGCTAATCCATTTTGCTCTAGTGCTTAGCATTTAGAAATCTCAACTCCCAGTGCCAAAATATTCATATACTTTTAAGCATAAGAAAGGCATGTGGTAAGTTTGATCACTTTGCCCTTTTACTTCTTGTTGTACCAAATGGAGAACAATAACAAATCAAATGATTCTGGGGGGAAATTATAAACCTGCCGTCTATACAAATAAGTTATTTGGTAGTCTACTTACAAAGCGAGTGTCTTTCTCTATTCAGCAAACCCCTGGGATGTGTAACAAGTACTTAAAACAGTAGTTCCCAAGTGTTTTAGGATGGTAACCCACCAACTGTGTTTTGTACCCACCCAGGGTCTAAATTCAATGAGGAGGTTCTAAAATCATAGTCCAGCATTCTTCTGCTCCTCTGCAGCAGCTGCCTGTTTCTCCCTGCCCTGCTAAGGGGATACCAACCACCCAACACAGCACCGTCTGCTGCAGTACCACAACCTTAATCCCAGCCTGGTGAGGAGTGGAGGCCAAAGGGATGGGGTTGGAGAGCGACCCCTCCTGTAGTCACCCCACAGCAGTGGCTCCTGTCTCATGGGGTGGGACCCAGCTCCCCACTCTGTACATTGCAACCTGGCACATGGAGTCACAGCATCAGTCAGGTTTGGCCCAGTCAACCCTCCAACATGCTGGAGAGGCAATTGGGCCAAACCTGAGTGTTGCTGCGACCCCATGCACAGAACAGTGAGTTGGAGCCAGTCCTGCAAGACAGAAGCCACCACTGTAGGATGAGTGCAGGGCTGCTCACTCTCCAACACACGCTCCAGGCCTCCCCTCTGCACTGGCCCCACAACCCATCTACATCCTTCCCTCAACTCACTGGTGCGTCACAGCTAGGCTGACCAGACAGCAAATGTGAAAAATTGGGACGGGGGTAGGGAGTAATAGGAGCCTATAGAAGAAAAAGACCCCAAAATTGGGATTGTCCCTATAAAATTGGGACATCTGGTCACCCTAGTCACAACTCATCATTTAGAAAACACAGATCTAAAACAAAACTGAAACATATACTATATTATAACCTGGGTCTTATATCCCTTCTCTGTGACTGATCTCACCAACAACAAGAACTGCTGAAGAAGAGCTGGATTGTTGTATTCGTCCATTCCTCAAAGAGCAAGTCCAAGGACTTGCTGGTTGTTTTTATCGATAATATGAAAACAATGAATAAGAACAAGTGCCAGTTGGGAATTTTTTGACAAAACAGGTATTCATCAGAAAATGCCAATTTGTCAAAACTGAAACTTTTTGCAGAAATGTATCAATTTTGACTAAACTTTTGTTGGGAAGCATTCTTGGTTCCAGGGTGGAATTTCTGATCAAAATAAGACAGACAGTCCCCATAATATCCCATAGCAGTGTGTGATTCACCACAGGAGATTCACTGGCTATTTTCATTCTCAAATATTGACTGGACCATATTGACTTTAAAGCTTGGTGGTTGGGGCATATTCCCACTCTGAATGAGGCAAAGTAGTAACTTGAATGTGGGTCTCCCACATCACATGTGGATGTCCTACCCATCAGGCTATTGGATATTCTAGGCTCCTTTCTGTTTTTTCAGACATTTTTTGAAATGTCCTGGTTTTATCCTAATGCAGACCAAAACCAAATGCCAAAACCTCAAAATTCTTCACAAAAGAGAATTCTTGTTTTCTGCCCTATCCTAGTAAGAACCTGACCCAGAAGATCATTATAAAAAAAGACAAAATCACCATATGATTATTAACAAAATTATTCCAGACCTTCTCAATGTAAGTAAGGCTCAGTGTGACATATTAAATAATGAGGAGGGGAGATATAAATGCTGTGAAACATTTGATGCTTGGCAATTAGTTGATCAGCACATATGGGAATGATATTTATTTATAGATTATTTTGCTATTGTCTAGATTTTTGTACATCTTTCATCTTAGCTGCAGAAAAATCTCATGGTATTGAAACACCCCTAGTAAATATGAGTGACAATCTTCTGCTTCTGACAGACACAACAGATGTGTTCTTATTGATTATGCTGCAGCTTTCAGATATATCATTAACTAGGTATCAGTAATGGGTGTCTGGTTTGTGGGAGGGTGGGCAGTGCTGCTGTCAAGTGACTGCACTCATTCTTGAAGGGGAGCTCTCAGAAGGGGCTCATTGGTACTTGCATATTTTCACATAGGAATTCTCCCCTACTAGGCTCTTCAAGTTCCATTCTGCCCTCCTATTGTTGAATGTGTATGTGATTTCTGGAAAAACTGTAGGGAAATAGAAGCTTCAATATTGTCATGATACACAGTTCTATGCCTCATTGTTGATAGTCTACTTACAGATCTGTTCTCAGCTATTGGTATATCTGAACACTTTGACATTTGCATTAATTATGTCCTTTCACCAGTGTCATTTGCAAGGCCTTACCTTCCAGAATTTGTGTCTAAGACTTTAAACAGATTTCTTCCTCCTCATCCCAGCCCACAAAATGCAGAAAAAGAAGGCAGATAATTTTATTGTCATTAACTCAGAGATTCTGTATTAGCATTCTTTATTTTGCAAGCACAACCCTATTGCTCTGTTTACATCTGGGTTTCTATGTAGCATCTATATACTTCTCATTTTCTATGTCTATCTCAAAAGCCTGTCAAGAATACCTGTTGATTTCTCTTTAATCTGAAGGACATCACTGTAACTCTACCTTCAACAACCACATAAGCACATCTGCAACACAAAGTGATAGGCAGGCATAGTTATGCTCTTTGAAAGAGAGCAGGACATACATATTGTATGAAGTTTTCATGGTGTACTTCATGATGCATTTCCAAGCAGTGAAAACAAAACAAATACAGAGTAGCTAACTGCAAGAAGTGGAAGGAGACAAAAAGCATTGTAAATAAGATGAAGAACATTTGTGGCACCTTAGAGACTAACCTGTTTATTTCAGCATAAGCTTTTGAGGGCAATAACCCACTTCATCAGATGCATAGAATGGAACAGAAGTAAGATGTACACAGAAAGCAAAAAAAAAGTTGTACATTAGCATACCAATTCTAAGAGGCTGTTTAATTTGGATGGGCCATTATCAGCAGGAGGAAAAAAACTTTTGTAGTGGATTTCTGTCTCACAAGTGATAAGAATATTTGAAGGGAACTTAACAGGGAAATGCATTCAATTAGTGTAATGAGACAGCCAGTCATAGTCCCTGTTTAACCCTTGGTTGATAGTGCCCAATTTGCAAATTAATTCCAGTTCCTCAGCTTCTCATTGGAGTTTGTTCTGGAAGTTTTTCTGTTTTAAAATTGACATTCAAAAGCCAGTAGGAGAACACTTCAACCTCCCTGGGCATTCTATTAAAGACTTGAAGGTGTCAATTTTAAAACAGAAAAACTTCCAAAACAGAATCCAATGAGAACCTGAGGAACTGGAATTAATTTGCAAATTGGACACTATCAACCAAGGGTTAAACAGGGACTATGAGTGGCTGTCTCACTACACTAATTGAATGCATTTCCCTGTTAAGTTCCCTTCAAAGATTATCACTTGTGAGACAGAAAGCCACTACAAAAGGTTTTTTCCTCCTGCTGATAATGGCCCATCCAAATTAAACAGCCTCTTAGAATTGGTATGCTAATGTACAACTTTTTTTTTGCTTTCTGTGTATATAAATACATCTTACTTCTGTTCCATTCTATGCATCCGATGAAGTGGGTTATTGCCCACGAAAGCTTGTGCTGAAATAAACAGGTTAGTCTCTAAGGTGCCACAAATGTTCTTCATCTTATTTACGGATACAGACTAACATGGCTGCTAATCTTAAAAAAAACATTGTGACTCATAAGAATAGCAAGGTGAAAGAACAGTGCATTGTGAGTATTTCTGAAGTACTTGTAAAAAAGTTTGAAATAAAAATGGAAAATAACACATGAAAACATTGATACTATATATATATATAAAGTTCAACACACTTACCACTGCAGTGCTGTTAACTCTGAGGTGTAATGTAATATATATTTTCTACAAGGAATTACATGATACAATAGTTTAAAACAGTTAGTGAAGAATAATTTATCCAGTAATCTCCAGGGGAAATAAAGATAATCCAGAGTGTAATTACCCAAGATGGAATTTTCCTTTTCCTCTGCAGAAACAAAATGGTAGAATTACATATTTTTGAAAACAATCAGTTTATTTGTGTATATTAGAAATAGTACCCTGTCACATCCAAATTACGGTCTGGTTTGCAGAGTCTAAAGAAAAAAATGAAAAGCAGATGAAAATGTTACAAATGGAAGAAGAGTATTACCTGGCAATTTAAAATTTAGTTACAAGCTTACCAAAGATTTGACAAAAAGTATAACTCGAAGAAGATACATAATGAAGACTTTATTTTAAAACATCTGTTTCTCATGCTCGCATTGAAATAAACAAAATGTTCTCAAAAGCATTCATCCACTGAATGCAAAATATCACCAAGTCTTTTTCTCCAACACAGCTGAAATGATGAACTAGATGCACTTTTGTTCTTGAATATCTGTCAGTCTCCACTTGTGTTTTAAGTATAGTTAAGTCAAAAGCCTCTAGTTCAAGCCATTCTTCAAGAACATTCATTTTTTGTATTGTATTATTTGGACACAAATCAGATATCAGGAATGGCAATATACGAAAACCTGTAGGAGAAGACTTCAATCTCCCTGCACACACAATTACAGATGTAAAAGTCACTATATTGCAGCAAAAAAACTTTAAGACCAGACTGCAAAGAGAAACTGCAGTGCTGCAATTCATTTACAAGTTTGATACAATCAACTCAGGACTGAATAGGGATTATGAATGGCTAGCTAACTACTAGAGCAGTTTCTCTTCTCTCGCTGTTCACACCTCCAGTTCAGCTGCTAGAGGAACACCTCACCCTCCCTGATTAGAAATAACAAGCTGGTTCAGCCTCATTGGACTAACCCTGTTATCTCTAACCTGGTTCTTGCCTACCTATTTATACCTGCCCCTGGATACTTCCACTGCATGCATCCGACGAAGTGGATATTAGCCCATGAAAGCTTATGCTCTAATACTTTAGTTAGTCTTTAAGGTGCCACAGGACTCTTTGTCACTTCTGGATCATCTTTGTTCCCCTTCTCTGAATCTCTTACAGTTCCACCATATCTTTTTTTGAGTTTGGCAACCAGAATTGGTCACAGTATTCAAGGTGTGGAGCATACTATGAATCTATACAGTGGCATTATATTTTTCTGTCTTATTTCCTATCCTTTTCCTAAAAGTGCATAACATTTTGTTAGACTTTTTTGACGACTATTTCACTTTGAATTAACAGTTACAGAAAATTATCCATAATGATTCCATGATCACTGTCTGGAGTGGTAATTTAGCTAATTTTAAACCCATCATTTTATATGTATAGGTGGGATTCTTTTTTCCAATATGCATTGGTTCTTGCAATTATCAGTATTGAATTTCATCTGTCATTTTGTTGACTAATCACCCATTTTTGTGAGATTCTCCTTGTAGTACTCCACAGTCAACTTTAGACTTGACTTAACTATGCTGTTTTAATTTTGTACCATCTGTAAAGTTTGCCACTTCACTGTTTACTCCCTTTTCCAGATCATTAATAAATCTCTTGAGCAGCACAAATCCCAGTACAGATCTTTAGGAGATCCTGCTATTTACCTTTCTCCCTTCTGAAAACTGATCATTTATTCCTACCCTTTGTTTCCTTTCTTTAGTCAGTTATTGAGGCTAACTTCCATCTTATCACATGGCTGATTAATTTTCTTAATAGCCTATGGTTAGGGACCTTGTCAAAAACTTTCTGAAAATCTAAGTACACTATCACTGTATCAACTGTATCACCCTTATCTACATGCTTGCTGACATACATAAAGAATTTTAGTAGATTGGTGAGGCTTGGTTTCCCCTTCATAAAAGTTGTGTTGACTCTTCCCCCAACGTATTGTGTTCATCTATGTGTCTGATAATTCTGTTCTTCACTGTAGTTTCTCCCAGTTTTCCCCATACTGAATTTAGGCTCAATGTGATCACACGGGTTGCCTCTGGAGCCTTTAAAAAAATCATTGTTACATTAGCTACTGTGACAAAGTTCCAAGTCTGTACTTGTGGGTCCTGCGCTTCCTGGCAGATTTAGGGGCCTCAGAAACTCATCTAGGCCCCAGAGTGACCTCCCTTTCTCAGTATAATTGGCAAGAGTCACCACGTAGTGAGTTACCTTCATCACAGGCCAGTATGGAAGATGGAAAAGGGAGGAGCCCGGGCCCGCCCTCTACTCCGGACTCCAGCCCAGGGACCCTAATAGTATCAGCTAAGATGGCTGACCTTTTAGGCACAAAACACAATACAATTCCCTGGGCTACTTCCCCACAGCAGTCCCCACTTCTTCAAACTCCATTTCACCGTTACCTCAGGGCCTCCTTCCTTCTGGATGATATGTTGTCCACCACTCAGTCTCACCAACAGCATAACTTCCTTCCACAGCTCCTGACACCCACAGCCCACCTGACTAACTGGGAGGTTTTTATCTGGTTTCAGCCAGTGCCTGATTGGCTTCAGGTGTCCCAATCAGGCTAGCTGTTTCTACTCCTTTCTAGAAGCTTCCTGATTGTCCTGGAGTAGCCTTTGTTTGGCTATCCAGGGAACAGGGACCTACACATCCTGAGAGTAATATATCTGCTTTCCAGCACCTTTCTATACCCTTCTGGTCTGATTCCGTCACACTACCCACCAGTCATCTGGTACACAGGATGATTTAAGCCATAGGTTGCATACCACAGTTAGTAGTTCTGCAATTTCATATTTGAGTTCCTTCAGAACTCTTGGGTGAATACCATCTGGTCCCAGTGACTTATTCCTCTTTAATTTATCAATTTGTTCTAAAACTTCTTCTCTTGACACATCAGTGTTGGACAGAATTCCAGATCTGTTGCCCAGAAGCTCTGATGTGGGTACCTCCCTCACATTCTCTGCAGTGAACACCAATGCAAAGAATTTATTTTATTCTCTGCAATGGCCTTGTCTTCCTTGAGGGCTCCTTTAGCACCTTTTTCATCCAGTGGCTCCACTGCCTGTTTGGCAGACTTCCTGCTTTTGATGTACTTAAAAAAATTCTTACTGCTAGTAAGACAAGAAGTAATAGATTTTAAGATGAGCAGGGATGTTTGGAGCCATCCAGTCTGACCTTCTGTATAACAGAGGTCATAGAATTTCTGCCAATATATCTTGTATTGGAGGGAATTATTGTTCCCTATTACATAAATTAACACTATAACAAGTCCAATAACTTGTGAATGAACTAGAGTATCTCTTTTAGAATCTTGATTTAAAGACTCTAAGTGATAATAAATTCACCACTGCCCTTGATTCACTGTTCCTATAGTTAAATATCCTTTCTGTTAAAATGCTCTACCCATTCCGATTAGAATATCTCAAACTTTAGCTCTGGGCTATTGATTGTGTTATTCCTCTGTCTGTTATTTCACAGACCCATCTACTATCACCTATCTTTTCCATGTGTACTTAGACTGTAATTAAGTTGCATCTTAACCTTCTCTTGGATAAGCTAAATACTTTGACCTCCTTAAATATTTCATTCTAAGACATGTTTTCCAGATCACAAATAATTTTTGAGACATCTGAATCCTTTCTCATTTTTCAGCATCCTTTTTAAAATGTTGACATTTTAAGAAAAAGGAAATATTTCTAGATACTAAAATATCAGAAAAAAACTTCCTGAGAGTGAGATATTTTAAACTGTGGGATAGTCTCCAAAAGGAAGTGGGATAGTCTCCAAAGGGAAGTGGAAACTGCTGGGGTTATTGGGGAAATCTAAAATTAGATTTGAGTAAATGTAAACTAGAAAATAATCCTGCAGTGGCAAGAAGATGAACTAGATGACTTCACAGGTCTTTTCCTTCTCTAGTGGCCCTAATTTGGTAATTATGAAGAGCCAGGGTTTTTTAATGAACATTCAAAGGGTTAATTAGAAGCTCCAGTAGAGATCATGGTCTTTAAGCAGCTCCTGGTTCCTTGATTTTAAAACAAAATAAAACAAAGCTAAACTCCACACTAGGAGACTTCATTAGCTAAGCTTGCGTTTTCCATTTATTTTCAGTAGGAAGTGCTTAGTAGCAGTTTCTTCCAAAAATATAAGTGTAACCCTTTATTTAAAAAGCAGCTGTGGAAAAAATGGGATTTAATCACTTTTATAAGAGACCTAACTTGCATTATTCTCAAGCAAACTGGGCTGTTGTGTAAAAATTAAATTATTTTCCTTTCGCTACACTTTCAGTTTCTTGCAGTTTCTTGCATGTCAGAATTAAATTCTAATATATTCATGGAAAAAGGGGTCAGCCTGAAAGAGCTGCAAAAATTTGATAATCTTTAGCCTAGTTTGTTCTAGACTAACCTCACTTTTCTCAAGTGTTCTCTAAACTGGACTTTTATGTCAGAAGCAGAATGGTCATGACTGATTCAACATCTCTCTGTGTTTTACCTCTATACATTATCATAGAATCATAGAATATCAGGGTTGGAAGGGACCTCAGGAGGTCATCTATTTCAACACCCTGCTCAAAGCTGGACCAATCCCCAACTAAATCATCCCAACCAGGGCTTTGTCAAGCCTAACCTTTAAAACCTCTAAGGAAGGAGATTCCATCATCTCCCTAGGTAACCTATTCCAGTGCTTCACCACCCTCCTAGTGAAAAAGTTTTTCCTAATATCCAACCTAAACCTTCCCCTCTGCAACTTGAGACCATTAATCCTTGTTCTCTCATCTGCTACTACTGAGAACAGTGTAGATCCATCCTCTTTGGAACCCCTTTTTAGGTAGTTGAAAGCAGCTATGAAATCCCCCCTCATTCTTCTGTTCTGTAGACTAAACAATCCCAGTTCCTTCAGCTTCTCCTCGTAACTTATGTGCTCCAGCCTCCTAATTATTTTTGTTGGCCTCTGCTGGACTCTCTCCAATGTTTCCACATCCTTCTTGTAGCGTGGGACCCAAAACTGGACATAGTACTTTAGATGAGGCCTCACCGATGCTGAATAGAGGGGAATGATCATGTTCTTCGATCTGCTGGAAATACCTCTGCTTATACAACCCAAAATGTCATTAGCCTTCTTGGCAACAAGGGCACACTGTTGACTCATATCCAGCTTCTTGTCCACTGTAACCCCTATGTCCTTTTCTTCAGAACTGCTATCTTGCCATTCAGTTCCTAATCTGTAGTAGTGCATGTGATTCTTCCGTCCTAAGCAGGGGTGGCTCTAGGCACCAGCAAAATAGGCACGTGCTTGGGGCGGCACACTTCCAGGGGTGGTACACTTCCAGGGGCGGTATTCTGGCCAACTTTTTTTTTGTGGTAGAGCTCATGCACTAGCTGCCTTCACCCAGACATGTCTCAGTTTCAGCAGCAGAACAAATCTTGGGCGGAGGCTCTGCAACCACCAGCAATGGTTGCTTGGTGCATGCAGAAGGACACCAGGTCCTGTGGCGGTCCGAGGGCAGCTGCATGCTGGTGCTAGCACCACTGGAGTTCAAGGGAAGGAGAAGCCCAGCAGTGGTGTAGGCTCTATCTATCCAGCCGCGGTGATCTCCAAGGTCTACGGTGGCATTATGGCAGCAAGCCGCAGGGCAAGCCCCTCCTTCCTCGGTCCCTTGGCTCCACTGGCTCTTTGGATCGCGGTGTCCTGTGGGTGTTCCGGGAGCGGGAGGAGGCAGTGGGTCTCCAGGGTGCTGCGAGGTGACCCCTCCCCCGTCCCGGACCAGGAAGGCACAAGTCCGGCTCTCCTGTACCCAGTGGTAGGGTTACCATTCGTCCGGATTCTCCCAGACAAGTCCGTCTTTTTTGGCTAAAAATAGCATCTGGGGGAATTTGCAAATGTCTAAAAATATCTGGGATTTCCCCCCGATGCAGAGTGCGGTGCTCCCGCAGTCAAAGCTTCTTGACTCTCTCTCTCTCTCTCTCTCTCTCGCAGCTTCCGGCAACTGTCGCTCCCCTCTGCATTCTCAGAGCTGCTGGGCTCTGCTGCTCACTCCCCTGCTACCGAGCAAGTGGGACCGGGCTGTGCCTTGAGCTGGAGAGCAGCAGCAGCAGTGTGTGGGTCTGAGCGCGGAGGGAGGGAGGGAGGGAGGGTGGGATCCTGGGGAGCAGTTAGGATGGGTGGTCTCAGGAGGAGGCAGGGAGCAGAGAGGCTTAAGTAGGGGGTGGGGTTCTGGGGGGCAGTTAGGAGCAGGGGTCCCAAGAGGGGGCAGTCAGGGGGCAAGGAGCAGGGAGGCTTGGGTGGGGTCCTGGGGGAGCAGTTAGGATGGGAGGTCTCAGGAGGTGGCAGTCAGAGGCAAGGAGCAGGGAGGCTTAGGTAGGAGTGGGATTCTGGCATGCAATTAGGGGCAGGGGTCCAGGAGGGGGCAGTCAGAGGGCAAGGAGGGGGGGAGCTGGAGGTTCAGAGGGGGGCAGGAAGTGGGAGGGAGGGGTGGAGCTAGGCCACATCACTCATCCTCTTTTTTGATTGGCAAAATATGGTAACCCTACCCAGTGGCTGCCGCAGCCACTACCCAACAGTGCCCGTCAAAGCACTGCCCAGCCCGTCAAAGCAGCAGTGACTTTCCTTCTGGCCAGGTTCTGCCAGAGCCACCGGCGGTTTCCCTGGCCACTTGCGGCTTCTCCCCCGGACTCCGGCCAGTTTCTGTGTCTCTCCTTCCCCTGCTTTGATTTTAACCTCATCAGCGTTTTTGAAAAGGAAAAAAAATTGAGCTCACACCACTGGTGAGGCCTAAAGAGGTGATGCCCCTTGACACTGCTGCAGGTCCAATCTGCAGGACCCCAGAGCCGTGGGCAGGCACTCCACGCAGCAGTTTCTTGTCTTCCACTGAAGTAGCACCAGGCAATGTCCCTGCCATACTCTCTTGCTGTAACATCAGGACACTAGTTAAGGACAGAGGTGCGTGTCCATAAGCAGCCTTCAAGTGGGCAGTCCATCAAAGGGGTCACCAGTCCCAGGCCATTCTCTCATTCCAGTAAATGTGGGATGCACCCCTGAAGTCAATGAGAGCAGCATCAGGCCAAAACAGTGTAGCTATCATCCCAAAAGGGGGCAGTTTCCAGAGCCCCATACTTGCTTCCTAAAGACAACATCACAGTGAAAGGGTCAATGTCAAATGGTTCTAACCGTGAACAGCGATAATCCTTTGCTTCTCTTGACCCTAGCATCCTCGAAAAACTGAAATGTGCCAGGCTCAGTAAAAAATACACATGGCTATAATGGAAGAAATGTGTGATCCAGTTGCATGTCAAAGGAGAAAGACGCAGCAATGAGAGAGAGTGAGGATTTTATTGCCAGAGGTGACTAAAATCATTTGAATTGTACAAATTCTCTGTTTTCATTTTTTAATTTTAAAGTCAAAAAACAAAACAAAACAGAAACATTACAAAGTGCAAACATGGGTAAAAGCCCAAAGTGGGGAGGCCAAAAATGTTTTGCTTGGGGTGGCAAAGAACCTAGAGCTGGCCCTGGTCCTAAGTGCAGGACTCTGCACTTGTCCTTGTTGAACCTCATCAGATTTCTTTTAGCCCAATCCTCTAATTTGTCTAGGTCCCTCTGTATCCTGTCCCTACCCTACAGCGTATCTACCACTCCTCCCAGTTTAGCGTCATCTGCAAACTTGCTGAAGGTGCAATCCATGCCATCCTCCAGATCATTAATGAAGATACTGAACAAAACCGTCCCCAGGACCGACCGTTGGGGCACCCCGCTTGATACCTGCTGCCAGCTAGACATGGAGCCATTAACATTAACCTCTATCCAACACTCAATTATTAATTTATACACATATAGTTTCACCAATATAATTGTCATATTCTTGGATGGAATCCAGACAAGCAAGGGGTTGGAACACCACATCCAAATGCTTTGTTTTTGTAGCTACCAACCTGGGCCTCTCACAAAGCCTATCAGCATTCAGGTCACACCCTGACTAACTGTGTGCTAGACAGTCCTGGTTCAGTAAGTCTGACCCTTGCAGCGTGTCTAAAGCCTCACAGCCCCACTCTGGCTTACACCAGCCTGGGTTACAACCAGCAGGGTGAGTCCAACACACTCCTAATCCCAGACTTTCTCTAAATGTGTGTTTTGCAATGTCCGGCTCTCTCCTGAACAGTTCAGATATTAAGGTTTCTTGCCCCCTGTAAAGAGTCAATATTCAACAGTTTGTTATTCCTTTAACTTGAGTTACCAAACAGTTCAATATAAATGCGACATTGGATTGGTTTAGATTAAATATAAAACTAGTTCATTAAGAAAAGAATACAGGGTTTTTAATGAATTCAGCTATAAAAGATAAAGTTAAATAAAAGTGAAAACAGACATCTGAAAGTCTAAAATAATCTAGTAAGGGCTTCTGTTCAAGATGGCCTTTCTCACCCATAATCTTCCAGCAAGGTGGTGACTGACCTTCTTCTTGATCAGGATCCCCCGCAAGGGCCCAAAGGTGCTTATGTGTTTGTCTTCTTAGGTGAAACAGAGATTTCTTTGTGTATTCCGCCCCTTTCTTTGACAGTCCACCAAACCTTTGATGTGGATGCTTCTGAAGATTACCACTCAAAGCAAAGCTTATTCAAACAGCAAGGAAAGGGAGTTTGGTGATGAAGAAGGCTCCTTGATCTTTCTCCCCCACCTGTGTTTGCTGAAATATAAATTACTCTGTCTCCTGACATCTCCTCCCCCTTGCTGTCTTGCTGACCCTGTTTACTACTCATACGTATTGTGACGATGCTCCAAGTCTGTACGTGTGGGTCCTGTGCTTCCTGGCAGAGTTAGGGGCCTCAGAAACTCATCTAGGCCCCAGAGTGACCTCCCTTTCTCAGTATAATTGGCAAGAGTCACCACGTAGTGAGTTACCTTCATCACAGGCCAGTATGGAAGATGGAAAAGGGGAGAGCCCGGGCCCGCCCTCTACTCTGGACTCCAGCCCAGGGACCCTAGTAGTATCAGCTAAGATGGCTGACCTTTTAGGCACAAAACACAATACAATTCCCTGGGCTACTTCCCCACAGCAGTCCCCGCTTCTTCAAACTCCACTTCACCGTTACCTCAGGGCCTCCTTCCTTCTGTATCATATGTTGTCTACCACTCAGTCTCACCAACAGCATAACTTCCTTCCACAGCTCCTGACACCTACAGCCCACCTGATTAACTGAGAGGTTTTTATCTGGTTTCAGCCAGTGCCTGATTGGCTTCAGGTGTCCCAATCAGGCTAGCTGTTTCTACTCCTTTCTAAAAGGTTCTTAATTGGCCCCAGGTGTCTTGATTGGCCTGGAATAGCCTTTGTTTGGCTATCCAGGGAACAGGGACCTGCACATCCTGAGACTAATATACCTGCCTTCCAGCACTCTCTTGTATCCTTCTGGACTGACTGTGTCACAGTATATTTAGGTAGACATACATCCTTTTGTTTAGGATAGGCCTGTTTAACAACTCTTGCTTAGGCAGAGCTGTGAATGTCTGCTAATAACATTATACAGGGGGATTTCATAACTTCACACATAATGTTGCCACACATATCTCACCATGATATTTTTGACCAGAGAGTTATTAGCTTTCAAATGATACCTCACAAGGCATATTTTGTACAAAGATATTACAGTGGTGTCTAGGGTCTGAATACAGGGGTGCTTTCCATCAAACATTCCTTAGGATAACCAAGTATTAAATACATAATACCAGCACTTATAAACAGAATTTGTTTTTGTCATTTATCTCGCCTTTCTCCAATTCCCACCCTTAATTAAAAAATGTATCCTATCAGGTGATGCTCATTTTCCTCCAAAGAAATCTCAGTTGGTGTTCTGTTTTCTCAGACTTTCTTAAAATGAAAATGAAATAGGGTTCATATATGTTTGAATACTGAAACCTATCTCACTAAGAAAAGACAACCCTTGCAAAGAGGGGCACAGCTGACAATAGAGTTTTAAAAATCCAGCTCCAAAGCAACTAGAGCAGCTACTGAACAGAAGCAGCAAACAGGTGAGTTTTGCCAGAGAGTTCTCCAGGACATCAGGAAGGAGGAGACACTATGTGACCATGTGGGAGAGTATAGCAGTAGGAATATACTACCAACCACCTGACCAGGCTGGTGAAAGTGATTGTGAAATATTCAGGGAGATTATAGAGGCTACAAAAGTGGAAAATGCAATAAATTTGGGGAATTTCAATTATCCTAAATTTGGGGAATTTCAATTATCCTCATATTGACTGGGTGTATTCCACTTCAGGAAGGGATGCAGATATAAAATCTCTAGACACATTAAATGAGTGATTCTTGGAGCAACTTGTCATGGAACCCACAAGAGGAGAGGCAATTCTTGATTTACTCCTAAAAATAACACAGGATCTGGTCCAAGAGGGGAATAAAACTGATCTGTTTAGTAATAACTACCATAATGTAATTACATTTAACAAGGGAAAATTCCAGAGAAACCCACTACAATAGCATTTAACTTCAAAAACGGAATGACACAAAAATGAGGAAGCCAGTTAAACAGAGATTAAAAGCAACAGCCACAATGGTAAAATGCCTGCAAACTGTATGGAGACTATTTAAAAACACCATAGTAAAGGCTCATACTAAAGGCATACCCCAAATCAGGGGAAAAAATGGTTTGAGGACCAAAAAAATGCTACCATGGCTAAACAGCAGCATAAAAGTAGTTTAGAGACAAAAGAGCATCCTTTAAAAACTGGAAGTCAAATCTCAATGAGGAAAATAGAAAGAAGCTTAATCTGGCAAGTCAAGGGCCAAAGTATACTAAGCCTGGCCAAGAAAAAGTCTGAAGAGCAACTAGCTAACAACACACAAACTAACAGTCAAAAACAAACAGACAGACAAACAATAAGTACATCAGAAGCAGGAAGCCTGCCAAACAGGCAATGGGGGCCACTGTACAGTTGAGGTGTTAAGGGAGCCCTCAAGGAAGACAAAGCCTTTACAGAGAAGCTAAATGAATTCTTTGCATTGGTCTTCACTGCAGAGAATATAGAAGAGATTCCTGCACCTGGGCCATTATTTTCAGGAGACATTTCTGAGGAACTGTCCCAGATTGAGGTGTCAATAGAGGAGGGTTTGAACACATTGATAAACTAAACAGTTGTAAGTCACCAGGACTAGAGACTATTCACTCAAGAGTTCTCAAGGAACTCAAATAGGAAAATTGCAGAACTACTAATTGTGGTATGTAACATATCGCTTACAATTACAGGCCAGTAAGCCTAACTTCAGTACCAGGCAAATTGGTTGAAACTACAGTAAAGAACAAAATTATCACACACAGAGACAAACATGATATGTTGGGGAAGAATTAAAATGGCTTCTGTAAAGAGAAATCATGCCTCACCATTCTATTAGAATTCTTTGAGGAGGTCAACAAGCATGTGGATAAGGGTAATCTAGTCAATGTAATGTATTTGGACTTTCAGAAAGCCTTTGACAAGGTCCCTCACCACAGGCTCTTAAGCTAAGTTAACAATCATGGGATAAGAGGGAAGGTCCTCTCATGGATCAGTAATAGGTTAAAAGATAGGAAACAATAAGGTAAGGATGAACGGTCAGTTTTCACAGTGGAGAGAGATAAATAGCAGAATCCCTAAGGATCTGTACTAGGACCTGTGATGTTCGACATATTCAGAAATAATCTGGAAAAATGGGATGAACAGTGTGATGGCAAAATTTGCTGACAATACATTTCTGAGAATTACAAAGGGTTGCCACTAAACTGAATGACTAGATAGCAAAATAGCACATGAAATTCAATGTTAATAAGTAGGGCCCTACCAATTTCATGACCATAAAAAATGTGTCACAGACTGTGAAATAAGCTCTTCCCCATGAAATCTGATGTCCCCTTGTTCCTAGGAGTATCCCAGCAAAGGGGGCTTCTAGCTCTATGCTGGGTTGGGAAGGGACAGAACTTGTCCATCCCCTGCACAGCCGATTGGGCGGGGACTAGAGCCACCTCTAGGTGCCTCCCTCTGCTACAGGATGCTCTGGGACTGGGCAGCAGCCCCAGAGATTTCTGCAGCTGGGGGAAGCTTGCGGAGTTGGATCCAATCTTCTCTGTGCTGCTAGGAGCGTCCCAGCAAGGGGGGATCCTAGTGCTTGTTTGGGAGGGCTGAGGCAGGACAGGGCTTGCTCTTTCCCTGAGGGCTCCTCTTGGTATCTCTCCCATCTGCAGATTGCGCTGCACTCCCTCTTCCCCACTCTGTCCAGCTCCAAAGGCAGCACAGAAGTGAGGGTGGTAATCTCATGATCTCCCTACAACAGGTTTACCAAACCCCTACCTACATTTCCCTTTTGGGTTGGGACCCGTACGGTTACAACACCATGAAATTTCAGATTTAAATGTGAAAATGTGAACTTTACCAATTTTCAAATCCTACAGGCATGAAATTGACCTTAATGAACGGTGAATTTGGTAGGGCCCTCTTGATAAATGCAAAGCAATACATATTGAAAAAACAATCCCAACTGTACAGACAAAATGAGGGGATCTAAATTAGCTGTTATCACCAAGAAAGATCTTGATGTCATCATGGATGGTTCTGAGAAAACATCCACTCAGTATGTAGTGGGTGTCTAAAAGAATCAGAATGTTGGCACCCATTAGGAAAGGGATAGAAAACAAAACAAAAATATCATAATGCCACTATGTAAACCTATGATATACCCACACCTTCTATACTGCCTGCAGTTCTGGTCACCTCATATCCAAAAAGATATATTAGAATTGGAAAAGATCTAAAGAAGGGCAACAAAAGGATTTGGGGTATAAAACAGCTTCCATATGAGGAGGGATTTAAAATTCTCAGGACAGGTCTCCACTAGAAACTTGCATCCTCACAGTTGCACTGGTGGAGCTGCACCAACGTAGCACTTCTGGTGAAGTTGCTCATTTAAGTCTCCTGTTGGCTTCATAACTCTACTTCCATGAGAGGCAGTAGCTATGCCACCAGCGCTTGGGTCGGCATAACTATGTCACTCGGGGGTGTGAATTATTTACACCCCCGAGCAGCATAGTTATATCAAAGCAATTCTGTAGCATAGCCCGGGGCTCAGACAATTCAGCTTAGAAAAGAAATGACTAAGGAGGGATGTGATAAAAATCTTTAAATCATGAGTGGTATGGAGAAAAGTGAATAGGAAAGTGTTGTTTACCCTTTCACATAACACAAGAACCAGGGGTAACCCAATTAAATGAATAGGCAACAGGTTTAAAACAAACAAAAAGTATTTCTTCACACAACACCTCATCAATCTGTGGAACTCGTTACCAGTAGATGTTGTGAAGGCCAAAAGCAAAACTGGGTTCAAAATGTAATTAGATAAGGATATGGAGGATAGGTCTATTAGCCATGCTACAGGTGTCCTTAAACCTCCAACTGCCAGAAGCTGGGACTGGATGACAGAGGATGGATTACTCAACATTGCCCTGTTCTGTTCATTCCCTCCTAATCATCTGGCCACTGTCAGATAGGATACCATTGGTTTGGACCAGCAAAACTGTTCTTATGATTGAATCCTACATTTCTGTTTTCCTGCTGTGTCAAATATTAGTTGCTCTTAAATAATGCGTTAATTTGCCTTTGTTTTATTATTGTTTGCTTATTATTGTTTAAGAAATTGCTGCTAGACCTTTCTTCCTTAAACTATTTGGAAAACAAAAGGCTTGTTAATGAAGTCTCTTGGTGCAGCAGTTTAGTATTAGATTTTGTTTTTCAAATTAAGGAACTAAGAGTTTCTCTCATCAAATTAAAAGAACAATTAAGAATGCAACTCTCACCCTCCCCTCATGGAAAAATCTTACAGAATTTAATAAGAATGATTAATATCGAGGTGTCTTTTAAAAACCCTACAGAGGTTATCAAATAATTATGTTAGATTTTTCAGGATGATTTAAAAATATTTTAAAATTACAGACTTTCTTACATGCTGTAAAATTAGGAAATTCCACATACTTCCTTTAGTTCGTTTTGCAATCCTGGTATATTTCAATACAGATTTATAGCTGGGGCAAAAAAAGTTCATGTTGTGAACACTAGAAAAGCCATGCCCTGCTCTCAGCATTATCATAAAATCATAGTATCATAGAACTGGAAAGGTCCTCAAGAGATCATTTAGTCCAGTCTCCTGTATTCAAGGAAGGACTAAGTATTATACATCCCTGACAGGTGATTGTCCAACCTGCTCTTTAATATTCCCAGTGATGGAGATTCCACAACTTCCCTTGGCAATTTATTCTAGTGCTTAACCACTCTGACAGTTAGGAAGTTTTTCCTAATGTCCAACTTAAACTGCCCTTGCTGCAATTTAAGACCATTGCTTCTTATCCTATCCTTAGGGGTTAAGTACAATTTTTCTTGGTCATCCTTGTAACAACCTTTTACATACTTGCAAACCATTTTCATGTCCCCTCTCAGTCTTCTCTTCTCCAGATTAAACCACCCCAATTTTTTTCAATTTTCCCTCATTGGTCATGTTTTCTAGACCTTTAATCATTTTTGTTACTCTTCTCTGGACTTTCTCCAATTTGTCCACATCTTTCCTAAAATGTGGCACCCAGAACTGGACACAATACTCCAGCTGAGGCCTACACACTGGGGAGTAGAGTGGAAGAATTATTTCTCATGTCTCTCTTACAACACCCCTGCTAATACATCCCAGAATGATGTTTGATTTTTTTGCAACAGTGTTACACTGTTGACTCATATTTAACTTGTGATCCACTATGACCTGCTTTCCACAGTACTCCTTCCTAGGCAGTCATTTCCCATTTTGTATGTGTGCAACTGATTGTTCCTTCCTAGTGGAATACTTTGCATTTGTCCTTATTGAATTTTATCCTATTTACTTCAGACCATTTCCCCAGTTTGTCCAAGTCTTTTTGAATTTTAATCCTAACCTCCTAATCACTTGCAACCCCTCCTAGCTTGGTATCATCCACAAAACTTTATCAGTGTTCTCTCTATGCCACTATCTAAATCATTGATGAAGACACTGAACAGAACCAGACTGAGAACTGATCCCTGCAGGACCCCACTCATTATGCCCTTCCAGCATGACTGTGAACCACTGATAACTACTCTCTGGGAACAATTTTCCAACCAGTTATGCACCCACCTTATAGTAGCTCCATCTAAGTTGTATTTCCTTAGTTTGTTATGGCAAGGTCATGCGAGACAATATCAAAAGTCTTACTAAAGTCAAGATTTACCACATCTACCACTTTCCCCACTATCCAAAAGGCTTGTTACCCTGTCAAAGAAAGCTATCAGGTTGGTTGACACGATTTGTTCTTGACAAATCTATGCTGACAAATCCAAGTTGATAAAGCCATGTTTGACAAATCATGCTTGCTAACTTTCCCTTGTTTAGAGAAAATTTCTCATTCACTTTATCTAATCACTTTATCTTTATCTAAATGCATTTGACAAGAATAACCTTCCAGTAAGTTTGGCTTATTCAGTTATAGAGAGTAGTGTGTCCTTAGCTCAATCATCTAAAGAATGTGTTTCAAGTGTCAAAAATTCAATGACACTGGCAAACTGCACGGCCACGAGTCACAGTTTGTAATGAGGTAGCTGCAGCAGTGAAGGAGAAAAAAGATCAACAGGCCAGAGTCTAAGAACCAAAGGTCCTGGAACTAGAGATGCTGGGGGTGACGTGACAGCCCTAGATCCCACCGCAGGTAAATGGCAGAACTGGTAATAGAACCCAGGTTTTCAGAGTCCTTGTCTAGTGCCCTCTCTGGAGACCACATTGCCAGGCCAGTAAACACACTCACCCCTATATATACACTCATCAGGACAGTTAACACCAGAAAGGATAAATAGTATATAAGCTAAAGGATCATGCTGACAGAAGATCAAATGGGTATAAACTGACCATGGATCAATTTAGGCTGGAAATTAGAGGAAGACAGTCTCACCCATAAATCTTCTTATATTCCTGATTAGATACAATAGGAAAGCTTAGGGACTTCTCATCCCAGATGATCAAATTTTCAAGGTATTTGAACAGTAAATCAGCTCTTCTCTTCACATCTTCCTTTACAAATATAGATGCATAACTGGGAAGGGTTTTTTCCTCCTCTTTCACCGTTTTCTTTGTCACTTTCTACCCCAACAGTCTGTTGTGAATAGTATGCTATCTTCTGCATGTCTGGTGTTTAGTATGTGAATGCATGGAATGAGTTAGTGTGTGTGTCTGTCTTTAGTTAATTGGTACTTTAGAGCAGGGAATATATCTTCTTATGTGCTTGTATAGTACCTAGCAGAATAAGGCCCTATTTCTTATTGGCAGTTTGGATGCTCCCACAGTAAAAATAATGAATAATAATAATAAACACTGTGGGGAGCTTTTGCTCCAATGAAATAGAATGTTAGAACTCGATTTTGTATTCTATTAAATTTTTAGAGATAAAAAATAAAATCTTACACTACATTTAATTATTGTTGAGAAGTGGAATGGCATTCTTGCTGTCAAATACAGATGTATGCTTTAGGGGGATTAGAAGATATTTATTGAAATTTTTTCATGAGAAAATGCTGTTTTGACAAAAACAAAGTGGTGTAATTTAGTTTACAAAATAGTCTGGGGAAAGTGTTTTGAAAATGACAAAGTTTTGATTTTTTTCTTTGTTTCAAAGTGGCTGGTTTGCCTTTTTTATTTTATGTTTTTTAAAAGTTTAAACAAAAGTTTGCAACTGACTGATTTTCTTTTCATAATTTTGTTTTGTGAAAATGTTTGGGTTTTGGTCTTATTTGGGATGGACATTTCTTTAAAAACTCAATATTTTTGCAGTATGAAAACCCTATTTTCTGACCAGCTCTAGCATGCATGCATTGTATGTGTGAATATCAAACAACATTTAAAAATTAAGTTTAAAAAACAAACTGCATTTACAGATATTAGCAGAAAAGCAAGTTGCAGTATGACAGAGTAATTCAAAATGAAGACAAATTATACTTTTATATTGGTAACAATGACATATATATAAACCCTAATCAGAACTGGAAGCCAACAGAGATTTGCTAGAACAGGAGTAATATGTTGCTTTTTCATTGAATAGGTCAGGATTTGAAGCTTTAATCTAGAAATAATCCTATGATAAAGCCACAAAAGAGAATTACAAAAATAAAATTAAAAAGTAGTTCTCAAAGGAACCGATCTAAGAGAAAGAATGTCAGGATCCTATTGAGTAAACTTGCAAATGGAAGAATGAGCAATGGACTAATGTGACCCAAATAGCTCAAATATTGAGTAGCAAGAAAGGAACATTGAATCTGCAGTTAAAGGCTGTAGCATTTGGCCAGGCAAATGCATTCAGGTACTCATGAAAATGTTCTCCAGTTTCAGGACTATATCTAAGGACAATCAGATGAGAGAAGCTTGAACAGATGCTTGACTATCAGAAAGTACTGAAACTGCTTTGAGAAACTATTTATTCAGAGAGATAGCATTCATCTGGAAACTGATATTGGGAATGGAAAAGCACTACCAACAATTATGTACCAAGAATCCATAAGTGAAATGCTGATTGTTGTGAAATCCATGGGAGTCTTGTTAATGACTTCAGTGGGGCCAAGATTTCAGCCCATTCCAGGGCTTCAAAATGGGCTCTCTAAAGTAAAAAACATTTTTAATAGGCAAAATATGGCTTGCAGGAAAGGATTAAACCCTGTATATCATAGGCCTTACCAATTAATAATGGTGATAAATGTCAAGAGATTCAGCAGGTTTGGTTCAGTGTTTCAGGTAAGCTCACTCAAAAATATGAAGATGTATAGGATTTGAAATCTTAGATGTCCTGATGTTTCCAGCTAAGCAGCTGGCACTGCAGAATAGAGACACACACTATTTCCTGCAGCTTTCCTATCTACTCTGATGATTTCTTGCCCTGCAAAATGCCACTCCAAGTCTGGTGCACTCCACAGATTAGACAAACACATCAATAGCAAATTTGTGATTATAAATTATTCACTCCAAAAAGAAAAATAGGATGGTTTGAGCTTCAAGCTAATAGATGGGAGGTAGATCATATTCGATCTGAAGTGCTTTGCCTACCAGAGGAATTTTGAACAAAATTCTGTGTCTTGGGATGAGTACCAAAAGGATAGATTCTCTTAAATGAATTGCAGTGACTCCTAACAACAGTTAACTGGCCCATCTAGTCCATTTAGATAGCACATCTGGTGTTTCCTGCTAGCCTATTCACAGTTTACTTGTGTGGCATTTGCTAACATAAATGACCTGCAGTGAAGTCCCTTTTACTGCTTCACTGCTGAATTCTGGAAGCTAAATAAGTAAATCTTGTCTAATGCTGAAAAAATCTCAAACATCACCAGCGAAGGCAGTTCAGCATATTAAAAAGCCAGACTCATATAAAAAGCCATAGAGTACACGCAAGTACTTAAAGATGACCTACCAATCATCCAGCTACTTTAGAATAGTGTGCTGGATGTTCCAGATAAATGGAGGAAGAATGTCAGTCTAGGACAGCTGTTTTGACACATTATGTAAATTAACTAACACTGACATTGAATCAAACAATAAAGAAAACAAGTCCCAAAATCGTGGATAAAATTTGGAATCAAGTAAAAGTAAGGAAGAACAATCTATCTGAAGTTCTAACTATAAAACGTAGACATCTACAAACCAAGCTACTTACCTGAAAATTTACCACCACCAGTCTTGATTAGCAAAACTCCAGAAGTTAACCCTAAAGTTCTTAATTGGTGTTAAGTAGAGGGGGGAAAGTCTCTCATTTTTACTCACCCTTCCCCTTTTTCACCCTGAGTGAAAAGGGGTTTAAAATAAGTACATATCACATGAAAAATTCAAAAAGAATTAACATTTTACATTTCATTTGACATATTTTGTGAAGTTTTTCATTTTTTCAGCAAAAACCCTTCATGTAATTTCTGTGAGGAAAATATTGCTCTCATTGGATCGTTTCAGAAATATGTAAAAAAGAAGCTCAATTTACCATAAGCATTATTGGAAATAATTAAACTAGATTTAGACACTGAAAAGAATGATTAGGTGAAATTAGAATTTGTATGTACTGGAAATAAAACTAACCATACAGAAATCAGTTTTGTAACTAGCCAAATGGCCTAGAATGGTTGCATATGTAACAGAGAACACTTTTGCACAGCACTTAAGATAATAGTGTTCTGGTCCATGACTACAGCTCCTTAGCTCTACAGAAGACAAATAATTAATAATAATGATCATCTCTATGTAATCTAGCTAGACAGCATATGTTTATGGAAGTGTGCTCTTTAGATAGCTTAGTAAATTAAGAGGGAGTGCTGTCATCCCCAGACTTAAATCATAACATCTATTTGGTAGCCATGGAAACAGACTGACCACTTAGTGAGAGCTAGCCCCCTTCCTCTGATTTTAATCTTATTTTGCTGCCTGTAGAATAAGTATCTGATTACTTTGTATAGGATTATATCATTAGTCAAGCTACTCGCTAGAGAGTGCATTTTAGACTGATCATAAAGAATATGAAAAAGTACTCTGAGTCAAACTGAAGTTTAACAAGCCCAAGTGTGTCTCCAATGGAAGAAATCAAAGTGGAAAGATATTAAAATCTTTAAAGGTCCTTATCATATGCTATAAATACATCACAATGGCTATAAACACTGTATTAGTGATTTTCTGGATTTTATTTTATGAACATTATTTTTTTAATTGGGAAAGACATATTTATTTGTGTACAGTAAACACAACCCAATTGTCTCCAAAGCTAAACATTTGTGGTAAGTCTTAACTGAAGGACAGAGCCAATGCCCACACTTTGGATGGTTGCTGTCTTCAAGCAAAGGATTTCATAGAAATGAAAGATTTATCTACATAAGAACAGAAGCAATTCCTTAATATTCCTGTGAATATCACAGCTACATTTCTTGTGCTGAAAAGAAATGGTCATTCACAGACTGTGGAATAGACCTAGACACTTGCCATGTATTGGTGAGCAATAAATGGAGTACAAATGAACCTCTCTGAAATGCCCATTAGTAACCTCACAATTTAGTGCTTCTACACACACCAAATACCAATGAATAAAGCTGTGTTAACAGAGGAACGCTTTTAACAACCATATTCTCTGGAAAACTAATTCTGATTTAACCAATTTTGCAATAGTTTTATGCTTGCTTTCCATGAACATGCGAGTGCTTGAGTTTTATTAGCATGATCAGAAGTGAAAAGCAGATTTAAAGTTTGAATTCTTGACTATTCTTTGAATTCTTCAAAACAAATTTTGAATGTTTATATCTGATTGCATAATGTACAAAATGAATGTGTTCATTAGTGGCATCTATTATACAGTCAGGGAATAGAAACAATCCAGGGTGACTTCAAATTTATAATATATTCACAATGAACTCTTTGTGAGCTATTTTTCAAAAAATAGATATATGAATGCAATTTGTATCATCTTTATCACACTACCCACTAATCTACCTTGTCAGTGGTTATTTTTAACATGCCAAACCTTTGAAAAGCTACAAAAAGCTACTTTTAAAAAATCACAATACTTCTGTCAAAGTAATGAAGAGTTTCACCCAAATTTATGTTGTCCTAATACCTATGTTTAGACCTTGAGCAGTAACAGGTTTAAAGTCCCGTATTACATGATTTACAGGACTACAAATAGAAGTGCTATATCTTTAAAAATGGGAGATTCCCAGATTCTCTAAGAGTCAATGTGAAATCCTGAGATATCAGACCTTAAAACTAACTTCCTTAGGCATAGAAGAGATGTTTTAGATAATTTTTGAAAAGTTTCTGAAATAGATTACGTCTAATTTCCTTCTCCCTCAAAGTAACATGCATTTGGACTTATGGTAACTAAGGGACCCCGGCTTCATAAGTGGATGGTTATGAAAAGAATAATCATTTAAAAATACATTTCTAATTTCTGTAAAATATACACAATAAGCAGCAAGCATGGTGCTATTCATGAGGTTTTAAGGAAAGCCACTGCGGGGGGTGTCTGCATTGCCTGCATCAGTGGTGGGCAGCCTGCAGCCCATCGGGGTAGTCTGATTGAGGGCCGCAAGACATTTTGCTGATGTTGATCATCCGCAGGTATGGTCCTCGGCAGCTCCCAGTGGCCGCAGTTCTCTGTTCCTGGCCAATGGGAGCTGCAAGAAGCACATTCCAGAGCCCGCTGCTTCCTACAGCTCTCATTGGCTGGGAACGGTGAACCGCAGCCACTGGGAGCTGCCGAGGGCTGTGCCCGCAGACAGCCAATGTCAGCAAAACGTCTTTCAGTCTGCAATCAGATTATCCTGATGGTCCACCTGCAGCCTGCAGATTGCCCACCACTGGCCTACACAAACCACTCATGCCTTCATGATCAACCCAAACTCAGGCTGATAAAACTTTTACGCCACAATATTAGGTATGGAACTTGTATACAAGAAAGAACATGTAGCCAAAAAACCCACTAAAATATCAGGCAGTGAATGGATGCATTGTTCAATCAATAATCAAGAAACAAATATCCTCAAGACAAACAAGCTCTCCTGTTTGCCCCAATCTGACCAAGTTTAATATTTTTGGGGCAGTCCCCAGGAACAGAGATACACGAAGCAAGACAGGGAAATGATATCATCCCTGCACTGCATTACTGTCATACCATGTCCAGATCTGGTGCCCACATTTTAAAAAGCAGATTGAAAATCTCAAAACTATTCCGAAATAAGCCACAAGAATGATACAAGGTCTGGGAAATCTGTGAGGGACTTGAGAAGCTTAATCTATTTATGTAAAAGTTAAGAGGTGGCTTGATCATGATCTGTAAGTATCTGTAGCAGTTCTAGTTACATAAATATGTGGAAGTAGCTGCAAAGACCAGAGGTTAGCTATCCTCCATTTTGGAAGGCTGGACTCAGGACTACAGAGTGCCTCAGTCCAGTGATTCTGGAACAATTTGTATAATGGGGGTGCTGAGAGCCATTGAACCAAACTGTAAACCCTGTGTATGATGGAAGCCACTTCAGACCAGGACCCCCTGCAGCACTTCACACCTGTAGTTCCAGCGCCTATGCCTTAGTCAACACCAGGTTCTGGTGGCTATTGGTGATGTGTAATGTTTAAATTGCAAGAACAAAAAATTGTCCATATCTTTATAGGAATACAGTAGCTATACAGGGAAGAGAAGCACCTCATGTTAAAGGCCTCTTCAATCTAGCAAACAATGATATAACATGATCCAATGGCTGGAAGCTAAATACATTCAGACTGGGAATAAGATGCGAATTTTGAACTATGAGGGTAATGAACCCTTGGAACAATTAACCAATTTATGTAAACATAATGGACCTTTCTGGCCTTACGTGTCTATGAATCTACCAAAGTCAACTGAATGATGATTTACCTTGGCTCCTTTAAAAAAATAGTTCAACCGCCAGCTGTGAAAGGCTACTAAATTTCAGGAAACCCACAGGCTTGGCAGCAATGCTGCCAGCTGAAATCCTTGTTTCTTCTATACAGTGATCAAGGGACTGAGATGCACCTTCCCTCCTATCAGTCAGTGACACGCACAGTGCTCAGCACCAGATGATTAAGCCAAGTACTTTTGGATTGAAAAATGTCTCCATAGTCATCACTTTGCTGTACATCCTGCTAATACCTTACATGAAAGATTGTAATGATGGTATGACACACTAAATTATGGACATATAGTGAAGGACATATAGTGGGTGTTCATTTCTGGCATACCAACCTTTCCTATGCTAGCCTTCATACTTTAGTCATCAGTTGTCTTCATACAGCACACTCTCCCACTCTTTTTAATGCTTTTGTTCACGTTCTGCACTTCAGAATTCTTCCTTGCACTGAAAGGAAAAAGGACAATGCCAGTAGCGAGCTGATTACAACTCCACCATTCAGAAACTGGTGTTGCTTTGGCCCTGGGGTAGGTTAGGCTCATCTAAGAGCCCGAGTCTTTTCCTGTAGGCTACTAAGGGCCAACTCCCATAGCACCACACTGAATAAAATGTCATCTCATAGTGCCAGAGTCTCATAAATGCCCATTTTAAGGCACCTTTGTGCTGCCAGATTGACATTAATCAGCCTTAGGGTGTCTATTCTGTAGTCGGGGGTTGCAAATACAGCACATGTAGACATACCCAAGCTAGTTTTGATCTAGCTAGTTTAGGTACTAAGAGCAGCGAAGAGACACCCAAGTACAAGCTTGCCATGTAGCCTGGGTACATTGGCAGCTAACACGTGCTATTACAGTGTCACTGTTAGTGGTATTTATGCTATATCAAAGCTAGCTCAGGTAAATTCACACATGCAGCAATCACACCTCTAATTACAAAATAGACAGGTGCAGATTCTTACTCAGGGTACAAGAGGCAGATTTCTCCATCTAAGCTCATCTAGTTTGGTGCTATGAGAGATGATGGTGTCAATACCCCTCTTTTTGGGAAATGGTGCTAGTAATCATACTGTCAAGGAGTGGACCCCTCGCTGGCATGATGGAGCAGGCTCTCCATCTCTAACACCCTCTGCTGACAGCCACTCCGGCCATGCAGTGGAGTGTCTGTTCTTACGACTTAGCCCTCTAGCCACACCACATTTAGGGTTCACCTACACAGCAATAAAACACCTGCAGCTGGTCAGGCTCAGCTGACTCCGACTGATAGGACTATAAAACAGTGATGAGCTATTCAGCCTTGGACTGGAGGCTGAGCTCTGAGACCCGCCTAACTTACATGGAAATCAGACCCCAGCCAAATCTTGAACATCTCACTGCAATTTTATAGCCCTGCAGCCTGAGCTCCACATGCCTGAATCAGCAGAGCTAGGTCAGCTATTATTGCAGTATAGACATACCTTCAGTCCCGCCCCTTCTGCAGTAAACAGAGTCCAGAAAATTAAACTCAGAACCTAATTCTTCATCCCTACCTATACTCACTTAGACTCTTTTCCAGGCTCTGGAGGGTTAGCCTCCGGCTCCCATGTAAGCCACCGCCTGCTAGGGATTTCTCTCTGAGGGCCCAACTCAATAGTACTACACCAAGATGTTTCCACACAGCCTTTCCCAGAGGATTGGTACAGGAACCCAGGACCATCCTTTCCTCTTAGTTCTAGTCTAGGGAAGTGTAGAAAACAGTTAAGGTCTGCACCTATCTCATTGACTCCCTATACTACTTCTATCTTCAGCTTCCTGCAGACCCTTTCCCACAGCCCCACCCTGAGCTTCAGGTACATCTACAGGCCTATCCTTCACTTCCTAGCAACCAGAAGACATTGCAGTTCTCTTTCTCCCTTTTTCTCCCCAGCCCCTTCTTATCTGGGCTTTCTTCCTTTATATCCTCTACCCAGTTTCTCTCCCAGCTGGCCTTCATCTTCAGTTTTGTCTTCAGGGCAGTCCTACCCTCCGAGTACAATCAGATACACTAATTGCTCTCTGTCGTCTGTTAACTCTTTCATTAACTGTGTGAAGTATGTACCCCTTAACAACTACCTAAAGTTCACCCAGCTACTGTGGTTACAGGTGCTTCATAAATGCTTGAAATAGTAATTTAATAATGTAAAAATATGTATTAATAATTACATACATATATCTGTGATGGGATACACTCCCCACACTGGCCCTGCAAGAGCTGAACTGGGCCAGCGGGGCCCAATAAGTCTTCAAGCTGGAAGAAAAGCCCTAATTAGGAGAAAGTTCACCCGAACAGAAGTGGATTAGGCTAGTATAAACCAAGCAAGCTGGATAGCAGCAAGGGTGGCTGGAAGGAAGTCTGTGGTCAGTATCTATTTAATAGGGAAGGTGAGAAACTAGAGAAAGAGTAGGTGCCTAGGGACCTAGCCAGCCCAACAGGAAGGGTGTATCCTAAAGAGTGCAAAGTGAAGGGAGCCTGTAGGGAACAGCCTACGGAGAAAGCAGAAAGGTTGGGGAATGAGCAGATTTTGGCTGTATGTTGTAGGGTCCCTGGGCTGGTACCTGGAGTAGCGATGGACTTAGGTTCCCCTAAGTCTGCCTGCCCCTGGTGAAGTGGCCCCAGCAGGGTAGTGAACTGGAACACTATGGGAGTGACAGAAACTTTGACTATACCCTGGAAGGGGGGAGAATGCTGAGTGACCTGGCTGGAGGGCTGTGTCATGAAGAGACAGCTGCAGCTCCTGGAGCAAGGGAGGGACTATCGCCCAAGGGTGAAAGAGAGAGACAGTATGCAACCGCAAGGAAGGATGTTGGCGTCAGAACTAATCCCCAGAATGGCAAGGATGGGGCACCCTCCTGCAGTGATTAGAGGCCCTTATCATAATATCTCTTCAAAGTGTATTATTTTAACAATTTGGCACAGTGTGCCAAAAAGTCTGCTCATTTTCTGAACCTGGCATAATCCTTTCAGAAAATGAAGAAATGAACTTACTACTTTGTTTTTTAAAAAGAAACATATTAAAACAATTCATTCTGCTAATTTCAATGTTTCAAAAAGTGCTCTAATAGTTCAGTTCTTTAATGTTTAGTGCCAGGTTTATTTTCAAAAGTGGCAGAATGAGAACATTAAGTACATTTTTAAAGATGTTTAATTAGGCAATGCCTTTGTAATACTATTTTTAAGTGTTACTTTAGATAATCAGTTCAGGGTTTAGTGTTATTGTTTGGTTTTCAACCCCCCTTCCCATACCCAAAAAGAAATAGCTTTAAATAAAAAGTTCTTTCTTGTACATGGCAGCAAATCAAGACAGCCTAAATTACCCTGCAATGTCTGACAATAGAATAATGTGGGGAATAGAAAACTTATCAAAAATTGTTCTTTTATGTTTTATTGTGTTCTCAATATTTTATTCTTATGTCGCTCCTTTTTAGTAGTACAAACCGTATCACATTATCTCAATTCATTTAAAACTACTGGAGCATTTTATTGTACTAGTATTGTACATACTATTGTATTTTTGTAAAGATTACAAATAAGCTGAACTAACCCCACACCCAACCCATACTTTAGCATGTTAAGGGTGCTTGAGTCTTTTGGTTTATTTTTGTAAATGTCCTTGGTGATCATGTTTTGGCTTTGATATTTATGAAAATGTTTCTATGAATTATAAGCCTTTTAATAAAACACAATGTTACTGCTAAAAAAAATGATAAAAGCAAAGTCATACATAACTAAATGTAAAAATGTCACAAAGCTTCTTATATCTTGGGTTAATGAATTTCTGTGTGCTCACATAGACAAGAATTGAATATCCTACTTTAGTGATGCAGCCTTATAAATATGGTCATAGACAGTTAAATGACTAAGGATGGCATCCTATTACTGCACAGACTTACTGTCTCTCTTCTTCATTTTTAAAAGCAGCGTGGTTCGCTGATATTAAGTTTAGTTTGTAGTGCTAGCCCCCTAGTAATTTGTTTTAACTTATTCTCACTTGTAACATGACCAAATCTGAGGGTCAAATTCTTGCAGATCACTACACCTAAACATCCTGGAAGGAAAAAAAGCAACAGCACCATCAGAACTGAAAGTTTCTCAACTTGATTTTGCTCCCCCACAATACCTTTGAAGGACCTGCAACAAACCCTCCAAACCTGGAGCATCAGAATAGTGTTCAAGTACAAACATGTGGTGAAGGGCATGCTCCTAATACCTGAGAATGTACAACCTTTCTCCCAGGAATGACAACTGTGCACCCCATCACCATTCCAATTACTCCTTCTCTGGTCAGTAATATTGTGAACTGGTATAATAAGCAATATTTAAGAACCATATTTTGGTTATGTTGAAAACTATGGGAAAACCCTTCCTCTGCCTTCAGGAATTCTGGGAATCAGATGACACCAGACCAGTGCAATTATACAGTACAAGAGTGGGAGAGAACAACATATAGGGATAGGCTGGTGTGGAGCCTTAGATTCATTGATTCCAAGGACAGCAAGGACCACTGTGATCTTCTAGTCTGACCTCCTGCATAACACAGGCCATAGAACTTCCCTCCAGTAATCCCTAGAGCAGAGCTCTTAGAATAACATCCAATCTTGATGAAGATAGTGCAAGTGATGGAGGATCCACCCTACCCTCTGGCATGTACATTGGACAAACCGGACAGTCTCTATGCAAACTGCAGAACTGGAATTAATTTGCAAATTTGACACCATCAAATTAGGCCTTAATAAAGACTGGGTCACTACAAAAAATAATTTCCCTCTGTTGAGACTCACACCTTCTTGTCAACAGTTGAGAAAGGGCCACGTCTACCATGATTAAATTAGTCTTGTTAGTATTACAGAAAGTAATTTTCCCTCTCTTGATATTCACTTCTTCTTGTCAACTATTGGAAATGTACCACATCCACCCTAATTGAACTGGCCTCATTAGCACTGACCTCCCACTCGGTAAGGTAACTCCCATATTTTCATGTGCTGTGTATTTATACCTGCCTCCTGCATTTTCCACTCCATGCATCTGAAGAAGTGAGTTTTAGCCCATGAAAGCTTATGCCCAAATAAATTTGTTAGACTCTGAGGTGCCACAAGGACTCCTCATCATGGCCCTTGGTAAATTGTTCCAATGGTTATTAACCACACAGTTAAAATGTACACCATATTTCCAGTCTGAATTTGTCTCGCTTCATTGGATCACGTTATATCTTTCTCTGCTAGACTGAAGAACCCATCATCAAATATTTGTTCCCCATGTAGGTACTTACAGATTGCAATCAAGCCACCCCTTCACCTTTCTTTGTTAAACTAACTAGGCTGAGTTCTTTGAGTCTATCACTGTAAGGCATGTTTGTTAATCATTTAATCCTCGTGGCTCAACAGTCTCCAGTTTATCAACATGCTTCTTGAATTGTTGACTCCAGAACTGGACATAGTATTCCAGCATTGATCATACCAGTGTCAAATACAGAGGTAAATAACCTCTCTACTCCTACTTGAAATTCCTGTTTATACATTCAAGGAACACATTAGCCATTTTGGCCACAGCATCACTCTGGAAACTCATGTTCATTTGATTATCCATCACAACCCCAAAAACTATTTTCAGAGTCACTGCTTCCCAGGATAGAGTCCCCCACCATGTAAGTATGCCCTACATTCTTTGTTCCTAAATACATGCACTTACATTTATCCATACTAAAATGAACCTTGCAAGGGTAATCAGTTATTTTTTGTCAAGATCCAAATTTCTTGGTCCAGATATAGTCAAGGTCCAGACTCCCAAGAAACATTTTTCACAGTGCAATAACAATAATAAAGATTTCACAATCTGTTCACAAATATCTGGTGGTCCGTATCTTGCTCACAGTCCACCTGTTAACTACCTGAGCAATCCAGATTGTTCTGAATCAGTGATTTGTTCTCTTCAGTATTTATCGTTCCCCCAATTCCTGACATCTGCAATCTTCAGTGATTACTGTATGTTTTCTTCAAGGTTATTGAATAAAAATGTTAAATACGTATGGCTAAAACCTGATCCCTCCGGGACTGCACTAGAAACACACCCACGTAATGATTATTCCCTTTTTACAATAATATTTTCAGACCTATCACTTAGCCAACTTTTAATCCATTCAACATGTGCCATGTTGATTTTATATCATTCTAGTTTTTGAATGAAAATATTGTTTGGTACCAGTTCAAATGCCTTACAGAAGTCTTAGTATATTACATGAACAATATTACCTTTATCAACCCAACTTGTAATCTGATCAAAAAAAGATATCAAGTTAGTTTGACAGGATCCATTTTACATAAAACCACAGTGATTTGTATTAACTATAGTAGTATATATAGTATATATTTAGTATACAAAATATAGTGATAAACTTTCTTTAATGCTTTTATTGAGTCTTCAGGTGATCTGAAGGGAATGGCCAAGGCAGAGGATCCATCACTGATCCAAGTCTCCATTCCTCTGCTCAGCAGTGAGGGCATGTAACAGATATATAGGCTACTGCTGAAGTTGATGGGGGAACAGTTCTGAAGCCACTCCAGCACAGGAGAGAGGGGAGATAATCCTCCCAGATCTCTTGTATATCTGCTTAGCTCCTAGTCTATTTACTTGGGTTGAGCATTTGTGTGCAAGTCTGGAATTACATGAGCCTATTAAGGTATAGGGTTAGAATATGGTCCTTGGTCTAGAACTGATCAACAGAGAATAGATATGATAGCATACTCACAGCATCCATTTCTTGGTTATAACCACAATGCAATGCTCTTTTGGTGAAGTTTTTATGTATGTAGATTGTTCACCATTAAACCAGAAGATAAAATAAACTTTATTATAATTCAGTGTGCTGTCATGGTGAAAATGGTCTCATTTTTTATTTATTTAATTTACAAACCCACATCAACTTCTTGAAATAACTTGCTTGTTTACAAATATGTTCTGAGAGACAATAAAATCTCTGATAAAAGCACAATCGGGCAATTATATAATTACAACATAAAAAACACAACTCGGATACAATCACAAACAATTATAATTCAATTACAACATGAAAATGTATCAAGCAGAGATACGATACAGACAAGTACAGCTGATGGCAAATTTGGAAGCAGTTGCGTATAACCTTTAAAGAACTACACACATTTATTTTTAGCTCAACAAATGTGCATGCCCACGCTTTAACAGAACTGGGTGGTAGGATCGTAGCCAGGTATAAGGAGTCAAGTTCACTTGTATTAAGGTTATATCATTTTTAATTTTTCAAAGATTTAAAATTCTGATTTAAACATGAAGCCTCAAGAAATATGTTCTGAATATTCACTTATCAAAATTATTGTTTTTAGAGCATTCAAAATTGTGCTAGGTGCCTCTCAGATCAAACATCAGAAAATATAGTCCCTATGCCAAAAAGGTAGCAATTTAATCAGACAAGATGCAACGAAGAGGTAATAAAGCAGGCAATAAGGGGATGAGAAGGGTAGACAAGGGGTGCACCCCACTCACAGGGCTATGTGGAGAACCAGCCACTCATTGAGGCACTCAGCTCACCAGCAGCCTGACCGGCACCTTCCTTCCCCCACTGCCTCTGGCTGGGCTGGCACACTGGGAAAGCTGAAGACTCTGGCCCAGAGCTGAGATGTGGAAGAGCTGAGCCCGGCATGTGCCAACACCCTGCACAGTGCTGGCATGGGGAAACCTTTCTCCCTTCAGCTAAGCTCTGGAGTGGCAGAAGGGGAAGGGATTTCCAGCCTGTCCATGTCCCAATCCTTCAGATTCCACAGCAGCCCCCCAGGCAGGGGCTTAGCACCTTGTTCACCCACCATCCCCCAGCCCTGGGTCCTGCCTCCAGGGACCATGTGACTGCTCTGTCCCCTGGGCATGCTCCCCTGCTGAGCCACCTCACTGGCTTGTTCACTGAAGCCCTTGCAATCGGGTTTCCTGAACCCTGGTGCACAATGCATCCTTAAGGCTTCCTTCCTTAACCCCTTCCTGCCCGCAGTGTAGCCGGGGGATAGGAGACAGCTGGGTTATGTTGGTGGCCAGCAGTAGCCTGGAGGTGTTAGCTGCCTTTCGACACTGTGAGGATAGGAAGGGACAAGCTGCTTCTAGCCACTGGGGGAAAGGGCTGTGCGAAAAGAAGAGTGACATGGGCCAGGTCATCCCTCCACCCTCACCCCCACCTCCATGGCTGGAAGCAGCTCCCATCCCTTTCCTCCCACAAAGGCTGCTGCTGATCACATGCTGGTGTGAATCCTGGCAGAAATCTGGTGGGGCATGTGACCCATTTGTTGCCTCAGGACGACATGGCACCAGGTGCCAGGAGAGGCAGATCCATCCCAGGGGCCCAGATAGGCATAGAGGCTGGAGAGCACTGGGTAGGGAGGGGAGGGCCATGTGAAAGAGATGTACAGGAGTGTGTGTCACTTCTCCCTGTGTGGAGAGGAGGGCTAGGGGTGTGTGTGTCACTCCTCCCCATATGAACCCGAAAGCCTTTAAAGATAAGAATGTAAATAAAAAGAATCCAAGTACGCAGTATTTCTTTTTGACAGGGGCTCAGTCAACCTGATGTTAATTTGAACATTTGTACTGCATAGTTCTGACTGATTGTTGTTGAACCCACTTGAACACAAGTAATTTTACCAGGTAGTCCATATTCAGCATAGAGAAATAGGGTCCTCTTATCCCCAACCAACATAAATTTCACCAACAAAAGTGCCGGTGTGAACAGCTCTATGACAGTGAGAGAGCATCTCCTGCTGACATAGCTAGAGCCGCTCATTGTGGGTGGTTTAATTATGCCGGTGGGAAAGCTCTCTTCTGTTGGCATAGTGCAGCTACCTGGGAGTCCTGCTGTAAAGTTGATGGTGTACACCTAGCCTTATACTGATAGAGATTCAGATACAGAAAAAAAATTAATCTCAATAGATAAATAATGATCGCATTCCCTTATAATCATATAAAAATGTACTTTTCAAACCCTTTGCAGTAATATGCGGAGTTTATATTTCTGCATTTTGTTAAGGCCAATCTTAATTCTAATAAAACCTTTCACTGTTCTAAAAATATATAGTTCATAGTGATAATCTGATTGGATCAGTCCATAAAATTGAACCCATAAAATGACGTGTCAATATTATGGCTCGAACAAAATGTGAGGTGTACAAATAGTTCAGTCAAAAAGCTGACTGAAATCAAAATGAAACACTTCAATTTTGTCAGTTTTTTATTTCCTTTTTGAATTGTAAACATTTAATTTAAAATTGTTTTTGGTTCAATCCAATTTTTTTTTCAATTTTTCAGAATTGGCAGCAAACCAGAAAATCTGTTATTCACAGAATAAATTATTAGGGACTGAATCATGCAAGCATTTACATTGTAATCTGTTTTCATATGAGTAATATCATGACCCTGAAACAACTAATTTCTCTGTTAATATAAAAAAATTACTAACTTTACTAAATTCGTAAATATCCGATTTCCTCAGTATATAACTGAAGTCCTTCCGCTCCCAGCAGAGATTACAAAAATAAATAAATAATGGAACAAATCAGGAAAATCAACAGTTGGTAAATCCATCTTATACTCATTTTATTTGGAATGTACACTATCGCAGTAAAAGGAGCAGAAAAGGAACTGAAGCAAAATTGCTTGACCAATTTTAATATTTGATGAAGAAATGCTAAACCCAAAAATATATTACGTCTTCAGGGATCTTGTAGTTGATATTATTAAAAACATTTTAAAGAAGGCTCCTATAGTCTAGCATAATAAGCTTCGGGTAATACTTTAAGAGTCCATTAATTTATGCTCAACTAATCTTGAATTACAATAGAAATCCTTTGAAAGCACATGATAGTCACACAAATACCACATTCATTTCCATTCTCTTGTAAATGTTTTCCCTTAGACATACTATAGTTTTTAATCCTTTGGTGTAATGGTTCAAAACTTGATACTGTAATTCTAGTGGAAGAAAATTTGATTCTAGTGCTGGTTCTAAATGAAATCTGGTTTTGAATACAAGTTTCAACTGAAAAAGCATTTGCCAAATTGAAATCAAAATGTCCTGTAAAACAAAGAGAAATTTGTAAATAAAACTGTCTGATTGTCACTGTTACCAATATCGGAAATAAAGTACCAGCATTTATTTTTTACTCACTCCACTATTTCAAAATTACTTAACTATCATTCTGAAATTACTGAACAGTCAGAAAAGGGGAAAGCACATTTTGTTTCTTTTTTTATTAACACTCTTTCCTTGATATATTACAATGGTAATTTAAGGTTATCCTGTATTAACTGCACTTTATCTGCAGTAATAGTTATGAATATTTTAAGGACACGTATTTCTGTGTTTGCACAGCACCTAGTGCAATGGGATCCTGGCCCACTACTAAGACTCCTAGACACTAGAGCAATACAAATAATAAATGATAATAGCAATCCTTTGTGGGTTTGCAAGTATAGACATAGATCTCTTTCTAGGGAATGGGTTTTCCTTTTGTTACCAGTAAAGCTAACTGAATCTCTCAAATTCATGTGATTGAACCAAAGAAATCATGAAGTGAAATCAGCCATGAATCAGTTAGAAGCTGAACTATTGCATAGACAGTAAAATAAAAACATGTCTCTTTGGGAAACAACTTGATCCAATAGATAAGACATAAAACAGTCTGTTGTTCTGTTGCTCCGGCTCTGCCAGAAGCCTGCTTTGAGACCCCGAGCAAGTGATTGCACTTCCTTATGGCCACCTCACTAAAGCTAGTCAGCACATTTTTGACAGCATTTTTTTCATCAAAATATGCTGTTTCATCAAAGCAAAACATTTTCCAGAGACCTATCAGTTTTGACAGAGTTTTTGCTGGGAAGGTGTCTGAAGTCCAGCGTGGACTCTCCAGTCACTTCTAGAGAAAGAGAGACACATGCTAATCAAAAACCTGACCTTTTTTATTCAAAAACCAGATATTTTGACACAATTCCATCTTGTGAAAACATTCTAAGGGTTTTAGTTTTTTTCAGTGCATATCAAAAACTAGCTTCAGAACTTCAAAAGCTATTGCACAATAGAATTATCTTCTAGCCAGCCCTAGTCATCCTTCATCTTTCTTGTCTATTTAGATTGTAACCTTTCAATGGCAAAGACCTTCTCTTACTGTGTGTCTGTACAGTGTTTACTCCAGTAAAGCACCAGTCTCTGTTGGGGCCTACAGTAGTAGAGGCCCTTCAGTAATAAGTGTTTGTCATTTCTTTTAAATAGTATGCAGACTAGACATTAGTTAAACACACACACACAGATCAAAGAGGAACTATTCTCTGGAAAGACATTTGCGTCCCTCCTTTTTTCATATGAGGTTTGGAGTCTGTCATCATTTATATTACTGGGAGTAGAGTGCTGAATTCATATCAAGGGACAGAATTCACACCTTATTACCAGTTACTAATTTACAGCCCACACTGAGCATCCTGAGCAACCCTATTTTACTCTATGTACCAGAGAGGCCAAATCCTTGACTTGTCTGTGTGGCAAAAGGTCGTGATGACATATATCACTAATTTAAAAATAAATAACTGTCTGTAACTCTAAAGAGTTAGTGTAGTAATTGGGCTCATAAAGATAAAAGCTCCTATAGATAAAGGCATATTAATTAGGCTCATAAGGTCTTATTAATCAGGCTGATAGCGTGAGCAATTTGAAACCATGAGGGAAGTGTGTGAGATATTTGTCTGCAGGCTTAAAATAGATAAAAGAATGAAACCCACCCACATAGCATAAGATTAGGTATCTTTTTAATTACATTAACACCCCACTACTGGGAGGAGGAGGAAACAGAATGAGATCATCTTCCTTACAGCACATTAAGATTTAATACATTTGCCACGGGTCTAACGAAGACATCGTGGCAAATGGTGCATTAGAAATACCCAGGCAGACAGAGACATTAATTTACTTCTAAAGATACAGCTTTCCTATTATCTTGATCCATTGCTCAGTGAGGTCAGTGGGAACCTGTTCATTTCCAAGACCGTTGGATTGGGGCCTAGAAGAACTATTTCTAATTGTGAAATCATGGCCCAACTGTAGTCAATGGCAAAGCTCCCACTGACTGAAACTGTGCCAGGATTTCACCGTCAGCATTTCCTAAGCATTTGGTATTCAATAAATGTTTTATTGTGTAGACCTTATATAGGCAAAATTCCTATTAAAGTCAAGGCAAGATCACACCCAACCATTTTATGAATACAAATATTTTCTGTTATAATCCTCATTCAGGATTGGGCCTCCCCTCTACCATAATATCTCCTAGACAAGGTTTACCCCCTTCTGACTAATTAAAACATTAATAAAAATCTCCAGGTCAAAGAGATATAGAAAATATCAAATGTTTATTTCTCTTCTGTTTCCCTTGCTTTTCAAACAACCCGCTAACAAAAAGTGCACATTGCAGTTAGGCTATCCAACTCCTAGTGACTTTCAATAGGAGTTGAGTGCTTCATAGTGACTTGTACCATTGAAATGGGAGAACTTGCAAGGGTACAAGTCACTATGAAGCACTCAATTCCTATTGAAAGTCACTGGGAGTTGGGTAGCCTAACTGCAAAGTGTGCTTTTGAAAATCTCCCCCTACATCATTAAAACTTATTTTTTAAGTTATTAAATACTCTGCATTGTTTCCTTATGTACAGTAATATTGCCTCAGGTCTAGATCATGTATTTGTGTAACTCACAAGTGTTATGTGTTTATACAGCCAGATTTAGTAAATGGTTTCCTTTTAGAGAGTTTTGACATTCTTGCTCTTTCACAGGTTTAACTCTGTATTATCCATCTATATATCAAAGTCCTAAAAACATCAAGCTGTGGTCTTTACCACAGCAGAAAGATAAGCTGAGATACAGGAAGAGGAAAGAAATACCTGACATTAGCACATTACCTTCCTCAAACCTATTTGCATCTTGCCTTGTGTAAGGTGCAATATAAGGAAAGAATCATTGTATTGCATAGGACATGATTCCTCATTGCTTGCTCCTAAGGTGTAGTAAACTGATGTTGATTCTTAAAGTCTGCACAGGTCATACACAACTGTTCGGTGTTCATACCCCTTTTTATGTCCTTGCATAGGAACACAACCTGAGCCATCAACCCACATTAACTGGACTTGGAAAAGAATGATCTTCTCCTTTCCCCACTATTTCTTGTACTAAAGTTACATAATATTTTATCAAATCAATAATGCATTATTTGTAACAGAAAAATAGTACCTACTGGGAGCTCAAAACATTCAACCTTTAGCCTTACACCTCCTAATGAACCTGTGGAGTTGACATTTCTATTCATTTAATTTATACTTCTATCATGAGCTATTCTTTATATTATTGCAAAGCAACAGTGACATCCAGAGGAATGCCAGCCCCAACGTAGGTAAAGTACTCATTATCCATAAATATATATATCCTAAATCTGACTTGCTTGGGATATCAACCATCCACCAAGTCCAAAACAGCTTTATTCATCAATTTGTGCTTCTTCCAGAAAGTTACACTGATCAACAGCTTTGACGCTCTACAGTTTTCTGACTTTTGGGACGCTATAAATAGGAAAATAAAAATGGGTTGATAAGATATTGTTAACCCATATCCAGTTGGTCTTTCAGTAGTACACATTAGTAAAAAGGGTGTGTGATAACTCAGAAGCTGTTGAGTAGCATGTAGGACATTAGAAGACATGGCAGATAGCTATTAAAATGAGATGGAAAAATCAGACCTCTCTTTCCCACTGCTTCTAGTTCTAAAGTGTATTAACTCCTCCTCTCACATTGTATGAAATTAGATATAATGTACTCTCTTGGTAACATATATAATATAAATGTATATGAATGCTAGATTTTACAGCTTCAGATTTTTCCGTTAGATTAATTATCAGAACTGCACAGTTCTGAAGGTATAAAGAGCAAGGCATATGAAAATGCTGGTACTGGAAAGATGCCAATACAATTCATAGATTTCAGGCCAGAAAGAGACCACTGTGATCATCTAGTCTGACCTCCTGTATAACTCAGGTCAAAGAACTTCCCCAAAATAATTCCTACAGCAGATCTTTTAGAAAAACATCCAATCTTGATTTTAAAAATGCCAGGAATAGAGAAGTCACCACAAACCTTGGTGAGTTCTTGCAGTGGTTAATTAAAAATGTAGGCCAAACAACAAGTCACATTGAGGTCCCAATGAGATTTGAACACAAATTGCTGGAATTCAGAGACCCGGGTGCTGATCATTTCACACAAGATCTGCCAACTGTCTTTTAAAATTGGATGGGAAATGGTCTTATGGTCCTGAGAGAATTTGAGATTTCAAATTTTTATCCCTTCTCAAATCAGGATGAAAAGTTAAAATCTCAAAATTTCAAATAAGAAATTAAATTTGGATTGGGCCAATCAAATTATTTTGTTTCATCATTTATAAATAATTTTGTTTCAGAGGAGAAAGAATAAAACCCCCATTATTAAAATAAAAAGTCATTTTTGTCAGTGTTGACATGTCCAGTTATTAGTTTTATTCTATTTCTTGGTATTACCTATTTTAGTCTACATCCCTCTTCTTCGTTTGGCATAGAGCAGCTGAAGTTGAATCCCTGTTTATGTGGCATCAGTTTTGCCAAAACAAGGATTAAAAATCTGGTACAAAGCCTATGGAATTTCATAGAGAGACTCCTAGTAATGTCAGGGGGCTTTTGGATCAGGTCCTGTCTAAAAGTACTTAAAGATTTGGCCCCAGATATTTCTCTCTCTCTCTTGTACTTTACAGCAAGATCACCAGATCCTCAGCTGCTTTAAATCAGCCTAACCTCACTAAAGTCAATGATGCTATGCCAATTTACACCAGCTGACAATCTGGCCCATACTATTGAAAACAATAACATTAGCCAGAGTCCTTATTTGGTCACATACTCAACCACTAGCTTATTTTCATGCACAGTCTGAAACACCAATGAAGTTAAATGATTACTGAAGTCAATATTTTGCCTGAGTAAGGACTGGAGGATAGCCCCTATAAGTTACAACGACAAACTCAAATAGTTTATCTGTGTCGTGCCAACAGTATTTTAGGTGTTGTATGGAAAGGAATGAAGATACAGTCTTGAACAAGAACTACAATATCTGAAACACTTAAAAATATTGCCCACATCTTAGAAAACTCAATGCCTCAGCATCAACATTTTGTGTTTTATGTGAATTCAGAAAATCATTTTATGTCAACAGAGCAATGCCAAATTTACATCAGCTGAGGATCCAATCCAATGACTCTGGCTGTTAACACTACTGTCATTTTCTAGAGAACATATGTAGTGTATTGTTTTTCAACTGTTTTCAACTCTCACCGCACACAGCTGAATCTGTGTTGGTAAATACATGCAATTATCTTCTTATTGCCATTTCTATCTACAGCATTTGGGGAAAATGCAAGTCTGTGTATGTCTATGCACTCATTTGTCAAAAAAAAAACCAAGAGTATTTTAAATAAATCAGTTGAGATATCCGGTTATTTCTTGAAGGAAATATTTATTGTAATAACAGCTGTACCATTTTAGATTTCAATAAAAATGTTTTCCTATAATACATCATTGCTGTAAGTAATGGTTATGAATAATCAATTTGGGGTGGGGGAAGGGATAGCCTTCTTTTCCCATTGATTCAGCTCTCACACAATATTTAGCCAAAGATTTCATTGAAGGGAGAAGATTTTATTGGAAAAAGTACTTTTCATTTCTTTCCATGTCAGACTAACAGCATTGACACATTGGTGAATTGTTTATAAAATGAATGCTGCATCCTACATTCAGTTGACAGGTCCCTGAGGTTTGCAGTTTATTGGTTTTACTTGTTATGAAAAAAAAATGCAGAATCTCTTTTTTGCTATTTAAGAGAATAACCAAATTTTCTTTTTTATAAAAAGAACCACTTTTTATAAAAGACAAGACTGAGTCATCTTTGGAACATATAACACCTGATTCTCACTTAGAATAAGACCTCTCTAGTCATATAAAAGAGCATCACTTTAAGGCCAGATCTGTGTAAAATGGCTGAAGTGTAAATGAGAATCTGGTCCATAGGCTGATTGATCAGTTTAGTGAAAACCAATTGCTTTCTAAAATTCCACATTGCAAAATCTAAAGGACCATTTACTGTTTTCACTTTTTTGTATTTTATCCCTCAAATTTGTGCTGGTCAATATAGCTGAATGGAGTTTGAAAGGGGGGAGGGTTGTGGTTGAGTTGTTTATTTGTAACAATGTGTCTGGTTTTAAATCTTCCACATTTGTAGACTTCCTTAAAAAAATAAAAAGTAACAAAATTGGACACAAAACATTTCCATGTGTATCATGATCTAACAGAATGATCACAGGACCGGGAAGAGGAAATCCTGAACTCAATTCCCTGATTTTGCTAATTGATCTTATTGATATTTTCTGTTCCTGGAGCCAGATGTTCAGCTGCTATAAATCAGCAATGAATGGCAGTCAATGGCACTTCATGGATTTGCACCAGCTGAGGATCTAGCAGATATAGTGGAGTATTTTACAAACCTGATTTATCTAGATCTCAACAGCCATAGGAGAAATATTTGCATTCATTTTACAAATGGGGAAGTTGAGACATAGAGCATATATCAACCCCGCAATAAAAGCCCGCAACACCAAGTCTCTGAGTCTGGGTTAATTGATTCAGGTTCACAAGGCTAGGAGTGTGGGGCTGGATATTACAGTGAGGATGTTCAGGCTCAGGCTGAAACCTAGGTTCTGAGACCCAAACTCCTGGAGAAATTTCAAAATTCAAACATTTTCAACCAGCTTTGATTACCATTATTTTATGGGTGGATAAAAGGGACAGGCAAGATTCAAAGAGCTTGTTCGTAGTCGTGTAACAAACCAGGGCTCATAATAAGTCTTTCTGGCCTTATAATCTGGGGATGTATGTATCCGTGGAGCACTGTACTCTAACCACTGGAAACACAAATCAGATGTCCCATGATACTTTCACTGGATGATTGTGACATTAATGTGTGTGTCATCATTGTCTTTGCGGCAATCTATGCTGCACCTTTCCTGGTAGGCTCAATAGTAAGTCAGTAGTGTGTGTTCCCTATTCAGAACTGCAAGAGAGAGTCAATTACTTCTTTACCTTCTGACACCGGGTCAAAGTAAACAGTCCCCACCTTTCTCCCCAGAGACAGGAAAAAAGCAGGTATATGCTATAAAATAGGAAATTTCCCTCCCCCAAAGATAATGGAAATACTGTGATGAGTTACCTTATTTACAGGGCATCAAAGGATAACAAATTTAAGTAAAGTGGCTCAGCACAATGTCACAATTACAGCTGTTACTATTTCAAATGTTCTAAAGTCAATATGGGTCAATGTAAGAAATACTGTAGGCCATCACCTTCATTTGCACTGGTAAGAATAATATACATGGGTTTCATTAAGAATGCTCAAGTTCAGGGCTGAGGTTCACTAATCCTGCTCCATAGGCAAGTTTCATGCTGTTTCCTTGTACTATGCTTAGCTGCAGCCTGTAGTTAGATTTAATTAGCACTACCAAATTAATTCAAACCATATTACTTGGGAAACGGGTAATATAATTCACTCGTCCAGTGTAACCACATTTTACTTCGCCTGCCATTTGCTTAAAGTCTCAGTGCTTTTCTTTATGGAACTCATAGCTGGGCTTCCAGAGAACACCATTTACCTAACACAGAAGTCTGTTGACAAGCAGCCTGCATGTACAGTGTTTGGAAAAAAATATTAAATATACAACCTCTGTTACACAAAATGAGTATTATTTTATAAAGACCTGTTTCTTTAACAGGCATAAATATAGGGGCAATGCAATAGTGCTAGTGTGCAAGAGTGGTAAATAGTTTTTCAGTGGCCTATATGAAATACATTTGTGATTCTGGTCCTGTTTCTATCGGGCAGATGTGGGTACTTAAAGTATCATCACAACATCCTTGTGCATAGTCTGAGCAGAGGGGTCAAGGACTAACTTATCTTGAATACTGAAATATCTTTCCAGTCATAGAGGCCATCCCTCTCGAATGAGTCTATTAGAGGAACAGCATGGGAGATATATCCAAACTTTCTTACCATCCTCCTCACCATAGTGTCTGCCCACTGAAGTCAATGGGAGCCTTTCCATTGATTTCAGTATGCATTTGATCAGGCCCCAACAGAAGCGGTGAATTATCTTTGCTTATGCTGTAACTGTTCCTTCAGTTCCTGGCGCTGTCAGTCTGGTATCTTGCACAATTACTAGAGGCTGATCACTATAAAAACCAGCTTAAAGCCTTTGAAAAACATTTCACTTCACAATAATCTTGTAACCTTATACATACTACTTATTTTTCTCCTTGCTCATTGTTTATTAATATAGATCGGTATGAAAATGGGAGTTGTCTTTTCCTAAGACATGATCTGCTTCTGCTGTCTTTCCCTCACTTGAAGCCATAACTCTCTGAAGCATGACAACTGGCTGTTGTGGAAATAATGTCACAGAAAGTGAAGGTTGGGATTTCTGATGTGTGATAAGAGGGAGGAACATCCCTCAAAGAGCAAAAAGTAGTTTTCAGCCATATGTCCTTTAAATAAAGAACAAAGAAAGAGAATGTACAATGACCTGTGGAAATCCTTGCCAGAGGATGTTGTGAAGGTCAAGGCTATAACAGGATTCAAAAAAGAACTCAATAAGTTCATGGCGGATAGGTCTATCAATGGCTATTAGCCAGGATGGGCAGGGATGGTGTCCCTAGCCTCTGTTTGCCAGAAACTGGGAATGGGTGAGAGGGGATGGATCACTTGATGATAACCTGTTTGGTTCATTCCCTATGGCGCACCTGGCATTGACCACTGTCAAAAAATTGGATACTGGGTTAGATTGACCTTTGGTCTGACCCAGTATGGCTGTTCTCACGTTCTTACCAAGTATATTGTTTTCATATTGTCTGCTTTGCAAAGCCTTTGAGTTATCAACTCTGCTACAAGTGAGTGCAATCTCAGCTAGATTGCGTGGGTGGATAAATGTCTTAGTGGACAGCATGTTGAATAGTGGAAGTGGGATAGGCAAGGGCCCATATTCAGAGGGAAAAAATGAATTTTTCCATCAGAACGCAGTTTGCATGAATAAATAGAATGGCTCAGAAAGTCATAATTATCTATTTTGAATGTGATTAGGCTGAGTACATTTCAAGTAGCCAAGATGAACGAATAATTATCTATTTAATTTTTCCCTGATAGCAACAGGGATGCCATAGTGTGTGTACTGGGCCAGATTATTTGCTTGCAGCTTGCCCTGGGCCCCGCAGAGAGGAGAGGGCTGGCAGGGTGCTGGTTACAGATCTGATTCTTTGTCTGTCGTTGGCTCTGGGTGCAGGTAAGAGCAACCTAGAAGCTGATCTAATCTTCACAAATCAGCTGTGATCCCCATGTGCTATACACCACTTTGGGACTGACATATTGCTCTTTGTTCTGGTGAGTCCTTGTCCACACGTTCATGGCCCCATCATTCCCCTTGCACTGCGTTCTGCAGGAAGGAGCAGTAGACACTGGTTCTGTCAGCTTTCTACCAGAGTTTCCCTCAGACTTCTGTGGCGCCTGAGCCCAGAATCTGGCTCAGTGAGTATAATATATATCCATCAAAGAGCCTGCTTAGCTTCTGGGGTTTTACACCATTGTCTGTTAAAGGAAACTATTGCACATTTCTCTCAGTTACACCTGAGTAAATCCATTGAAATCAGTGGAGTTACACCGATATTAAAACTGGGTACATGGAGAAAGAAAACTGCGCTTTGTATGTATACAGAGTATGTATACTCTGCAGGGTGGCATTTTTAAAAATTTGGCATGTACTGCATCATGGTATTTGACTTTCCAGTGACACGTCCAGCACTTCAACTAGGAAATACGCCAGTAAACCCAACCAGCCCAAGCAATAAACAGAGGTGCTTCAATTATGTTCACTGTAGCCAAACAGAAAAAAATGATGGTTTCTGCTTGCCCCCATTTCTATGCTTAAAATATGATCTCATTTATTTAATTTGGTAGTCTTTCCCCCGCACCCTTAAAACCCTATTGCTTTGCTGGCACTTTTCTAATAGTGGCCCTGTGATCTGGGTAATAAGTGCCATTGTAATACTATGCAAATGAATTCCAAAATGTGCTGTCAGCTGATGAGAAGAAAAATGATTACAATTTTATTTTACTTGTTCCAGAGTAAATATCAGTAAACTAATTACAAGATACACCTTCACTACAGTCCTATGAATGGAGAAAGAATCACTGATTACTGGTTTTGTCTTTAGATCTATTTGATGAATCACATTTAATTATAGTGTAATTAAGTACTACCTTTAACATTAGAGAGAAAAATATACTATGTAATGGGATATAATTTTGAAAACACTGTAAATTCTAATGATTGTAAATAAAGTGATCATGTGGTAATTTTTTTGGAATATATCATAGCAATTCTATTCATACATGCTGCATGTAATAGGTAAGCTCATTTTAACTGTCAGTGCCACCATAACTCTGAAAAGATTCAGAATCAGTTCTGAAAAGATATTTTCAGACACTGATTCTAAGCATAAAATAGTTATACAATAGATAATTGAGAGAATGAGACAGTTTCTTCTGTCTTTCATTGCTGATTTCTGTTGTGATTATTGAAATTAAAATAAGCAATCAAGATGTCTATAGACCATCAAAATGTCTATAATTATTATCAACTATATTATCGTAGTACTCAGACACCTCAGACAGAATCAGGGTCCCATTGTGCTAGGCACTGTATTCATTTTGGAATGTATCTTTATCTTGGCCTTGAAAACAAATCCACATGGGATTTATGTAAATATGATAAAGCAGGATTTGTAGGGTAGAGGTCTGAAAGTAGTTTTACTACCTGACCTGATATATAGATAGTGTGAAAATAGCACATACTTGTGGGTAGGCCAGTAACCCCATATTTGGAGACAGGCAACCTTTTCAAAATCAACTGAGTCCATCGCTAGCGATAAAACATCCCATGTATTGGCAATAGGCATATATCCTGTTGAAAGGTAAGCCTCTTATTCCTTTTTGATGTGTTGAGCAGACGGATCACTATTAGCTCAGACCTATGAATATCCAAATCTGCTGTTGTAATTCACCTTACACGGGTTGCCTGTAGCACAGTGAATTCTCTTAAAATTTTTAAAAATATGGCCCTGACTCACCACTTTTTTATGGGAGTTTTACACCTTTAGAAATCAGGACTTCCACAGACACTTTCCACTCCCAAGTCATCCCTACACCAGTACTGAGCCTGCCAGAGAGACCAAGATGCAGGTAATGTACCTTTCCTAACTTTGAGCTGCCATGGGATGAATCAAGCCCTGGTGCGCATTAGAACAGATCTCAGGACTATCTTAATCTATGCACATCACCAACAACCTAAAGCTTTCCAGAATTGAGTTTGCCCTCAAAAAATCATGAAATTGGCTTAAATCATAGTTTAATACATTTGGGGTTCTTTTTATTTGCCTTCTGGTTTTTGAGCCTTTGGGATTCATGTGTTCAGGTGTTTCTCCAAAACCATGAGGGCTAGAAATACAGAATGATTTTTTTTTTAAATGAAACCTGAGATACTTTCATAATGACAGGATTTCAGGAGCTAGGGTTTTCAAAAATATTGAGAGACATGCTATAAAATCATGAGGGTAGGCAACATGATATAGTCAGGGCATAGGAACAGGCTGGGCATGCATTCTCCCTCCCCGGCCTGCAGCCAATTTGCCCTGCCATACTTTCCACCAGGTGTCATGGTTACATTTGCTTTGTGACCCCTTTACACCAGCACAGCTTGGCAAGTATTAGGAGAGCAGAAAGTTTGCAGCTACCAGGGTAGCCCTTGCTCCATTCCCACAGCAGCTCCTGTGCAAAAGGTATGCCTCTGCCTGCCATGTACAATCCGTAAAGTAGCAGGTCTCCCAAGCAGAGATAGGCTCTGGGCATCAGAGTGCCAGTTCTCTGTACTTTGGCATTTCAAAATCTAATAGGAGTGAGATTTTTTTCAAACATTGATTTGAGAATGACTGGGTGAAGGAGGGGAAAATACCCCCCTAACAACAAAACCCTCTCAAGTTTCTTCAAGAAAATCAGGCTACCAGGCCAGACAGAAAAGCAGGAATATCCCCTTATTTTCCTCTCTGTGGTACTAGTAGAGCTAGAAAACACACTTAGTAGTTTTTGAGAAAATTTTAAGCCATGAGTTCTCCACCCTGGGGGCACAAACAGATGTTTGTGGGTTGTGGCCACCGTGCCCTTCCCGTACTGCACAATAGGACTAAGCTAGAGCAGAAGACAATCCTGAGATGCTCCCTGTATGGAAGAGGCTGTGAATTCCTTCTCTGCCATATACTGTTATAGGTGGCTGCTTTTGTAGAATTCAGATTGGTGTTGTGAAGTGACTTCCTGAGCTGGATACATTAGGGGAAAGGGTCTATTATGGTGAGGGCCTGTAGCTGTCAGCTCACTCACAGTAAAATTCCAGCTGCCAATTCATTTGGGTTTTACTACCGAGTTATTGCACCCACATGAGGACATAACCCCAATGATCAAAGCCTCATACTAAATGTGAAGTTTCTTTTCCAGCTGCAACTTTAAAGTAAAAAAGATAAGTATCCAGGTGCTGTATGACTTGCTTCTGCCCTCAGACTTTATGCTTTGCCTAGCAACACAAGGCAGACCTAATATCTGTTGCCTGGCATTGTGTGGCCTAGATGACCTGAATATATTACTCTATTAACCCTTATAAACCCAAGTTAATTAAATTAGCTACTTTTCTAAAGTCCCTTTCTGCAAGCTCCTCTCTCAGCATAGACCCTTGGAGACCCACCGACTTCAGTGCAGTTCTGTGCAGGTGCAGAGATCTACCTGTGCAGAGCTCCTTTCATGATTTGTGCCTACTAATGTGTGGTTTTGTGATGGTGGTCATCACATGGGGATTAAACCAGAGAGTTCCCAATCCAAAAACATGAGCTGTTACAGGTATCCAGGTGTCTGCCTGGGTCTTGGTGTCTCTGGCTCCCACAGTGTGAAGCTTCGGCTGCTTCCCAGGCCGGAGCCTGGGGAGTGCATCCTTCCTCTCCAGCAGTCAGCCTAGAATGAGCTTGGCTGCTCCTTTTTATATTGAGGCAGCACTTGGAGCATGCCCAGTAGGAGCAAGGGGGGCTGGCTACCTCTGCCCAGAGTGTGTGGTTAACCCCTTCTTGTCCAGTGCAGGGCAAGTCACAGTATCCAGTCACAGTATCAAACATATAGTGACATGAATCAGTGCAAATCTCTGCAAAGTAACAGATGAGTCGTTGAGGATTTAAAGTAAATAGATGTTGTTTTCAGTTCAGGTAAGTAGCAAGACTAACCAGAAACAAAATGAACAGACAATATTTAACTGCATGTGCACTAAAGACCTGCTCACATATCCCTCTGAAATTAGTTGAAAAACATACCTTTCCTATTTAGCATTTGGAAATTAATTAAATATTGCAAAACCTTGTGTGGATTGGTCTAAGCTAAGGTTGATGGTGGAGTAGAAATTGTTGAAATCCTGGTGGAATTCCTCAAAGGCCTCCTTCCCATGGGTCCAAATGATGAAGGTGTCATTAATGTAGTGCAAGTAGAGTAGGGGTGTTAGGAGATGAGAGCTAGGAACTGTTGTTCCAAGTCAGCCATAAAAATGTTAGCATTCTATGGGGCCATGCAGGTACCCATAGCAGTGCTGCTGACTTGAAGGTATACATTGTCCCCAAATCAGAAATAGTTGTGTGTGAGGACAAAGTCAGAAAGTTCAGCCAGCAAGTTTGCTGTGACATTATCGGGGATACTGTTCCTGATGGCTTGTAGTCCATCTTTGTGTGGAATGGCTGCCATTCACCTTGATTGCATTGGCTTCGTTAGCACTACAAAAGTAATTTCCCCCATTCTTGATATTCACCCCTTCTTGTCACCTGTTGAGAACAGGCCACTTTCACCTTAGCTGAATTGGCCTCCTTAGCACTGACCCTCACATTTGGCACATATACACTGGGATATATACACTGCTTACTGTATTTTCCACTCCATGCATCTGATCAAGTGGGTTCTAGCCCAAGAAAGCTTATGCCCAAATACATTTGTTAATCTCTAAGGTGCCACAAGGACACCTTGTTGTCTTTGCTGATACAGACTAACACAGCTACCACTCTGAAATCTGCACAAACTGTCTCCTCCCAGGCATCTACCAGAGCCTAGTACTCCTTTACTACCTTGGTAGGAGTGTCAGAGCCACATTCTGGCCCTCAACGTTGTTGTTTTGGTATGTCAGGAGGGAGGAGAGAGTGAAAGCAGTGGTGCATTCAACAAGTAAAAATAGAGAATTTTTACATCTAGTGCCAGGAGACATGCTCAACTTCTTCTACAGCCATCATTGCTGGGGATCTCCTTCTTTCGATCAAAAAGAAGTCCCTGGCTAACTGGCAAACCCAAAATATAATAACAGATATGCGCTACTACGTGTGCTGTTGCTGATCCAGAACTAACCCACAGAATGTGTTAATTTTACCTAAGGTGAGCTGAGAGAGGGAATCCATTGCTCTGTTTATAGTTTTACCTACACTTAGTTTAAAATTTACATTGGGCCATGAACACAGACTTAACTCTTATGCATGGTGGACTCTCTCTTTTTTTTTTAATATAAAAAAAGGCTATATTTACCCATGTCATTATGTTTCTCTCTGATCAAAATCTGTAGGGGAAAAAACTATTTTCAGGACAAGGACTCTCAACCACATTTCAAAGCCATTTCCAGTAAAACATCCAGTTTCCATATATGTATTTTAACTGCACTTTAACTTAATGAATTGAGATTCACCTCAGACAATCCTTCCCTCAGCTGTCATGTATTCCTGCTTTTCTTCCCTTCAGCTAATTTTAATGCTTTGAGTAGCACTGTTTCTGTAGCGAAGATCCCTCATGACATGCTGATTTTCTGACTGACAGGCAGCACACGCACACAAAGCAGAATGTCAAAGAACATGACATGATAAAACCAAACATAGTTTAATATAGTTATGATAATGCCAAACTACTTAAAATTCTCTGTACCCTTGACAGACTAGCCTTGTATGTCTTTCAAAGCTGTGTCTCTATGAAAAGCTAGTTTCTCTGGGCCTTGAAATTAATAAAAATGTGATAAATAACTGTTTACATTTTGGTCCAGGTTTAAACTCATTCTCAGTATATAGCTTTTTTGACTGATTAGAGTCAAGGATAAATTATGATCTTTTAAACTTACAAGCATGAATCTTATATCTAATGTAGCTTGAAGGTTACCTATCCCACAATGTTCTGAGTAAAGCTGGTTAAAATAATGTGAATTTTTTCGTAAGTAAAAGCACCATGCTATGTTTTTTTATAATTTCCAGCGTCATATTTGTAGACAACCATTGAAAATGTTTGCAATCTCCAAAATTCATAAATTTTATATAAATTATTATATTTTTAAAAATCATAACAAAAGTATGTTATTAATTTATATGACAATCATTATCCTCCTATTTTAGATGTTTCACATCTAGTCAGGAAGAACAAACAATACCAGGGGACAGCCCACACATTAATAAGTGGTCAAACAAACAGTTCATGAACAACCCACAGCCTGATAATTATTTAACTGTTAGATAAATACTTTCCAGTGACAAGTACATTTGGAGAATTCAGAATTGGGTGCAGTTATGACCTATAATATTTATTTGGAAGGTCTTTATTCTTAATATTTGGTGCCACATTAAGTTCAAGTTCCTTCTTGCTTTCAAAATACTCTCAGATTTCAGAATAACAGCTGTGTTAGTCTGTATCCGTAAAAAGAACAGGAGTACTTGTGGCACCTTAGAAACTAACAAATTTATTTCAGCATAAGCTTTTGTAGGCTATAGCCTACTTCATCGGATGCATAGAATGGAACACACAATAGTAAGAGATATATATACACACATGAAAAGTGGAAGTTACCATATCAATTCTAAGAGGCTATTTAATGTAGATGAGCTATTACCAGCAGGAGAAAAAACCTTTTGTAGTGATAATCAAGATGGCCTATTATCAGACAATTGACAAGAAGGTGTTAGGATACACAACGTGGGGAAATAGATTCTATTAGTGTAATGGTCTAACCATTCCCAGTCTCTGTTTAACCCTAAGCTGATTGTATCCAATTTGCAAATTAATTCAAGTTCAGCAGCTTCTCATTGGAGTCTGTTTTTGAAGGTTTTCCGTTTTAAAATTGTCACCCTCAAATCTGTTAAGTGACCAAGGAGGTTGAAGTGTTCTCCTACTGGTTTTTGAATGTTATGATTCCTGATGTCATATTTGTGTCCATTTATTCTTTTGCACAGAGAGACTGTCTGGTTTGGCCAATGTACATGCCAGTCATCATCAAGCCCCCACATCCTGTGGCAGACTGCAGTGTAACAGCCAGTCATCATAGGCAGGGGGTTTGGACCAGCTGCCTTTGCCTAACCCCTATTATCCTCCTTAGGCCTCCCTTCAGGCCTGCAGCCTGTGGAGTTGCTAGGCTGGAGCTCCCCAGCTCCCTTGCCTATTCTCCCAGCACTGTTCCACCTTAGGCACCCTGTCCTGCAGGCAGCCAGGCCTTGCACGCACTCTCCCAGCCTGCAGAGAGACTTTTTGCGAGCCTGGCTCACAGCCCTTTTATAAGGGCCAGCTGTGGCCTGATTGGGTCTGGCCCCAGCTGTGGCCACCTTCCCCATCAGTCTTTGTTAGCTGCTTTCCCCCAGCCACAGACCTCTCCAGGGCTGTTTTAATATAAGACCCTGAAACTGAAAATTTTTGGCCAAAAATTGAAAACTTTAATCCAAAATCCAAAAATTTCCACCAGAAAAATGGAAAGCAAATATTTTTCTCTGGTTGGATAAAACCAAGTTGAAATATTTCAGCTGATTGAACCAAATCAAAACATTTCATTCTGGGGCAGTTCAATATTGAACTGCATTCACCTGCACAGTGATGGTGTCCCACCGGAGGAGTAGTCTGTGTGCTTCATGCGCCCCAACCAGGCTTCCTGGATGCATCATGTATGATGTTTCTGAAGATGCATCACAGGATCCCCCTCAGAGACTTATTACGGTGCATCATGAGAGTCACATGGCATCCTGGGAGACATAGTTCACCAAAGGACTGGAGACCATAGAGGAAGATGGAGCATGTGGCATCCAAACTGCAACTCCCTGAAGTACTGCGACAGTTCAGGAGATCATGGTTTAATGCTGAACTCACCCGAGATTAAATACACTATTTGAAAATGTCAACGCATTTCACTTCCATCAAAAATGGGGAAAAAATGAAGTTTCAACATTTCTGAACTAAAGTTTCTGTTTTCAGCCAAAAAAAGAAAATGAGACATTTGTTTTTTTGAAAAAAAGTCAAAATTTTCCTTGGAAAGCAGACACTCTTTGCCAAAAATTCAGTCAAACCATTTCCACTGAAAACCAGTTTTGACAGAAGATGTTCAACCATACATAGAGGGCAGTTTGCAGAGATGGCCAGATAAGCTCTGTCACTCTAGCCCAAAACCTTGGGCTTATCTATGACACATATAGTTCATTTGCTCCCTCCGCACGCCCAGACATGTTCAAATCTTGATGCTTCTTCCTCCAAAATATTTCTAAGATCTAATATTTTCTTCAAAAAGGCCTACCTAGCCACTCACTGCAAGGCACTTTTTAAAGCCAGACCTTAATTGCATTTATTACTACATAATGTCTTAATCTGATAAATAAAAGTAGTGCTTAATTTCTTTGGCCTCCAAACATCAAAGACTTCTAGGCATGATAACAAACTATACATAATAGTAAAATTATAAAACAAAGATATGTATTATATATGTACAAGAGCAAGAGTAGAATTAAAATCCTTGAGCTTTCAATATCTGAACAGAGGATAAAATGCACATCTTCCAGTAACAAACAATGGAAAAGTCATGTCTAATACTCTTCTCACTGCATTGAAGAGTTTTGGGGGCTAGGGGAGGATTGTTTATTTTTGGTTTGGTTTTTGGTTTGGATTGGGTTTTTTTGGAGGGGGGGTTCCCTTCATCTATCACTATCCTTTAATTTCTATTTTTGGAATCTATTAGCTCTGAAAATATTAAGAGAAGTCAAAATACCTCAGCATTGTGCCAAGTTGTATATTGTGCTAGCGCTATAATAGGAACCTTTAAGATACAAAAATAGAATGATTGAGACAAATAGTTCCTTTATGAATTCACTGTGACAATTTCAATCAGCCTTTGGATCAATTGGAACCCAGTTCACTAAGAGGAAACCTGCTGTTTCAAAAATCTGGCAAAGGTTAAAGAAGTTCAGCTAACACTGCAGCATTCTGAATTTACTAGGGTTATTCCTGAAGTGCATTTAATGGGTTGTGTTTATGTTTGCTCTTTCTTGCAATCTGAGTTACATAAATTGCAATGCAAGCACAAAATAATGTTTTCATATAGACTCATTGGCCCATTTATCTATAGCACTATAATCTGCCAGAAGATCAGAAAAAAACTTTATTAAGCTGTGAATGTCAGCTCCCTGGGGTATACAAGGTGTCATCAACTCAGTACTAGCTTTGCTGACTCATACAAACATCTACACTTGGAAACATTAATTTTCTTGGAGCTACAGTACATTATGTGCTGAAAGGGGTAAGAAGGAAGCAAAGTCATCTGGAAAATATAGTCTAAATTTATATTCCTTGTGTGGAAAAGATGAATTTAACTGGCAGGAGAGATAGTGTGTAACAAACCAATAACGTTTATAAATGTAGAGAGAGGCTATAACTCATTTCACAGCACTTATTCTATTATTGCTGTTTTCTTTCCCCACACTCTATCACTACAGCAGTAATAGCATTAGGCTGAAATTATTAATTAGCTTCTTGTTAAAATGAAAACAGGTCACCACAAATGATAATGAGTGATGGTTGTACCCAAAATTTCACATCTGTCTGGACCTCTGAACCTTTTGAGGTGATCAGCAATTGGCCTTAAGTTAGTTCAGTGTTCTCATTCTCCATGTGAATGGGCCTGTTTGAGATGGGGGATGGCAAACTGCCTCATCCCTGATTTACTGCGCCCCACCTCTAATGAAGGTATTAGCATCCCATGCCCCAGCGTGTCTCATGTGCTTCTGAACACCCAGATCAGTGATTTGAATGGGCTGGTGTTTCAGAAACATACAGCCCTCAAATTCAAGGGAGCTGTTGCAGCAAATCCCAGCAAAGAGATAAATAGCGCCCACCCCTTAACTGATGTTTACTTATTTCCTTCTTTCAAATTAATAGAGAAATTTCCCCCTTCACTGGCACAAGGCCCCAGTTGCAGGTAAAAGTGGGTTCCATGGCCATCCCCACTCCTCCTCCTGAAAATGGCTTGAAGTGAGAAGCAAATGAAGGCACAGAGGAGGAGACCAGGGACGTGAGACTAAATGAACTGATCAGAAAAAATAGATTTAGTCTTGGGAAGAGCTTTAAAAATTGGTATTTTTAGCGTGAGTGAATTATCCCATGATAAGTAATTCTTCTGTGTCATTAAGGTCTTTCTTCTAGAATGGACACTATTTTAATTCTATCTGTGGGAGAGAGGAAATACTAGATTTCATATAAAGGGGTATATATATATATATATATATATATAAAGGGGTGGATTTATGGTCTTAGCATGTGAATCTCCTTACTCTTTTGTGATGGTTCTTTATCATTGACATTTAATTTGAATAAATTCTGAATATAAGGCATTCGAATCACATACCTGATCTCCCATTGTACAGGAGCATAACCGTAGGCCTGATCCTGTACTTACTGTAAACTGTGTGTGAGTGATTCTCCTGACTTCATGGGATGCAGACTCAGGCCTAGCGGTGGCCACTTGTTATAATACAGTGGCCTTGTTTATGTTAAAAATTTAACTTTGTTAATCCCATCAAGGGGATTACTGATGGGATACAGATCCTCCTCTCTTTGGAGGGCACTAGATCTAATTTAGTCCAGGTCAGTAGTTAGTTCTCAGAATTATGAGCGCTAAATTGGTGGCCTTTGTGCATTTGAATTGGCATCCTCTCAGTTTCAATAAAGAGGCTAAACCTTTACGAGGTATCAAGCTCAAACTAGCTCCTCGCCTGCTTTCAGGTTTTGTTTTTGTCAGTTGAATAATCTCCTACTTTTTATATTTCCCATGCTCACTCTTTAATATATTTTAGGAGCCTTCTGATTATAATGATATAAAAATGCTGTGCTTCTCTCACTGAGAAGAACAATAAAACAGATGTTCTGAAACAATTATTCTTCATGAAGTGCCTGATGACAGAGGAACTGGAAAACTGACTTGCACATATATGCCATTTAAAAGAGCATTTTAACAAGAAACAGCATAAATAATTAACCTTTGACAGTTTTAAATACCTATAAAACTGGTTACATTTAATTTAAAATATTATCTAAAGGAAGAGGATTCAGTACAACAGAAGATATTAAATAAGTGGCACAAATCAATGAAAATGGTGTTTAAACTTAACAGCTGTAAATAATGTTTAAAGGATCTTGCCAGGCTGTCAGAAAACTATAGCAGTTTGTATTCCAAGCAAGTAAAACCCTAGACATTGTTAAAAACATCTTTGTGATTTGCTCTTATGGACTAGACAACTTTAATCCTATTTGAGACCATCTCACTATAAAAAAGGCCTATTATAGTAAATTATGTGAAAGGTCCTTCATTCATTTTAATTTCACCTGGTGTTTGAAAATCCATACACTAAGAAAAGTCTTAAAGCTGTATTAAAGTTCCAGTTTTTGCATTAAAGCAAAAATCATGTTCGTTTTGTAAACTTCACCACTGCACATGTGCAAAATACTATGCCTACTCCTGATGAGTACATCAGTAACATGAGTACCATTCCCAAAAATCTTCTGCAGGACGGTAGTATCATCTCCACTCTTTATTCCCCAACCCAAGTAGCTTGTTGAGGGTGCAATTCACTACTGCACAGAGGGCCAGCACGAGTCCAATGCACCACTTAAGTCACCAAAATCCTGCTTAAGGTGATACTGTATGGTGCATAGGTCTTGCAACCTACCTCTGAACATGGGAAAATTTCATCCATAGGATACAATTCTATCACCTTAGGGTAATACCTTATTATATGAGAAGTCCCATTTCAAAATGTAATGAAGTCTGACCAACTATGAATAAGAGGGGCAAAAACGGAATATTTGGTAGTTATATAATTCCCTGGCAGGATGACTCACCAGCAGTACACCAAACAGGAAATTCTAGTGCAATGTTCAGCAACCATCAGCAAACAGCAGTGCAGACTACCACTTTGATGAACATGTTTTAAAATAAAGTCCATGGACTGAGCATCTTTCACAAATCCATCCCTCCAGCCCCCTCATTCTTCTTGCAGAATCCTTCATCAAGGATAATTATTGTATTTTCAACCAATTCTCCTAATGTAGGACACATGGCCAAATTCCTCTCTCTGTTACCCTGGTATAAAACTAGAGTTACTTCAGAAAGCAGAATTTGGCCTAGAGAGCCTCCATATTTAGTCTCAAATGTAAAATGACCCACCAATTTCCATAAAGAGAGCATTGTAATAGCTATTTTAAAGCATAAAGACAAACTTCATGCAGTATGTTGACAGCCTGCGAAATTTGCTACTGTAGGAGATCATAGTGCAATACTGGACTTTGAAATTGGGCAGATAATTTCCGAATCCATAATAATAAATTTACTTTGTTTTGCTAAAAAGTGGAGTACTCTAACTTCATGCTTTTGGGCAGCAGTTGAATCCATAGGAATAAGAAAACAAATTTTGCCTATTTTGCCCACCTTTGCACAACTGGCAAGCTACATTACGGTAGTTTTTTCCTTCCTCTGAAACATCAAGGCAAAACTACTGCTGGAGGCAGGACAATGGACCTAATCCAGTCTAATGGAGAAGATTATGTATTCATTCAGTAACACATTCAGTGTTGTTTAAGAAACCAAATTGTGAATTTATAATCAATTAAAATGGTACCTTGCTAACCTACAAACATAATCAATCATTATTTATAGTAATAATAGTACAATAGAACCTAGAGGCTCGAATCAAGACTGTGGTCCCATTCTGCTAGGAACTATATTTATACATAATCTTAGACAGTCCCTGCCCAGAATTCCTAACATTCTAAGTAGACAAGAGAAACAAAGATGAGATGGGAAACTGAGGCATGCATAGATAGAAAGACTTGCTCCTGGTCAGACAGCAGGTAAATGGCAGTGCTGGGAATAAAATGCAGATCACCTGATTTATAGTCCAGTGCATTGGACACTGGACTACTTGAGCAAACAATTCATTCCCTACCCATAGTGAGTAAAATATAACACACCAATGTAAGATACCAAGGGTTTACACAAGCACTGGTGTACACATTGGTCCCATGGTCCCTACCAGAAATGAACTTTGTTATTTTAATTTCTGTTTTTAACGATTCACATTCCTTACTCCCTTCTTCATCAGCATTTGGCATCCTTCTTCCCAGATTATTCCAGAGCTTGTTCATGGGGCAATCAGACAGGTGTGCTGTTTGAAAATCCTAGCCAACAATGTTTTTTTTTTCCCCTGCAGGTCCTTTGCAATTCATTTGATCTTCTACTTTATAATTCTGCATGGTGTACCTGCTATATCTCCTGTTTTCGATGTTGCTATAGTCAACATGTTTCAATCAGGGGTGTGTGATAGGTTTTTCCCAGGGTGCTACCTAGAACTGGGGTACCACTGGGCCCTCTGACTCACCAACCTGGGTTCCCTTTCACACTGTGCTGCTGTGACAAACTTCAGACCTGCTTCCAGTCCTAAACTTTCTCCAGCATTCACACAGGTAGGAACACATGCAGCTGCAGTTTCATGCAGGCTCTCTGACTAGCCACTGCATGGAACAACAATAGAGAGGCTCCAACCAAATCAGCCACCAGCTTCTCAGTCTAGGACCCCAGAGCTGTACCATCCTGCCCTGGTCAAAACCCCAACCAGTATGAATTTATTATCTAATCCGCCTCCCCCTTACCGTGGGGAGGGAATGCAACAGACTTTGCTAGACTAAGCTGAGATTTTTCCTCGGACACTTGATTTAAAGCCACACTGGGTTTAATTTAGAACATAAAACAGATGTATTAACTAAAGATGGATTTAAGTGATTATAAAAGCGATAGTAAATAGATCAAAGCAGATTAGCTAGTAAATAAACAAACCCCCCAAACTAAGCATAACATATTAGATAGATTGGATATGAATTAGCAGTTTCTCATCCTGAGAGATGGTACAAGCGGGCTTACAGATTCTTAAGGGACAGCTGCACTTGCTTTACAGTTTGGAATACCCGGAACTTACATACACAGGCTAGAAATCCCTTTAGCCTGGGTCTAGCATTTCCCCCAGTTCAGTCTTTTTTCCACAGGTGTTTCCAGAAGTCTTCTAGTAGGGAGTGAAGAACAGATGAGGTCACTCCCTGCCTTATATAGCCTTAGCATACGGTGGAAACCCTTTGTTCTAAAACCAGATCCCAGACCAGTGTGTGGGAAAATACAGACACCCCAAAATGGAATCCAGAAGCACGTGGCTTAGTCACATGCCCTTGTAGAGGTATAGCATCCTTTACTTATAGGCAGTCTGGAGCATTCTCAGGTAGGTTCATCAGGTGGGAGATAAGCTTCTAAGGCCTATTATTTTCCCTAATGCTTCATTACTCTGAATAGGCCCTTCCCAACCAGCTATCTAGACTGAAAGCATCTTGCCTAGTGGGCATCACAGAGCTAGCTAATTTGAAATACAGATACATAGCCAATATTCCTAACTTTATATACAAAAATGATACATGCATACTGTGATGCGGCATCTGCCCCAAACTGGCCCATAAGGGGTTAAAACAACAGGTGATCATAAAAAATGTGTAGCATCTTGATCTGGAATAGCAGAAAGACATTTTAGCAATAAAAATTAACAATGTATCAGTTTACTGCCTTATGGTCCATTGCATAGTGAATTAGTCCAGTTGCCTCTTTGATGGAATCATAAAGACTTGCAATAGAAAAATAATTTGAGATCTGTATTTGTTTGTGATTTTTCAGTATCAAGAAAGTGATCAAACTCATATTTTTAAAACCTTCCTTCAGAAAGAAGTACTGAGCTGAACCGATCATTCACTCAGTAGGATATGTTAAGTGAATAGGAGGATAGCAAAGAAATTATGTACAGTTTTTCAAGGTGAAAGAAAATCCTTGTCAAATCCCAAAAGTGGAAGAAAGTGAGAATGTGTGATTAATAGCACTGTTGAAAGTAACAAAAACTATGAAAGCTAAACACTCTAACGTTGTACAGAAAGCATATGAATATGAAGAGCATTAGATTAATGTGCATTCAGTGACTGGGTAAATTTCTGAAATGCTGAAATGGTTATGGAACGTATGCAGACATACTTTAATATTAAACTGAAAATAGGGTTTATCTCATCAGACTACACAAATATCCATTTATGACCATCTATACTTTTACGGTCACCACTTTTACAAAATTATGATAAAGTTTGTACAAAGTATGCCTTGTGAGATATCATTTGAAAACTCATAATCTGCCGAATGTTACTGTTTTGGTAAAATGTATGTATCAACATTGTATGAGATATGTTATTATATTCTACTATGCATCATTTTATCACATGGTTAAGACAAGCAGGTCCAAACCAGGTTTTCAGAGAAAGACACACTAGCCACTAGCAAACAGGTGTTAAAGAGTATCATCGGCTTAAGTAGGAAGGTGTAAACAATACATTTAACATTTCATCTCAGAGATGTTTTATTCTTTAGAAAGTGCAAGTTAAATCCTAGTGAGGAAAATAGAAAGGAGCATAAACACTGGCAAATTAAGTATAAAAATACAATTAAGAAGGCCAAAAAAGAATGAGCAACAGTTATCCAAAGACTCAAAAAAAAAATAACAGCAAAATTTTTTAAGTACATCAAAAGCAGGAAGCTTGCTAAACAGCCAGTGGGGCCACTGGATGATCAAGGTGCTAAAGAAGCACTCAAGGATGATAAGGCCATTGCGGAGAAACTAAATTAATTCTTTGCATCAACTGAGGATGTGAGGGAGTTTTCCAAACCTGAGCCATTCTTTTTAGGTGACAGATATAAGGAACTGTCCCAGATTGGGGTATTGTTAGAGGAGGTTTTGGAACAAGTTGATAAAGTAAACAGCAGTAAAACACCACAACTATGATATTCACCCAAGAGTTCTGAAGGAAGTCAAATGTGAAATCGCAGAACTACTAACTGTAATCTCTCATTTAAATCATCTTCTGTACTAGATGACTGGAGGATAGCTAATGTGACACCAATTTTTTAAAAGGCCTACGGAGGTGATCCCGGCAATACAGGCCCATAAGCCTGACTTAAATACCAGGCAAACTGGTTGAAACTGTAATAAAGAACAATATTGTCAGACATATAGATGGACATAAAATTTGTTGAGGAAGAGTCAACCTGGTTTTAGTAAAGAGAAATCATGCCTCACCAATCTACTAGAATACTGGGAGGGGGTCAGCAAGCATGTGGACCAAGGGGATCCACTGGATATAGTGTACTTATATTTTCAGAAAGCCTTTGACAAGGTCTTACACAAAGTAAGCTGCCACAATAAGAGGCAAAGTGCTCTCTGTGAGCCAAGATCCCTCAGCCCAACTAGGCCTTTAGTCTCCCGCCTCCTTCTTTCTTCTAACAGTCACTCAGATAAAATCACAAAAACCATAACACCTGGCAGAAAAACAATACTAGACACGACCAAGTTGGCTTCCTGCAGCAACTGTACTGCAGTCTAGCACGATCTGTCAGTAGCTGTATTGCGGTAGAGTAAAGAAATAAATATGTCACCATCACCATGGTAACTATGGGGCCTAGGAAATATATGTCACCATCCCCATGGTGACTGTGAGGCCTAGGACATGGTGACATCCTGTTGACCTTCTCACCGTCAGCGTAGACCATTGGTCGTGCGAAATCACAGAATTGGTCATATGCACGTCACGAAACCACAGAATTGGTCATGTGCATGGCACAAAACCACAGAATTAGCTGTGTTGACATAAGACACAACCAAATCTAAACCATACAAAAAACCCTGTTAGTGGCACAAATATTTTGTAGAGGATTGCCATCTTGAAGGCATCACATCGATCTTGAGCCTCTGTGCACTTGGGTCTGGACTGTCATAGAGGGACGCTGGTGACATCCAATGTGAGTATTTAGATGTGAGTATTTGGAACCAGGGAAAGACTCAGGTTACCACTTGAGCTATCTCCCTTAAAAGTATAAGGAATAGGTACCTGGGAACAGAATAGAGTAAGGCCTAAGGAACTCAGATTGTCTTATATATAATAGTAACATAAGTATATGTTAAATGATTAAATGTTGTGTTTAGTCTATAAGTGCATGTTTAAGAAATAAGAATTAAAGTAAATAAGTGTTAGAGTAAGAAAAGTACCTGTATTGTGTAATCCAATCTAGAACATTATCAGTAAAAGTCATTAGTGTTTATCAGAAGACTGTGTCTGCCTGAGAATTATTGTTCCATACTCCAGTATTCATAAGTATCCAACCCCTCTGTCCCGAACCACAAATGCTGTGATCCCGCAGATAGCCCCAAATAAGTTATTCATAACTTAAGAGGGGTCGGTCATCTGCTCGGACACTGTTGCACTCTCATGGATTGGTAACTGGTTAAAAGATAAAAAACAAAGGATCTGTATAAATGGTCAGCTTTCAGAATGGAGAGAGGTAAATAGTGGTGTCCCCCAGGGGTCTGTTCTGGGACCAGTCCTATTCAACATATTCATAAATGATCTGGAAAAAGGGATAAAACAGTGAGATGGCAAAATTTGCAGATGATACAAAATTACTAAAGATAGTTAAGACTCAGGCAGACTGCGAAGAGCTACAGAAGGCTCTCTCAAAACTAGGTGACTGGGCAACAAAATGGCAATGAAATTTAATGTTGATAAATGCAAAGTAATGCACATTGGAAAGGATAATCCCAACTATACATATAAAATGAAGGGGTCTAAATTAACTGTTACCACTCAAGAAAGAGATCTTGGAGTTATTCTGGATAGTTCTCTGAAAACATCCACTCAGTGTGCAGCTGCAGTCAAAAAAGTGAACAGAATGCTGGGAATAATTAAGAAAGGGATAGATAATAGGACAGAAAATATCATGTTGCCTCTATATAAATCCATGGTGCACCCATATCTTGAATACTGTGTGCAGATGTGGTTGCCCCATCTCAAAATCTTGGAATTGGAAAAGGTTCAGAAAAAGGTAACAAAAATTATTAGGAGTATGGAATGGCTTCCATATGAGGAGAGATTGATAAGACTGGAACTTTTCAGCTTGCAAAAGAGACTGTTAAGGGGAGATATGATTAAAGTCTATAAAATCATGACTGGTGTAGAGAAAGTAGAGAAAGATGTGGTTTTTACTACTTCTCATAGCACAAGAGCCAGAGGTCACCAAATGAAATTAAAACAATGAGGTTTAAAACAAGTGAAAGGAAGTATTTCTTCACACAAAACACCATCAACATGTTGAATTCCTTTCCAGGGCATGTTGTGAAGGCCAAGATCATAACAGGTTTAAAAAGAACTAGATAAATTTATGGAGGATAGGTCCATCAATGGCTATCGGCCAAGATGGGCAGGAATGGTGTCGCTAGCTTGTTTGTCAGAATCTGGGAATGAGCGACAGGGAATGGATCACTTGATGATTACCTGTTCTGTTCATTCCCTCTGGGGCACCTGGCACTGGTCACAGTTGGAAGACAGGATATTGGGCTAGATGGACCTTCAGTCTGACCCAGTAAGGTCATTCTTATGCTCTTATGATTCAGAGCTCACATACATGGCAGGGTAATACTCAAAGAGGAGAGAAAGGTATAAGTATTCAAAATAGTGGCCTCCATTCCCGCCTTCCCAATTCTCTGCTCATGACATCAATGAACACCTGAAGGATTTTGAACAGGGGGAAGGGTGAAAGACTGAAAAAGAAATCCAGATTGTGAACTGTTGCACTTTTGGTGAGAGACATTTTGGCTTTTAAGTTCATTTAGGTATTAGCTTGTGTTATCTTTTCATTTCTTTTGTAACCAATTCTGACTTGTATGCCTTATCACTGTAATCATTTAAAATCTATCTAATAAAATTATAAAACACATGGAATAATGTTTATCTAATCCAGTATGTGTGGATTGCAATCTTGGGGAACTTCTAATTGTGAATACAAGGATAGTGTATAATCATTTCCCAATATTGGAATGATGGACTATTTATGAGTTTGTACTGTCCAGGAGAATACTGAATGGCGCAAGACACACATTTCTGGGGAACAAGGCTGGGACTAAGAATTTGTGGGTTTCACTCTGTATGTAGTTTATGAATGACTGGGAGAGCATTCACGTATGAAGCTGACAGGGAATTTGCATGCTGAAGGCTGCATGAGAAGACCAGGAGTGGTTGTTCTGGTCGTAAAGCAGTTTAAAAGGCACCCCAGGCGATAGAGTTCAGGACACACCACTGTTCAACCATCCAGATTGTACCCTGGGGAATGTCACACCACTAATCTCCCTTTTCATTCCTACCTGTAGAAATAAATCCCCTTGTCTTAGTCTAGGGCTACTGAGGAGTTGCTAAATCTCTACTGTTCAGATTTTCTTTGGCTCTCCTTTATGAGAATGAGCAGTGCTGACTTCAGGTTCTTCAATGAAACAGCATTCACTGTAAAACACACACACACACACACACACACACACACACACACACACCCCTCTAAACCTAAATGCACATTATCAATACGATGAGGTAAGTAAAGTAATATCTTACTGGACTTACTTCTGTTGGTGAAAGACTCAAGCTTACTCAGAGCTCTTCTTCAGGTCATTTTCAGTTAATTCACACTAGATATTTCTTTAATAAGAGCACTACTTCCTCTTCTATTAACAACAGAAAGACAAATAACTAACTCCTAAAGAAAGGATTTTTCTCCACAAGTGTCCTCTAAATTATTGATTCTGCCCAAAGAATCTCTTTCATTTTTCTTCTCATAAATCACCTACTCTTACTTAAGACTGCACAAGTGGTCATCATCTGTCCAGCTCAACATGTCTAGATTAAAGTCTCTTTGGACCACATAAACACGGTTGCTTTTTTTTTTTTTTTTTCAGATGATGTTTGGTGAAGGAAGGTTGGGTGCAATTTTATCATATGGTCCTTAAGAAAATAGGTCGATGCAATAAAAACCAAGTAGGTGTCACATTATGTAAAATATTTCACTTTGCTAAGTAAAATTAAACTGCATTTCATAACCTGGAGAGCATCAGGACTGTATCGCCACACTAACATCATACTGCATCACCAATCTGAGTGAATGCCACTTGAAGAATACTTAGAGAAAATGGTAGACATTTTCAAACATCTTAACAGGAGTACTCCAGAAATTTTGATATCATTGCAATATACTCCTGAAACTGCCACCAATATTTTTAGCACTGATGGCAAGGGGGAAAATATAGTACAGATTTAAAAAAGTACATATCTACATGTAGAGACCCTGAAGTAGATATTCCTCTGTTTTCAGGGAAGGGGTATAAGTCAAATACATTTTGCATAGATAACTCCTAGTCTGAACCTTAACTTCTTTCAATAAGCAGGAGAAAGCATCTTCCTAACAATGATCTCTGCCCAGGGGCAAAACTTCTATTTCCCCAGAATGAAAAAAGAGGTCATTCTGACAAACCCAGCTGGTAGTATTAAATTAGCATTCCTCCAGGGCGGAGGCTGAATTTTCAGAGCCCACATAAGAGATATGAATGTGTACTGATAATTTCTAAATACATGGTACAGTATCATCTCACAAGAGGGTGATAGGATAGATCTTGGAGAAAAGCCACATTGCATATTCCTCAATGATGGCATATGTGTCTATCACCACTAGTTGACTCCTCTTATCTAGGTAGGACTCAAATCATTCTATAGAATTAGTTCCAAACACACCTTCAATGTCCCTTAGTCACCAACTTAGTAACCCCTGATCAATCTGTGCCTTTCCCTGAAACTGGACAATGTCAGCTCTCATCCCGGTTCCTTGTGATTGCTTAAAGCAAGTAGAGTACCCATAGTGCTATTACTTGTACCTGTAAAGGTACATATCATATGGAGATCCAGCTATGTTTCTTAATCAATCATTTCTTGACCTTGGAATTCTTGCCTCCTCTACCTTCTCCTTTTCAGGGACAATGATTGGGAAAAATTGTGCTGCTTCTTGAAATTTAGTAATGAGACAATATGTCTGATAATCTGTACAATTGGAATTATTTAATCAAAGATTATTAGTCAAAGATTAATACAGCACAATACAATATGCTTTACCAAGCCCTCTAACTGGTAAAGCAACAGAAGCTTGTCCATTGCCAACTTAACTCCTCAAAACTTTTCTGTTTTATAGGTTATGGGACAAAAATTGTTGTGGGAGGCAGAGAAGCTACTTTCCCACAATTGATCTCACCATGTGTTCTGTTTTTGATATCTTAATTTACCGAATTATTTACCTAATTATTTATGGAACTTCTTTTATAGTACCGCAGTTTTCATGATTGATAAGCTAAACAGATTTCTAATGCAGTTATTATTAGCAAGAACATCTGTGGCAACAAGCAATTTCTCATAAGTTAAAAACATCTTTCAATGGATCATTATTTCTTAAATCACAGAAAACATCTGCAATAACAAATATCCCTTATCACACAACAGTCATTCATCAAAACACACACGGCTGTGGTAACAGGTGTCCTTTGTTAGTCATGAGGGCTCATTCTCTGAACAGGTTCAACCTAAGTACAAATAACTGTTCCATTTGATAGGTACTGAGCACTAGATTTGGAGATACAAAACACTTTGGTTTATACACCAAAATGACTTTAGTTAGCATACATACATGAAAGAATTGTAGGGGTTTTCATATTTACAAGCATTTGGCTATTCCAAATGGTGGATTCTCTCAGCTCACAGGTTAAGTTGTCAGCCTTCTGATGTCATTTACATTTTAACACAGACCTTTTTATATCTTAATTCTGGTAACACGGTTGAATTCTGCCAATACTGACATGTAAGTCAATAGTTCTATCATCTTGCTCTCCATCTCTCACCAACACAGCCTCACTTTACACTGTTCAACATGCATCACATCTATTTTTCTCCCCCACCTCTTGTATACTGTCTATCTCCATTTCCTGGTTGCTCCTTTCCTGTGTTACCATTAAGTCATCCCTTTCCCTCCATGTCCACATCTCCTCCTCAAGCCCTCCACCCTGCTCCCATCTGCCTAGCTGAAAGAAAATTCAGAAATCTCTACTTTGCTGTATAATTATTGCCAAGACAACAAAACCCAGATGCTAATAAAGCAGCCACATAATCTTATTGTTGTATGGGAGGAAAGTAATTGATAATACATTTTAGGAAACATTAATGAGGATATGAATATTTCCATCTCTAATTGCTATGGTGTTATTCTTATGCTTGAGATTGATTGCATGCATGCCAGTTATATGTGGTAATTATGAAATATCATCTTGTTAAGCTTTCCATTTAGGCCAGCAATGTCAGTTTACCAAGGGACTCTGTTCAGTGGATACTTGACAGAAAAGCCAAAACCAGTTTTCTTGAGGAGTAACACATTTTAAAAATGATGATGATCACAAAACACTTTACAAACAACCCACTTTACAATGAACCCTCACTTCATCCTCATGAGGAAATGGAAGGAGATAGAGAGCGCACTTTACCACCATGAAAATGCAGCTGCTTCTGAGACTAAATCTTTTAACAGCACATTAGCAGCACTGAACTGAAAAGTTATTATTCTGGGTCATATTTTCATAACCAGATGCTCAGCATAGATCCATTGACTTTACTTGAGAAATGCCAATTTACATCAGCTGAAGATCTTATCCTAAATTGTCACTGGCTCTCCTGGTTGTCAATATCACCATAGAGGTTGTCAATGTAAGTATGATTTATTTTGACTGAATTGCTGAGTAAATGATCATGGTTTATATACTTTATTACTGCATGAGAAACAGCTGCTTAGATTCACATAGTATGAAGTTTTCTCTTCAGTGAATCATTGTCAAGGTTTGGACTAAACAAACCTGCATATTTCAAAGAGTATGGATCAAAAGTCTCCTTTCTTACCTCTTGTCAGAATACATTTTTATTAATTTTGATGGATAATATGGATGTTTATTTGTTTTTATTTTTATCCATTTAAATTTTCATAGTTGTAGGAAATTATGCAGGGTGGATGTGAGACAATGAGAGTGATCAGACAATTCTTTAATGACTGCTTATGTCTTAGGCTTAGTAATCAAATTTAAAAAAGATTTGTAACCTATTAAAACACAAATTGTCAACACCACACATTAAAATATATAAAGTAAATATCCTTAAATCAAACCCTAATAAGTTCGCACATAACATTTTTCTTACTTTCCCTACCTGTAAATTTCAATTATTATTGATGGAAATAGTTTTTCATCCATTTTGTGTGTAAAGTAAAATCAACTTTCACTGATATTTACTGATAAAAATCTAACCCTACCGAGCCTAATTATATCTTGCCCATGAGGCAAAAGAACTGTAATGGATCACTCATGATATCTCACTTCTTTACAGATGTATTTGGTTTTTTGCCATAACAAGCACATTCTGAGAAAAGGGATCATTTTACCTTATAGCTTTTGTTTTTGCTGTTTCTCTGCAGCATAGTAAGATGAAGGAAAAGTATATTTTTCAGGATGTAAAGTAGTTGCACATAGTTGCAGAATATAAAGTAGGGTTAACCGGTTACAATGCCTTCTGCTTCTCCTGTATAGCATACTATGTGTTTATCTCTAAATATGTAAAATTACATAATTTTATAGAGCAAGACCTTATTTTAAACACACGTTGGAAAAAGTTGATAGCAAGCTGCTAGTATGCAGGTCAATTCTCTCAGGCATTTTCATATATCCTGTACTCCTGTAAAGGTCAGTTTCCCACTGATTTAAAAATCTGAAGATTGCTATAGAGTATAATACCTTAACTGAATGTTCAGACACTAAGCATTGTATTTTGCCACCACAGATACTAGCTTTGTTTTGTTTCATTCCATGCTTCATCCATTATTTTAACACCCTAAGGTTGAAAATTAATAATTCCTATTTATCTTTATCAAATCCATCCTCTGATACAATGAAGATTAATTAAGATATACTAGATGCTTTAGGATAAATTAAAGGAACTCTGTCAAGGCTGGTGGGCTTAAAATTAAACATACCTGCTTTGTTGGTTGGAACACTCTGTTGCTCATTATCTCACTGCTCTGCCTATCAACACAATTCTTGTGAGCCAGCAGGGAACTGGAATTTACAGAATGCTGCTCACTCGTTTTTAAAAATGCATGAAATGTGGCAAATATTACAAATTTCATACATGATTATTAAATTAATTAGTGCTTGATTTAAATAATTTACTTTTAAATAAAGATTGAAAATGAGACTGTTCTTCAGGTCATTTGAAATAGGCTTTAATGAGAGCATGAGTGTACATATTGTGTATGTAGAGCAGGATTTTCAAATGTGCTCAGTGTTGGCCTAACTCTGTTCCCATTGAAGTTAATGGTAGTTTGAATTCAATGGGAGCAGAGTTAGGCCAACATTGAATGCTTTTGATAGCCCCTGTCATTAGCTTCTAAAGGTGAAAGGGGAAGTGATTGTGCTACTGTGCTTATAAAGCTTTGTACAATGTCTGAGTTCCTTTCTATTTGTTGTCTAGCTAACAGTTCACCTCACCAAGAGACAGATTCTGCCCTGGGACTACTTGACTGGAAGGTAGTATTCAGCTTGAGTGAGGGTGGCAGAATCTTTCCCCAAATTTGTATGTAGAAACTGATTCAGTCTGTCTTAGGGCCTGATCCTGTCAATATTGCTAGAGGTAGTAGTAAGTGTATGTGGGACTGAGGCCTATGTTTGATTGTATCTGTTCATATGTGATAAGTTCCAATGATACGGTCACATCAGTCCTGCTCTGTGGATAGACACCAGTCTATTGTGATTGGATTCATCAGTTGTATCCCATGTGCTTCTAAGCCCCTTAGGTCTGGGGAGTGACTGGTCATTGTTCCTACTCTGGCTCTCTTAGGCACTCTCCCAGGTCAGATCCCATGTCTGACATTCTTCTTGATCAGTGGAACCTTGCACTCCTGTTGCCTAGAAACCAGAACCAGTTCCACAGCCCCACTGAGCCTTCAATTGCTTTGACACATTTTTCCCAGAGTCTACCTGGCTGTGGTAACATTGAATTCCTAGTTATACCCTTCAGGGACAATGTGGCAGTGAATCAAAGAAACACAGGCTTAGTAGGCAAAAAAATTTGTTCTACACACACACACACACACACACTTTACTCTTAAAAAGCACAAGAGAGTTAGAGATCAAAGGAAAACAACTGAAAGTCCTGAATGCAAACCCACCCACCCCTCACCAGTCTGATTTCCCAACCCCTTTAAGTCCTGGGTTTGGCCTAAATCCTTTAGGCCAGTCAACCCTTCCGAATTCCTTGGCCTGTTTGTCTTGCTTCAGGCAGTGAAATGGTGTTCTTGGCTTAGTAACAATTCATTTTTTAAATGGCCTCTGTCACCTTTCTTACCCTTGTGCTACCTCTGGGGATTTTCCAGATTCCAACCCCTATCTGCTCTAGGCAGTCATTCAAAATTAATGACAATTATGACAATGCTGGTTACAAATATTTTTTCGGTGTGGTAGAGTCATTCAGTGCTGACAGTTCTTAATTGTCATAACTTCTCAGACATAGTATCTCCAGTAGATGTTACTTTCCTGCTACAGAATGAATGCCCAAAGCCACTCTGAAGCCTATATTTAAAATGGAGGCTGGAATATATCCTGGCATTCACAAGACTACAATGGAATGTATAAGCTGAGACATTTCCCCAGTCTATCACAAATAATACTCATGGTAGTAAAACTGCTGGTGGCAAAAGCAGGTCAAACCTTTAATTTGTACAGGCCTTTTTGAAAAGCATGACGGAATAGAAATAACACAAATTAAGAGCAATAGTTTGGATTTTATGCAGATAACAGAATAACACTTACCTGTTCTCTTCTTGGTTTGAGGAAAAAATCATTTTATGCATAAGGTACAGGCAGAATTGCAATCTTTTAGAAGTCCAGGGACTGCTCCAACTTTATACACACACATATATATACACATTCTCTACAGGAATACACGCTGTACCAAAGGGGAAGGGATATGAAGGATGGCCAAAAACATCCATGCACAGAAGCCTGTGGAATGGGATCAACACTGAGGGAAAGAAGGCTTCACCCTTGGAAGGGTGTAGCAGGGGACACTTTCCTCCTGCATGCTGGGGAGCACCATGGGCCATTTTGGCAAAGAAAAGAGAAAAAATATTTTATGCCAGTCATTTCTATGGCCCCAGAGGCAATGGAGTTATACCACAAATGTATTTGATCCAAGATGTCCAGATGTTCCTAAGCCCTCAAGGCACCCAACCCCCAAGTCATACATTGTAGACTCTTATTTCCATATTTTGACCCTTTTCCCAATTAATGGTCCATTTGTGCAATGCATATGTGGTTATATCTGTATTGTATGGCTCATTAGAGAGGTGCTAGTACTTGCAGTGGTGTGTTCCATTTTCTTTGGTCTAATATGAAGGAGTTCATTAAGACTACACAATCAAATAACCACTGAAGTCAATCGCTAACATTTTAGGAGGAATAAAAGAAACACAATTGATCTTTCTGCGTAAAACAAATTAAGCCATTTTTTTAAAAAAAACATTCATAGAAAACATGGTGAACTAGTCTCTTGTTATAGAATGTATTTTCAGTCAGTTGCACATCTGTGTTTGACACATACTGCCTAATGTAATTTTTCTAACAATATGTTTGTTGTCATCATTAGATACGGGCAAAAAGAGAACATTTCAAGCTATATCAGAACTAAAGTATAATTCTAAAATCTATAATTTCTCTAAGGCTAAATAGCAGTATATTTATTGGAAAAAATACCCCATTATATATAAGGCTACTAGCACCATCCAAAGGATAGAACAGAACACAAATTGGTCTCACTGGGAAGAAATGGAATGTTATTCTGCTAATGGGCCATCACATCATATTATTTTTACTATTTCTACAATATAAATGCCTCCTTTGCATTTAGAAGCTATTTATTTTGTGAAGTCATGTATTTGACAGAGGTTTCCTTATCTATAAGCTTTTTCACTCATCAGTCCAGCACTCTTCACTGAGTTGAGTCCAGGAGATTTTATCCCATGTACTATTTGAGATCTAAGTGAGAGGTATATGGTAATATTCATCTCATTTCTTAAGATTACCAAAGGCACCTAGGTACTTATTGTGCTAGGCATTGTCCAGACAGAGTATGAGGCTGTCTGTGTTCCAGAGGGCTTATAATCTAAATAGACACGGTAGGCAAAAGGTTGGGGAGGAAAGGAGGAACAGAGGTACCAAGAGAAGAAGAAGGGACTGGCCCAAGGACACATTGCAGACCTTGATATAGAACCCGGAGTACAGAACAAAAGACCTATTAGCCAGCGTACTCTAAATCTGCTGTTCAACTGTGGCTGGTCAATGGCATACATTTAGCCCTGTCTGTTCTGCAGCAACCTGGACCTACATTTTTTCTGTGGCAAATCGATTGTCTGGAGTAGAATCATAGAATATCAGGGTTGGAAGGAACCTCAGAAGGCCATCTAGCCCAACCCCTTGTGTAAAGCAGGACCAATCCCCAACTAAATCATCCCAGCCAGGGCTTTGGCAAGCCTGACCTTAAAAACCTCTATGGAAGGAGATTCCACTATCTCCCTAGGTAACCCATTCCAGTGCTTCAACACCCTCCTAGTGAAAACGTTTTTCCTAATATCGAACCTAAACATCCCCCATAGCAACTTAAAACCATTACTCCTTATTCTGTCATCTGGTACCACTGAGAACAGTCTAGATCCATCCTCTTTGGAACCCCCTTTCAGGCAGTTGAAAGCAACTATCAAATTCCCCCTCATTCTTCTCTTCTGCACGCTAAATAAGCCCAGTTCCCTCAGCCTCTCCTCATAACTCATGTACTCCATTCCCCTAATCATTTTCATTGCTTTCCACTGGACTTTTTCCAATTTTTCCACATCCTTCTTATAGTGTGGGGCCCAAAACTGGACACAGTACTCCAGATGAGGCCTCAACAGTGCCAAATAGAGGGGAATGATCACAGTCCTCGATCTGCCAGCAATGCCTCTATTTATACAGCCCAAAATGCCGTTAGTCTTCTTGGCAACAAGGGCACACTGCTGATTCATATCCAGCTTTTCGTCCACTATCACCCATAGGTCCTTTTCTGCACAGTTGCTGCCTAGCCACTCCGTCCCTTGTCTATAGCAGTGCATGTGATTCTTCCATCCTAAATGCAGGACTCTGCATTTGTCCTTGTTGAACCTCATCAGATTTCTTTTGTCCCAATCCTCTAATTTGTTTAGGACTCTCTGTATCCTACCTACAACTCCTCTCAGTTAAGTGTCATCTGCAGACTTGGAGGGTGCAATCCACACTGTCCTTCAGATCAGTAATGAAGATATTGAAAAAAAAAGCCCTAGGAACAACGCTTGGGGCACTCTGCCAACTAGACAGGGAGCCACTGATCTAGCCAAATGATCTAGCCAGCTTTCTATCCACCTTATAGTCTATTCATCCAGCCCATACTTCTTTAACTTGCTGGCCAAAATACTCTGGGAGACTGTATCAAAAGCTTTGCTAAAGTCAAGGAATAACACGTCCACTGCTTTTCCCTCATTCACAGAGCCAGTTATCTCCTCATAGAAGGCAATTATGTTAGTCAGGCATGACTTGCCCTTGGTGAATCCATGCTGACTGTTCCTGATCACTTTCTTCTCCTCAAAGTGCTTAAAAATTGATTCCTTGAGGACCTGCTTTATGATTTTTCAAGGAACTGAGGTGAGGCTGACTGGCCTGTAGTTCCCCAGATCCTCCTCCTTCCCTTTTTTAAAGATGGGCAATACATTAGCCTTTTTCAAGTTTTCTGGGACCTCCCCTAATCTCCATGAGTTTTCAAAGATAATGACCAATGGCTCTGCAATCACATTAGCCAACTCCTTTAGCAGCCTCAGATGCAGTGCATCTGGCCCCATGGACTTGTGCTCACCCAGCTTTTCTAAATAATTCTGAACCACTTCTTTCTCCACAGTGGGTTGGTCACCTCCCTATACTGTGCTGCCCAGTGCAGTAGTCTGGGAGCTGATCTTGTTAGTGAAGACAGAGGCAAAAAAGTATTGTGTACATTAGCTTTTCCACATCCTCTGTCACTAAGTTGCCTCCCCCATTCAGGAAGGGGCTCACACTTTCCCTGACCACCTTCTTGTTGCTAACATACCTGTAGAAACCCTTCTTATTATTCTTAACATCCCTTTCTAGCTGCAACTCCAAGTGTGATTTGGCCTTCCTGATTTCACTCCTGCATGCCTGAGCAATATTTTTATACTCCTCCCTGGTCATTGTCCAATCTTCCAGTTCTTGTAAGCTTCTTTTTTTGTGTTTAAGATCAGCAAGGATTTCACTGTTAAGCCAAAAGCTGGTCACCTGCCATATTTACTATTCTTTATACACCTCGGGATGATCTGTTCCTGCAACCTCAGTAAGGATTCTTTAAAATACAGCCAGCCCTCCTGTATCTTTTCCCCCTCACTTATTCTCCCAGGAGATCCTGGCTATCAGTTCCCTAAGGGAGTCCAGATCTGCTTTTCTGAAGCCCAAGGTCCATGTTCTGCTACTCTCCTTTCTTCCTTGTGTCAGGATCCTGAACTGGACCATCTCATGGTAAGTTAATGTGAATTCAGAAATGGAGTTTATTATTGAATTACATGTAACAACTAATGCAATTAGTCTACTAGTCCATGTTATTTATTTTTAAACCAAGGGAGGAGGGGTTCTGTTGCAGCATTTGGCATCTGGGGAGCTGTTTTGACTTCTTGTGCACCTGGGAAACAGTTCAGTCTTGAACACTGGGAAGGGAATGTGTCTCCTCTCTCCATCCCTGTGTAGGCAGAAGAGGAAGAGAAGAGCTTAAACTCATTCTCTGCACCAGCACCTCTTGATGGCAAACAGTCATGCACTTCTTTCTGCCCCAATATGCACCAGTGTATCCAAAACTGGATGAGCACATTAGCTGAAAGTTTCTGCTATCTAGTCAGCACTGAAACAGTCAAAATCATTGGCATTCATCACTGGGTTTAAGAATTAACAGACTGAGCTAGTTTACACTTTTCACAGGTAGCACAGTGGGCTATCCATTTGAAGTGTCAGGAAGACAATACTTCACTGATTTGCATTTTGAAAGCTTCATTTACAATCCTAACTTTATTTATTAGACTATGAATCTAATTTTCAGAAGCACCTAAGTCCCAATAGGGATTCTTAAATCACTTATGTGCTTTTGAAAATTGTATTCTGTAACTTGTTTATTAAGAAAAGCTAACTGATAATACTAGCATCTCTGTTTCAAATAGTCACATGCAATGCCAACTTCCTAGTCCAATGCTGCAGGATTAGTCTTAGCTATTCTTCAGCTGCACTACTGATGTCCCTCTGAAGAGATTATTTATCAAAACATATTAGCACTGATTAATTTATACCTAATACAAATAGTCATGTCAGTGTTAAAAATGTTGCTAAGCTAATAATGATAGCTATAAATTCTAGTTTACCATCACTGTTCTGCAAGCATGTAATTCATTCCAGGAGGGAATGTTATTAAAAAAGAGAAAGTTATTAAAAAGTAGCATAATATGATTCATTCTGTCAGCAAGTATAAATAGTGTAGGAGAAGCATGGAATTTGCTGGTCTCTCATGTAGTTTTGAATGACAGTTGCCACCAATATTTGTGCAGGTCGGTATTTTGCTGCCTGTTCACTTATTTACTTCTAAGAGCAACAGCTTGATTTTTATTGTATTGCAACTGATCAGCAAACGGACCACAAAAAGACATTTCCAAATAGGAAAATCGGATTTGTCTGTCCAGGATTAGTTCATAAATGTTTCTAGAATCATAAAAACGACTAAATTCCTTAGATAACTCATTCATACTGAATGATTTGCCCCACTTCAGTAGATCACTTCACATCTGAATTGAAATTGTAGTATATTCAAACTATAGTAGAAATACAGAATAACTGGACTGATCAGTTACCTATTTAAGACAGTCAAGGCCAAGGTGGATTAAGTCACAGGGACCCTAGACACGTGCCCAAGGCCACAGTTCCTGGAGATACATGATGAAATCAAGATCCCAACTTTCATTAAAAAGAACATTTTTACCCCTCATGGATGCAAAGAAAAGCTTGAAAATGTGAACCCAATGTAAATAAACCCTGCTTGAGTTTGCAGCCAGCCTGAAACAATACCTCTAAGGAGGGTGAGCTGTCCTATTCATCTTACTGTTGAAGTCTACTATTCTCTCCCCAAGCAGGGACAAGGGCACATCATAGAGGTGGGAAACTATGGGAACTGTGGCAAGGCACTGTCTCGGTCTCACCAGTCTCAGATCTTTTTAGCCTTGGCGAGACGGGCTTGGGTAAAATAGCCCCTCCTGGCTGCACGGGGCAGTTTGTTCCTTCTCTCCATCAGTGTTTTGGGCTTGTTTTTCTCCCTTATGTGAGGGAATTCAGCATCCCCTCCTGATGAGGCTCACTGTCTTGTTGCTCCTACCCTATTGGCAGGATGACGCCTTGTCTCCCCCTCTCTCTCAACAGGGGAGGGTTAAAAAGATCTCAGGCAGCCCTTAGTTAGAATCAGCTGATTCTAATTGAGCTCAGGCAACTCCTCCTAGCCGATCCTAATTGATCTCTGGTAACCTCTTCTCAGGTGAAGCTGATAGACCTATAGTCACCTCTTCTCAGTTGATAGGGAGGAGGACCTTTTAACCTTCTGGGACTGTTTTCTACCCCCTTCTCATAGCTGTATGTCCTGAGTTTATCACAGTACTTCTACACGGCAGCAGAGAGCGAGCACCCCAGCCCACAGAGATAGATTCATGCTAGTGGGGCTTTATGCAAAAAATAGTAATCTAAACATTCCATCTCGTTTGGAGCTTGGGATTTCAAGCCAATTCAACCCCCTCGGCTTGAGAGCCTGAGCTCCAGCCCAAGCCAGAGCATCCACATTGCTATTTTAGCGCACCAGATTGAGCCCTGCTAGCATGAGTCTGTCTACCCAGGCGGGGAGATTCCTTTCTGCTGCAATATAGTCATAACATATGTGGGAGTGGGACTATAGGAGACTGGTTTGCCTTAATTCAGACTTTTCTGTTCAGGCTTAGCGCTATTTGTTCTGAGACCTCACAAAATCCTACTAAGGTAGGGGTAGGCAATAATTTTAGCAGGGGAGCCGCTCCACGAATTTTGGTAAGTCATCACAGGCTGCACATTTCTACCATATTAATGGATGGGGTACAGGATCCGGGAGGGAGTTTGGGCGCAAGAGGGAGGTTTGGGCTGATGCAGAGTGTTAGGGTGCAGGAGAGGCTGAGGGATGTGGGGTCTGGGAGGGATTTGTGGGCAGGAGGGGGTTCTGACCTGGGGCAGAGGGTTGGGGTGCAGAAAAGGGTGCAAGGTGCAGACTCTGGCCAGGAGGCATTTACCTCAGGTGGCTCCCATCCAGCAGCAAAGCATGGCTCACGCAGGATGCCTGTATGCCACGGCCCTACATTGCTCCCGGAAGTGGCTGCAGCCAGTTGCTGCTGGCATATCTCTGTACAATCCTTGGGCTGAAGAGGGCAGCGGTTCTCTGTGCACTGCCTCTGCCCACAAGTCCCCTGCCCCCCACATCTCCCATTGGCCAGCAGCTCCCATTGGCCAGTTTCTTGCCAATGGGAGCTGTGAGGATAATGCTGAGGGTGTGGGCAGTGCATGGAGCCACCTTCTCCCCAGGGCACACGGAAAGACCAGCAGGCTTCCAGGAGCAGCATGGAACCACAGCAGGCAGGCAGACTGTCAGAATGCCCTGCTGTGCCATAGGACATTTAGCGAGACTGCAAGAGGGCAACCAAAGATCCTGGCAGGCCGGACAGAAATGTTAGACAGGTTAGATCCGGCCTTCAGGATGGATTTTGCCCACCCCTGTACTAAAGCTTTGCCTTCACCGCTAAGAAAAGGGATGCTTTTATTCAGGGTAACTAACATGCATGAGCTATCCTGAAGCAAAAACACAATGGAGACAAGGAACTTTGGTTTCTCCACAAGGTAAACTCACTGAAATACCTTGTCTTCATTGTGTTTTAACCTCAGGCTAGGTCATGCACTTTGGTTACCTCACATTTAAATGTATATCTTAGACAAGGCCAAAGGTGCTCAATACCTTGTACAACACAATCAGGAATATTAAGAAATAGCACACAACTCCTCTTAGTGACCCACACTCCCAAGCTGGAAATCACATATAGCTTGCAACTTGCAGGGAGAAATCCAAAATGGCACAATTTTAACTGGCCTTTGTTAATTTTTAGCGGTGGCAAACAATATTCAGTCAGGCGACATGGATGGAAAAGGTGCAAGGTGACGATATTCCCTAAGAAAGTCCTTCACATAAGATTTAAATTAATTTTAGGGGGAAATAATAGTTCTTTCCAGTAGTAAAAACTGATCATCCAAGTTTTTGACATAAGTTATTAAATCTTTTCAGAAATTGATAGTAGTCTTTTAAAGGCTGGACTATAAGAAACCTTTACCCTGTGCAGTGTATTAAGCGTGAAATAGAACCTGTAAATGGATTTTCTTATCTGTGAAGAGTGTAAAGTTAATCTAGTTGCTGTTTCTTTATCTCAATACCTTTTAATTGACATTCTGCCTAAACTAATGAAAAACCACCCTCTCTGCAGTCACTGACATTAGTGCCTTATTTTGGCCTCATCAGGAATGACTGAGGGAGAGATGAAGCTTAAACACTGATAGTTGAAAATCTGTTAATCCAAAGTCGGTAAAATCTTCAGAGGCTTCAGACTGAATATATAGCTATTATTCTTTGTATCTAACTTCAAGAGGATTTGAAATGGTAGATGGCACAATTCAATAAATCCTTGATACACTCTTAAAACTCCTCTTAAAATGCCTCACTGAGTTATTAGATATTGTGAGTTATTCTGAAAAATGCTTCCAAAAGGAGACAGAAAAACAAAAGACAGTTCTACTGTTCAAATATAATTTATTTCCTTCTTGTAATTCAAACTGCCAGAACTCCATGAACAAAAAACTGTTAGCCAGAACCAGGGTCCACTAGATACAGAGACTCACAGAAATCCTGTTGATTCAGAAACTCTACTCCAAGTGAGTTAAATCTAACCAAGGAAGTCCAGCATACTATTAAATCTCTTGAAGTCCCAAATCTAGCTGACGTGTCATGAAAATAAAATTGCAAAATAGAAGTGCAACCTAGTGAGACAGGACACTATGTAGTCAGGAGCAAAGAAATTGTTGGCATCAGCTATCGGATATTTTATTAGTCAATTGAGTTGGCTGAAATTTCTACATTGAAAACTTTTTTTGGTGCCACATTGGGTTTTGTGATTAAATGGAAATGTTCTGCTTTCCAATGAAATAACCAAACTTTTCCAGGAAGTCCCAAAAACAATTTTTTCAGAAAAAACCTGAAATGTTGTTGGTATGTGGTAAAAATATTTCCAGTTTTAAGCCAAAAAATGAAAAAGGTTTTGGCTGAAAGTGAAAAAAAAACAAAACCATTTGGGGTTCCTTTGGGAGAGACCGGGGAGGGTTCTACAAAAAGTTTAAATATTCCAGTGCAACCGACTCTACTAGTCAAATAATAAATGAGACAAACTGGTCAATAGGTAAAACACTAAGAAAACACAGTTGCTAACAGTTTACACACATGCATGTCCAATGATAGCTTACCGCTATTTTATGTTTCCTGTGTGTACATATCCCATGCAAAGGAACACTGTTGTTCAATACTGACCACCTACAGTACACTGCCATTATCAATTCCTTTTCAGAAACTTGTTCCTGTCAAACAGATGGAAGAGGAAACAAAAGCAACGGCAGCAATGAAAGATAAGGTCACTGGGGTCCAGCAGACTGATGATAATGGTCTGTGAAGCTAATGTGAACAGCAACTGGAGCCAGCAATAGAGCACTTTCAAAAACAGAGCAGAACTACAATTTGGTCAACAATAAACGAAAAGAAAACCACCACCAATGTTGTGAGGTAGTCAACAAGCAGACGGTAAAGGAGCCCTGGGCAAGGCAGACACAATCAGTATGGCCAAACATCCCAAATTCAGATCAGAACAAACAGGGGAAGCACAGCAAATCAAATGCAAGGCAAAAAGCTATCCTTCAAAACTTACGAATGCAGCTCTTACAGCTAAAGTCAATTTAATGTTAAAGTAATACTTTCATAGGATCATAAAATCAGACTGAAATATTAAGCTCTCTTGTCGAACCCTTCAGCCAGTGCAGATTATATATTTTCTAGTCCTAAAACTGTTCCATGGAACATTTACCGGAGGTTCACAGCTGACTTGTCACATGGAGCTCCAGTGTGCTCCTTCCACAGCTACAAGCCTATGTTTGAACAAGAACTCAGGGTACCCTCCTCCAACAGAATGTCTGCAGGAACTGGTTAACCTAGGGTTTGGTCAAACCTACTGTGAAGAGTGGTGTTAGTGGAGGATGTCTTTGTCTGAAATTTATCCATGACTTTTTGATAGACCCTTTCCTGATGTACATGGGCTTGAGATTTTGCATCAATATGAACTCAGAATATTCATTCCATTCCAAAATTGCTTTCCACTCTCTACTTCCCTTGAAATCAGCGTGCAGCAGCAGTGAATTCCAATACGCACTTGGTGCTTTCTTTCTCTCTCTTTGTTTGAAAGGCTTCATTCTCACCAGCTGCTTCTTTATTTTCTTCCTAGTTTATTGTGATTAATAACATCTACAGCTCTGCAGAATCTTCTGCTATACAGCAATGAATTTTAAATAGAGCTGGGCAAATAAAGCAAAACATTTTCTACAAATACTCATTAGAATTTAAAATGAATCAACCTTGACCACATTCACACCCCATCCTTGCAACTAAGCATTACTACCAGACATGCTCTCAGGAAACAAATTTTACTTGCTCTTCCCTGAAGAGCCGCATCAGAAACTTGACTGTATAAGTTACATTTATCCCTCCAAGGTTCAGAAACAAATATCTCTTTCTAATCACACCAATGGATGTTCCCACAAAGGTGTTCTAACTGTGGATCTGATTGCATCATGAAGGAGATCAACTTCACAAGCTCTGTCGTGGACTTTTAAGATACTGTGATGGGTTCCCCCCCAAGGTGCCACCTGGAACTGGGGTACCACTGAGCCCTCTGACCCACCGGCCTGGGCTTCCTCTCTCATTGTGCTCCTGTGACAAGCTGCAGACCTGCTCCCAGTCTTACACTTCCACCAGCATTCACACAGGTAGAGACATACCCAGCTGCAGTTGAGTACATGCAGGCTTTCTGACTAGCCACTGCATGAACCAAATGCAGAAAGTCTAAAGCCAACGTAACTCTCACCTCCCCAGGCATGCACCCCCTCTGGAGAATAAACCCAAAATTAAACTTTCTTGCGCTGCACAGGAAACTGTACAGTATAAGTTTAGATTTCACCCACCCCCTCAAGGTGGAGAGGAAAATGCAACAGTCTTTGCCCCTTGAGCTATTATTTCTGACACACTTTACTCCAACTCTCTGGTTTAGATAAGGCAAAAATAAGTTTATTAACTACAAAAGATTAAGTGATTATAAGTGATAGCAAAAAGATCAAAGCAGATTACCTAGCAAATAAATAAAAATGCAAACTAAGCGTAACATACTAAATAGATTGGACATGAATTAGCAAATTCTCACCTGGCTGATGATACAAGCAGGCTGCAGATTCTCAAGGGACAAGCTGCACTAACTTTACACCTTGGAATCACCAGGTCATTCATACTCAGGCTAGAAATCCCTTTAGCCTGTGTCCAGCACTTCTTCAAGTTCAGACTTTGTTCCACAGGTGTTTCCAGAAGTCTTCTTGTGTAGGGTGACCAGACAGTAAGTGTGAAAAATCAGGACAGGAAATGGGGGGTAACAGGAGACTATATAAGAAAAAGCCTCCATAATCAGGACGGTCTCTACAAAATTGGGACATCTGGTCACACTATTCTTGTGTGGGGAGTGAAGAACAACAAATGATGTCACTCCCGGCCTTATAAAGCTTTAGCATATGACAGGAACTCTTTGTCCCAAACTCAGTTTGTGGAAAAACCCTGACATCCCAAGATGGAGTCCAGAGTCAGGTGGCCTGGTTACATGCTCTTGCATACCTTGCTGAGTCATAGCAGCCATTAATTACCCACTCTCTAGAATATTCACAGGAAAGTTAATGTCTTTCACTGTTCATTGTCTTTGCTGATGGGCCATCAGCACAAATCATTACTTTTCCAGTGACACTTCACATGACTCATCTTTTACAAAATGCCTCATAATTATGCCATAATCATATCACAATAATATCACTGTGAAGAATATAGGGTGTAGTGTCACAGGTATATTTCACAATATATTTTTTCTGCTCACATGGTGCCATGCCACACTAAGTCACCAAGGCGGCACTAAGATTTGTTAAACATAATGGACTAGACTAGAGTAGTTCTCTTTTCTTCTCCATTGGATTTTTTTCCCTTTGTCCTTACCTGTGCTCTTAAAAATCACATGAACTAAAAGAAAATAAAGAGCCCAAATATTATTTCTATTATTACTTTTCACTATTGATAAAAGCACAAACATGTGCCTGAAGAGCATATTTTCATTGTGCTATGTGGAAACAAATGCCTGCAAATCACTTAACAAAACTATCCCTTTATTTCACAAGTAACCTGGGATATATCACAACATGTGCTGTTACTTCTGTGAGACTTCGGATAAGTCAACAGTAGGGGGTTAAGTCAACCTAAGTTACACAACTCCAGCTACATGAATAATGTAGCTGGAGTTGACATAGCTTAGGTTGACTTATTGCAGTGTCTACACCATGCTGGGTCAATGGGAGAAACTCTCCCATTGACTTACCTTATGCTTCTCATTCCGGTGGAATACCGGAGTCAATGGGAGAGCAATCTGTGGTCAATTTTTTGCATCTTCACTTGATCGGCTAAATAGACTCCTGGTGGATTGATCACCACAGCGTCAATCCATAGTAAGTGTAGACATAGGCTTAGAAAGTCCAGTTCTTCTAATTCACAGGTGTAAAGTCATAGCCAACTACAACATTTAGTATAGTAAAACAAACGCCTTCTACAAGTGAAATTGCCAGTTAAGGATTTCAATAGCAACTGTCTACAACCACAGCCACTTTAAGCTTTTAGTTTTTATTTAAAAAGCTTAATTGGAAGTTTTTATTACTCCCAATTAAGCTTTTTAATTAAATGGAAAAGTTGAAAGAGGCTGCAGGCAAGTACTGCTGAAACGCATATCTGTATATACTCTACGAAAAAAACATGTTTGTTTAAAGATGCAACTGTCAGCCAGCTGCAGCTTTTACTAATGTTTAATGCTGGTTCCATTTACCTTGCCAGTGGCACACACTGCACAAGGAAACACACACAACTAATTGGAAAATCAGGGCTGTAGCTTTAGACAATATTATAAAGCAATGAAACTAATTCCACTGCTGCAAAGGACACATGATGTGAAAAAAAATTCCTAGCGATTCCCTCCCCTCCCCGTCTTGTTTACACTGTACAACATTTCAGGCTGGGAATCATTCTTTCATCTTGCACAGTGCTAAGCACATTGTCGGGCTTCATAAATAATTAGCAGAATAGCATTCTAGGTAGAAATAAGCCTGACCTGCAGATTTCAGTCCTGATTTCTACGTGCACAGCCAATTTCAATTTCAGAAGCATTCAGATCTGGGGTTGTGGTTCAGCCCATTATAGAGATACATAGCTAAATATGACATTCTGATCCAGGTTCTGAACCCCTACCCAAAAACCTGGAGCGTTTGGATGCCGGATGACATTCTGATCTGGACTTCCAAGTTATGGTAGCCTCCCGAGACTGTTCTGTGGGCTGTATCTCTGCCTGGAATCTATACAGCTCCATGCACTGTTCCCACAACAGACCTCCTCCCATTCTGAGTCCTGACCCAAGCACACCCATGCCTGTTTATAAGAGGGTTCTCAGAAAGACAGCCTGACAGTTATCAATCCCAGTTGGCACCTGGGCTTTTGGACCCATTCACATTATTCTGGCCTTTTAAATTGCTCTAAAGAGACGGGAACAGGAGACTCTCCACTCCCTAACACACTGTTTTTTGTTGGGAGCCATTCTCCAATTCTAAGAACTTCATTTTCCTAAACAAATCTTTGTCCCATCTAGCAGAATTCTATAGCATGGAAACAATTATTCAATCCCATAGGATGGCTTCTAAAAAGTTACTACTTGAGAGGCACTTACCTGCCTAAGGCTGAGTGCCATATAACAACCTGCATAGATAAATAGAAACTATTTTTTTTAATCTAATGAGAGTTTTCCTTAAAGGAATTCCACTTCATATGAACACATTTATCACCATCTGTGCATCCATTTTGTGAAACCTGTCTGGGATGATATATCTGTATAGAATCTTATACTGGATCATAAAGATAAGGTACTAACTGACAGCTAGCAAGAATGTTTGTGTATTTTGGTCCAGAATTTTTCTTGATCAAGTAAACTAATGCCTTTGCTACCAGCCATCATTGTGAATTTTTGTTCATTTTTTAATTGAATAGCAATTCAAAAGTAGTAAAATATAAATCTTTAGGGCCAAATTCTGTTATTCTTATTTAGTAGCAGCTTACTTCACGTGTACTCCCACTGTGCGAATACTGTGGAGTAAAATACTATTCATATGAGTAAGGAATTCAGAATCTGGCCCTTAGAAATTAGTCTTAACCATTACAGGGTCTTTGAGGAAAATATTTCCAAAAGCCATCCATTGACATAATGGCTTTTTGGGGGTTGTTTTTAAACAAATGCTGTACAATTTGTCTGGGTCCAATGCAATGAGACAGTGGGCAGTTACAACCATTTGAATTTGCTTTAGAGATGTACTTTTAATATCTTTTTTTTAGACAAAACTGAATTATACCCTATCTTTGCCACTTGGTAAAACCTTTTCAGGAATTAAGCATGGAGAAGAGACGTACTTTGCATAAGGGCCAGAGAATAAGGTAGTGGAGAGGAATGATTATTAGTACTGTAGAATTTTTTTATCCACACAGTTAAGAACTGAAAAATGACTGTGAGATTAAACATTTTTCTTGAGAGCAGTTGGTATACAATTCAGTGGGAAACAAAGGACTCAAGATGATTCTTTTTTTCCCCCTTGTTGTAGATTTGCAAAATAAAAACCAAATACTTTTCTGTTTTGGGCTAAGACAAGAAGGTGAAGTGTGTGACTAGCAATGTAAGAACAGAAACATAAGACCGGACATACTGAGTCAGACCAAAGGTCCACTTAGCCCATTACCTAGTCTTCCGACCATGACCAATGCCAGGTGCCTCAGAAGGAATGAACAGAAGGTAATCATCAAGTGATCTGCTCCCTGTCACCCATTCCCAGCTTCTGTCAAGCAGAGGCTAGGGATACCATCCTGGCTAGTAGCCACTGATGGGCCTGTTCTTTATGAACCTATTTAGTTCTTTTTTTAACCCTGTTATAGTCTTGGCCTTCACAACATCCTTTGGCAAAGAGTTCCACAGGTTGCTTGTGTATTGTGTGAAGAAATACTTCCTTTTGTTTGTTTTAAATCTGCTGCCTATTAATTTCATTTGGTGACCCCTAGTTCTTGAGTTATGAGAAAGTAAATAACACTTCCTAATTTACTGTCTCCACACCAGTCACACCTACCTTTTACATAAGACTGATATAAAATCAAAGGTTTGGGGATGCATATAAACAAACAAACATTCTGGCTGGTGTTTTGATTTTTTTAATAGGAATCAGGTAGCATGGTGAGTAGCATGGTGGGAGCTATTGGGTCTAACTTCAGCAGCTGGGAGCTGTGGAGTTCCTTGCTGTCCACAGCAGCTGGGGATTGCGAGGTCCGCCCACGTTGGCTGGGAGGTACAAGGGGCCACCGAATGACAGCTCCAGCCCTGCCACCCAGGACTGAAGTGGAAAAAATGGCACAGGGGTCATTGGAAATGACAGATTCCATTATTTCTGTAACAGCCAGGACATAATGTTAACCGTACTCCTTTAACTTCACATCTGTGAATTCCAAAAGATTGAACAGATTTTTTTAAAACAAGAAGAAATTGATAGCAATTAAATAAGAAGGGGCAGGGCTGTGACTTACCCTTTTAATAGCATACCCAGGAGGAAATGGGTGCCCTGCTCACCCCTGCATCAAGGTCACAGCATAAGCGAGGAAGGAGAGCAACCTCAGAGATGCTACCCCCCAGCACACACCAGGGCAGGGCAGGTGGGCATGAGCAATAGATGGAGATTTTGTTCCACAAACGTCTGAAACATGGATCAGCTCAGCTGGCATGGAAGGGGAAAGTAATCCATTATTGGTGCAGCTTCACAAAGGGCAACTACACAAAAATGAAGTAGCTACTTAAATATAAAATAAAAAACTGTCACAAGAGTGAAAAGCCTATAAACTGCATGGAAACATTTTAAAGCACCGTAGTACAAGAACTGAAAAAATACCACCAAGGCGAAGCAACAGAGCAAAAGAGACAGTTAGAAGCAAAAAGGTAGCCTTTAAAAATTGGAAGTCAAATCCTACCGAGGAAAATAGAAAGGAGCATAAACTCTGGCAAGTCAAGTATAAGTGTACAATAAGGCAGGCTAAGAAAAAATTTGAAGAGCACATACCTAAAGACTTGGACTTTCAGAATGTCTTTGACAAGATCTCCCTTCAAAAGCTCTTAAGCAAACTAAGCAGTCATGGGATAAAAAGAAAGGTCTTTCATAGATCAATGACTGGTTAAAAGATAGGAAACTAAGGGTAGGAATCAGTGGTCAGTTTTTACACTGGAGAGAGGCAAATAAGGGGGTCTCCCAACTATTAATATTGGGAAATGGCTGTTCAACATATTCATAAATGATCTGGAAAAGAGGGTGAACAATGAGGTGACAAAATTTGCAGTCAATACAAAATTACTCCAGATAGCTAAGTCCAAAGCAGACTGTGAAGATTTACAAAGGGATCTTACACAACTGGGTGACTGAGCAAGAAAATGGCAAATTAAATTCAATGTTGATAAATACAAAGTAATGCACATTGGAAAAAATAATTCATTTTTGTTCTCTCTCTCTCTCTCTCTATATATATATATCTATATCATGATCAGGTCTAAATTAACTCTTACTACTCAAGAAAGAGATCTTGGAGTCATCATGGATAGTTTTCTGAAAACATCAGCTCAGTGTGCAGTAGCAGTCAAGTTAACAGTTTTGGGAACCATTAAAAAGGAATAGATAATAAAAAATTATCATAATGCCACTATAGAAATCAATTCCTATACCTTGAATACTTTGTGCAGTTCTGGCCACCACATCTCAATGAAGATATATTAGAATTGGAAAAGGAAGGCAACAAAAGGAAGGCAACAAAAATTATTAGGATGGAACACTTTCCGTATGAGGACAGATTAAGAAGACAGGGACTGTTCATCTCAGAAAAGTTATGACTAAGGGGGGATATGATAAAGGTCGATAAAATCATGACTGGTGTGGAGAAAGATAATAAGGAAGTGTTGTTTACCCCTTGACATAACACAAGAACTACAGATCACCTGATGAAATTAATAGGCAGCAGATTTAAAACAAATAATCACACCTTGCGGAATCAACCTGTGGAATGCATTGCTTATGGGATGTTGTGAAAATCAAAAGTATAAATGAGTTCAAAAAAAGAATTAGACAATTTCATGGACGATAGACCTATCAATGGCTATTGGCCAAGACGGTCGAGGTGCAACCCCTATGCTCCAGATGTCCCTGAACTTCCAACTGCCAGAAGCTAGTACTGGGTGACAAGGAAGAAATCAGTAGAAAGTGCCCTGTTCTGTTCATTCCCTCTGAAGCACCTGGCACTATCCACTATAAGAGAGACACTACACTGGGCTAGCTGGACCATTGGTCTGACTCTGTATGGGCATTCTTATGTAAATGTCTTTAACAAGTGACACATCAAGCCAAATAACTCAGTGACTTCACTGGAGATAGAATTATACTGCTCCAGATTTACACTGAGGTAGCGGAGCACTATTTGGTCCCAGGAAAGGTAAGGGCCACTACAATCAGTGGAGCCAATCAGAGTGGCTCCACTGTCATTCTGGAGCCTGATGATCTTCAAAGAATCAGCCTAGATCAACACATCTACTTCGCTTTGGCAAAACCACCAGGATTTCTCCTCAAATACAGAAATAAACTCCTTACTAATATGTCTGCATTTTTTTCCTTTTTTCACCAGGTTAGCTGCAAATGCCTGCCAGGCCTAATCTTTCAATCAGTGAGTTTCTCAATCAGGGACGTAAGGGCTCTTAAGTGCTGCTATGGTTCTGAGTAATTACCTGAACAAAAATGTGCCTGGGATTGGATTAACTATTGTGTCATCTATATTCAGCACCACACTCTCAGAGCATGAAAGGAAGAAACCTGGAAAGTACCAGGGAGTAATACAAAATAAAGAAAATAAAATAAAAGAGAAGAAAAAATTTAACTGTACTATGGACCCTGGGCAAATTTCCATGTTTAGATGTGCATGGAAAATCCTGACTGCAAGATCCTGCTAAGCTTAACTGTGCAAAACTCGCACTGGTATGAATAGTTGTTCTGCACAGTTAGGGAGAGGAGAGTATTTCAGTCAGGTCAGATTGTTGCCTAGGGTTGGTCTATACTTAAAATTTATAATCCAGAACAACTATGTCTGTCAGGGGTATGCCAACATAGCTATGGCAACAAAACCCTGAGCACAGATATAGCTATGCCAACAGAAGAGTGCTTCTGTCCGCACAACTAATATAATTTGGAGGAAAGGAGGTGTGTTCCTACACTGACAGACATTTCCCTCTGTCAATGTACACTGTGTCTACACTAGGGCGCTGTGCTGGCATAGGTTCTGTAATATAGACACAGCCTTATACTCTAGTAGCTACACTTTCAACATATTAGTGCCTCGGTAGTAATCATCCTTTCCAATAATGGGCTTGTTGCTGGCCACATTTTATTCACAGATTCATATACTGCAAGGCTAGAAGAGACCATTAGATCATCTAGTCTGACCCCCCTGAACACACAGGGCACAGAATTTCACTCAGTTACCCTTGTACTGAGCCCAATAGTTGTTCCTCACCTAAATTTTTGTCTTTGGTCTGAATCACATTTTTTATTGCCTAGTTGCACAACTGGGCCTCCAGCTGACATTCTAGCAAATCTGTAAGTGGTCTTAGTACAATCACAATAAAAGCAACCATCACAGTTGGCAGTAATTGGAAACCTTGTTTACAGTCTCAACCTAGAGGCCAAGGATTGATTGAACATGGAGTTAGAACACATATACTTCACTGCTGGAAGATGGCCATTTCAGAAGAAGGATGAGGCATTTTGGTTGGGCAATGTGCAGAAGCTTGCACTTGCTGTAATTGTTTGGTGGCTAAAAGCAGAGCTTCTAGGCCTGTATCTCTGCCATTCTGCAGCCACTGAAAAATAAATTATGAATAGTACAAGATAGAATAAATAACTGACTAGTATGGATTTAATGATACTGTTTCTCCAGTATGTAGTGTGACAAAATTCTGAGTCTGAACTTGTGGGTCCTGCGCTTCCTGGCAGATTTAGGGGCTTCAGAAACTCATCCAGGCCCCAGAATGACCTCCCTTTCTCAGTAACAAATTAGGGGAGACAAAGGGGGGGGGAGCCCAGGCCCGCCCTCTACTCCAGACTCCAGCCCAGGGACCCTAATAGTATCAGCTAAGATGGATGATCTTTTAGGCACAAAACAATTCCCTGGGCTACTTCCCCACAGCAGTCTCCGCTTCTTCAAACTCCACTTTACCCTTACCTCAGGGCCTCCTTCCTTCTGGATGATATGTTGTCCACCACTCAGTCTCACCAACAGCATAACTTCCTTCCACAGCTCCTGATACCCACAGCTCACCTAACTGGGAGGTTTTTATCTGGTTTCAGCCAGTGCCTGATTGGCTTCAGGTGTCCCAATCAGGCTAGCTGTTTCTACTCCTTTCTAGAAGCTTCTTGATTGGCCTGGAGTAGTCTTTGTTTGGCTATCCAGGGAACAGGGACCTACACATCCTGAGGCTGATATACCTGCCTTCCAGCACTCTCCTATACCCTTCTGGTCTGACTCCGTCACAGTAGTTAAATGTTTTGACATTTTTCCCTTGTATGATTATTTTATAACATATTTATGTGTAACAGAGTGATGGATAGTGAAATGCCAACAATAATATTAACATGGTATGTTTGCACTAGAGAATTGTTAATTGAATCAGTGGGATTATACCAGTTGAAATGGCAATTGCACATAACATCCATACTAACAGTCGTAGCTCATGTTCAGTTGTACCCAACTACCACACACAACTCCAGTCAAATGTAGGCACGCAGCCCCTCTAGGTACCTATACTACAGCTCCTGGAATTGCTCTTTGCAGCAGTGCCTTATGGGAGATGTAGAATGAGATTCCAGGAGCCCAAGGGAATTTTGGAGGAAAGGTTAGGCAAATTTTAAGAATTCAAGTTTTTCAAACCCATTCAACTATCAATTCCACTGCCATCCTTTACATTTTACCTTCACAAAATGTTCTGGAGACCACATCATAGTTTTGGTGGTGTTCTAGTCTCTAGCCTGACTCTGAGCCTGAACCTTGCTGAGGATACCTTTATCCTCCACTCTTTAAAAGATGGTCTGTGATGTCCAAAACTTGCAAAGCTGGAGTCTAAGCTCAAATGTGGGGAATCAGAGAAATGTAAGACTAGAAGAGATCTGGATAAATCATCTAGTCCAGTCCCCTCACTGAGGCAGGATTATCTAAACTATCCCTGACAGGTATTTGTCTAACCTGTTCTTAAAACCTCCAATGATGGAGATTCCATACTCTCACAAGATAATTTTTCTAGTGTTCTACACTTACAGTTAGGAAGTCTTTCCTATTGTCTAACCTAACCCTGCTTTGCCACAATTTAAGCCCATTACTTCTTGTCCCATCTTCAGTGTCTATGAAGAACAATTTATCACTCTCCTCTTTATAACAACCTTTTACTTCACTTGAACACGTCACATGTTCCCCTTCTCCATGTTTTCCCCCAATCTTCTCTTCTCCAGACTAAAAAAACCCAGTGTTTTCAAGTTTTCCTCATAGGTCATGTTTTCTAGACCTTTAATCATTTTTGTTGCTGTCCTCTGCACTTTTTCCAATTTGTCCATATCTTTCTCAAAGTGTGGTGCCCAGAACTCGACACAGTACTCCAACTGAGGCCTTATCAGTGCTGAGTAAAGTGCTGGAAGAATTACTTCTCGTATCTTGGTTACAACACTCCCGGTAATATATCCCAGAATAATGTTTGCCTTTTTTGCAACAGTATTATATTATTGACTCATTTAGTTTGTGATCCACTGTAAACTCTAGATCCTTTTCTTCAGTGCTCCTTCCTAGGCAGTTATTTCCCATTTTGTATTTGTGCAACTGATTATTTCTGCCTCAGTGGAGTATTTGTACGGTTCATGTTGAATTTCATCATCTTTATTTCAGACCATTTCTCCAGTTTTTCCAGATCATTTTGAATTCTAATCCTGTCCCCCATAGCTCTTGAAATCCCTCCCAGCATTGTACCAGCCACAGACTTTATAAGTGTATTCTTTATGCCATTATCCAAATCATTTATGAAGATATTGAATAGAACCAGACCCAGGACAGATACCTGCAGATAGCCACTTGAGATGCCCTTCCAGCTTGACTGTGAACCACTGATAACTACTCCCTGAGTACAGTTTTCCAAACAATTGTGAACCTACCTTATCACAGGTTCATCTAAGTTATATTTCCCTGGTTTTCTTATGAGAAGTTCATGTGAGACAGTATCAAAAGCCTTACTACAAGTTAAGATATATCATATCTACTGCTTATCCCATCCACATGGCTTGTTGCCATATCAATGAAGGATATTAGGTTGGTTTGACATGATTTGTTTTTGACTAATCCATATTAACTGTTACTTATCACCTTATTATCTTCTAGATGCTTACCAACTGATTGAATAAGACTGAGTTCCTCTTAAATGGGGCAGATCTTTTTCACTTTCGTGGAGCAACTATTGGAATCCCAGGTCTTGTTATAGAGGGCCTCTTGGCCCTTTATTTTTTTCCCCCAACTCAGAGTGAGTAATACCCAACTGAAAAGATTCTCAGAGTTCTGGACATAGACCAGAACATTTCAAACTGTAGAGTTCTGATGGGACTATATCTTTTTTTCATCCCTGATGTTCACAAGTGCCCCAGTATCTGTCTTGGCCCAGCTTGTAGAATTCTTGAGATATACTCCAAAACTAGATTGACAACACCGTAATTGCAAAGTCATTGCTGTAAGAACATCCTTGACAAGTTAGAATATTGGTCTGAATTCAGCAACGACAAGTGCAAAATACTTCATTTAGGAAGGAAAAACCAAATACACATCTACAGAATAGGGAAAAACATGGTAGTGCTGCTGAATAATATCTGGGAGCTAGAGTGGATCACAAATGGAATACGAGTCAACTATGTGGTGCACATGTGAAAAGGGCTAATATAATTCTGGGTTATTGTCAGAGGGTTTGAGTCTAAGACCAGCCGTATTGCCCAGTGGAGAGAGTCTGTGTCCATGTTGCCTACAGACAAGAGTCTATGAAGCCAGCAGTAGGTGAACTTAGGCTATCCCTGCTCCATCAGGTTCTGAACCAGGGCCCTTAATTAGTAAGTCGGATATGCAGCCTGGGGCTGGATTCCTCCAAGACTTCTCCTTGAGTCACTTCCCACCACAGCCCCTGACCCTCCAAAACATCACAGGGTTTGCTTATGGACCCTCAAAAGAAGGGGGAAAGAGTCCTCCCTGTGATCCAAGGTTTTCTCCAATGGCATGGCCCACGTTTGCAGTCTCCATGTGGGGTTAGGGGTGTCTTCAGCAGTAGGATCTGGTCCTGGTGGTGTGGAGTTCCTGTGGCCTCTCTGCAGAAGTCACCAGTGTAGGACTGCTTCTTTGCTCTGTCCACCGTACTGGAACTGGGCCTCTCTCTTTTGAGCCCTGCCTTCACTGTGAGCATGACCAGCAGATGTAACTGTGCAGAGCCATCTGGGCCCAGATTTGCTCATTAACCCTCGGTTCCGTAGCATGGGGCTTGTAAATTGCATCACAGGTGTCTTAATAGGAATCATGTGTTGAAGATGTGAAAGGTAATTGTCCTGCTTTACTCGGCACTGGTGAGGTCTCAGCTGGAGTTCTGTATCCAGTTCTGGGGTGCCACACCTTAGGAAAGATGTGGACAAAATTGAAGAAAGTCCACAAGAGACTAACAAAAGTGATAAAAAGTTTATAAAATCTGACCTCTGAGGAAAGGGTAAGAAAATTGGGCATGTTTAGTCTTGAGAAAAGACTGGAGGGGAGGCGATCTGTTAACAGTCTTCAAATATGTGAAGGGCTATTACAAAGCTCTTCTGGGATCCATTGTACTTCATGTCCACTGAAGGTAAGACAAGAAATAATGGGTTTAATCTGCACCAAGGGAAATTTAGATTAGATTTTCGGAAAACCTTTTAACTATAAGTGTAGTTAATCTCTGGAATAGGCTTCCAAGGGAGGTCATGGAATTGCCATCACTGGAGGTTTTTAAGAACCTCATTTTTAAGGGTTAGACAAACCCTTCCAGGGATGGTCTAGGTTTACTTGGTCCTATCTCATCATAGGAGGCTGGACTTTACTTCTAAAGGCTCTTACAGCCCTATGATTCTGTGAACAGAGGTCAATTGCACAGCTCAATTTGTAGAAGTAAGAAGCTTCCAGAAAACTTGACCCCAAATGGCAGAAACTCAAAGAGCCCACCTAAAGAGACATTGCACTGTGGGAGGATAGTGAGTGGACTAATTTTGCCAACAAGACACTTGCAGTCTGCAGGAGAGAAGCACTAGTGGAGATGATCATGGCAGAAGATGACACAATACCTAGCTCTGCTCATAGAATCTCAGAGTTGGAAGGGACCTCAGGAGATCATCTAGTCCAACCCCCTGCTCAAAGCAGGACCACTCCCCACTTAAATCATTCAACAGATTTTTGCCCCCTATTCCTACATAGCCCCTTCAAGGATTGAACTCACAACCCTGGGTTTAGCAGGCCAATGCTCAAACCACTGAGCTACCCCTCCCCTCTCAAAACAAGTGCAACCTAAAATGCAGTAAGAACTAGGAGTACTTGTGGTGCCTTAGAGACTAACAAATTTATTTGGCCATAAGCTTTCATGGACTACAGCCCACTTCATCAGATACACAGCTGTAGCCCACAAAAGCTTATGCTCAAATAGATTTGCTAGTCTCTAAGGCGCCACAAGTACTCTTCGTTCTTTTTGCAACTACAGACTAACACAGCTGCTACTCTGAAACCAAAGTGTAATGTGATCAGATTCTTTGTGCATGTCTGGTGGTGATTTTGTGTCGCGATGCATTGTACGTTACAAACACACAAGGAAGAGGCCACGTGACTGAGTCTCTAGTATAGACAAGGCCAGATACTTAAGAATCACAGCAATAAAAAGTACAGTTTTAAATCAATAAATAAAAACAAAAAAAGAGTGAGTGTGACCCACATCTATCTTTCATAACACAGTACAAAGCAGGGAAGAAGCATTGGCACTAGTAACTATGGCAGAAACTACTGAATGCATCAACCAGAGGGGGACTAAGGATAGCATGGACAGGACTGGCAGCAGGTTGCTAACTTTGCTAGAAATCTCTTGTAGAGTTCATGACAGCAATGTGCTAAAGATTTCTCTTGCTGAACTGTGGTTCTATTTCTGCAGCCAGTGGAATAAGTAATTTCTTCTGAAGATCAGGGAAAATGTTTACACATTTAAAAACAACAATCTAGGCCAGGCCTGGCTGTTGATAAATTCACATGTGTGCTGTACATGAAATCTTCAGATAACAAGAGCAGAGTCGTGCAGCTTCCCTCTGGAGAATCAGAAAGAAATTCATACTTTTAACATTCTTTATCACTATGTCCGTCCTGTGATATTTGATTGGGCCTGCAGACCACACCATTTCAGTGCCTACTCCCGTACATTTTAACAATGTTAAATGCCAGCACATTATCTAGTGAAAATAACCTCCTTTACTAGTTTAAGGTTTATATTTATGCTAAAACATTTTACAATGTTTTGTAAACTTGGCAGATTGGGCTGTAGAGAGCGTGAAAAGTATTTAAAAATACATTTGACTGAAACAGGGCCTTGCCCACTCCAGCTTTTTTGGCGTTCCCTGTGCTCAGATTGCCCCTCAGTGGAACCTTTCAGGGACAAAGCATAAATCTCAGTTGTCCTTGACCAGGTCCTTGTGCCTTCTATTCCGCTGCTCACTCAGCCGTCTCATAAAAGGAAGATGAGGCTCTCTCTCCACATCATCCCCCAACAACATTTTTATCTTAATACTTTGCAGTAGAATCGTGTCTTCTATGGGGATATTTAATAGCATAACAGAAAATATAGAATAAGTATTAACTGAAAGCAGGCTAAGAAAAACAAATATTGGTGCTGCCAAATCACATGGTTTTATCGTGAGTCTTGTATCTCCAAGAGCTGGGGTTTCAAGAAAAACCACTTGATTAAGTGAGAATTTAAACTTTTATTAGAAAAAAAAATGTAACTTTCTAACCCTCAGGGTTGTAGAGAAGAGCTTCAAAATCTGGCCAGAATGCACCCTGCTTCATTTGCAAATAGTGGTGCTGAATGCAGGCAAAGCTACACAAGTGGAACTTTATTAAATCCTATGTGTTGCTCTGTACATGCAGCTAAGTTACTTCCAGTCTCACTCCCCACATTCCCTAGTTTTCTGGTGTCCCTTCAGTAAAAATCCCTCCAGGGAACATGGGCCCTCCGACTCCTGCTCCACCGATCACTCATTATATATCATCCTTGTTTTACAAACATTTTAAATAGAAAATAATTGATGCCCAGACCCTCACCCAAAATCCCTTTGGCAGGTACTCGCTCGCACATGGTTGAATTGGAGCCTTGTCTTTACCACAGACTCAGCTGGTTACATAGTCTTTGAGGACTTGTCTACACTTAAAATGGTACAGCAGCACAGCTGCACTGCTGCAGCTACACCAGTATAGCATTTCAGTGTAGACATTACCTATACCAACAGGAGGGGATTTCCCATTGATGTGGATAACCCATCTCTCTGAGGAGCGGCAGCTTAATCAACAGAAGAATTCTTCCTAGTGCTATTTACACAAAAACTTAAGTTGGCTTACTACACCAGTCAGTGGTGCGAATTTTTCATACTCATAAGAAAAATGGTTATGCTGACCTAATTTTCTAGCGTACACAAGGCCAGAGACTGTCAGTTGAAGAGACCAAACTATCACGCCAGGAGCGCCCTATCTCTGAGCTGATCTACAGTAGAAAATTAGATCAATCCAGCTACATTGCTCAGGGGTGTGAAAAAGCTGATCTAAATTCCTGCATAGACAGGGTTAAGTCAACAGCATTCTTCTGTCAACCAAGCTCTTGCCTCTTAGGGAAGTTGATTACCTATGCTGACGGGTGAACCCCTCCCATTGGCATAGGTAGCGTCTACACTGAAGCATTATTGCAGCTGTGCCACTGTAGTATTTCAAGTATAGGCAAGCTCTCTGGTTTTGAGTAGGTCTACAGTGCAGTTGGACAGCCACATCTGGTCCATGCTGGCTAACTCAGGATTGCGGGACTTGGGCTAAGGGGCTGTTTAACTACAGTTAGATGGCTGGGTTCTGGCTCAGGATGCAGCTCTGGGACCCTCTCGCCTACCAGGATCCCAGAGCCTTGGCTCCAGCCCAAGCCCAAATGTGTACACTGCAATTGGACAGTGCCTTAGCCCAAGTTCCATGAGCCTGAGTTAGCTGGCACGGGGACCTTACATGATTTTTAAATGTTTGGGGTGGGTAATACTGCAATATCAACTTAGCAGGTTCCTACAGTCAGCAGACCTGCAACTCAGTTGCAGAGTATTGGTTAAGCAGAATGAGAATCCTACACTTTAAGTCGTCTTTTTTTTTCTGCCTCACAGCTTCACTTATGTATCCCTGCTTCTAGTCACACAAGGTCAGTGAAGTTCCCAGTAAATCTCCCCTGTCCAGCAAGGATTTATAGAAAATACATTTTCATTGTCTTATCCAAAAACCCAGCTTTTCATAACCAAGGAAGTTACCCATAGTATCACCTTATCAAAACCATTTTTGTCATCCTCAGAAGTTTATATCCAGAACCTTTTATTGTCTGTATGGATGTGTAAGCGAAAGTTGGCTTGTAAGCCCAGATGCACGTTGGTCTTACAGGGGCTGAGATTGCTGGGTGGGAGTTGTAGTCGCATGATGGAGTTCAGGCAGTGGACCAAGCCTCTTGTCTACCTGGTGGACACTATATAGAGGAATGCTCCTGGCTCAGAGTTCAGAAGATGGAGGTTAAGGTAAGATCTTGAGGTAAGCCCTTTCCAAAGGGACCTGGCAGGAAGACTAGGAGATACCCAAGAAAGTTAGCATATGTAAAAGGGCATATTCTCTCCACTTGCTGAAAAGCTAGGAAGGCCACTGCTGGATGTTAAGATTATTTTGTATCACTTTGATGCTGTTTTGGAAATCTCCTTAAAATTAAAAAAATAAAATAAGATTTAGTCCTCTGGAAAGGAACCTCAGATAAAATATAGTTAGTGACAATTTTGGTAGTGTGTCTGCCAGTTGGTATGCAGGATGATAGGTCACCTCTTTGGACTGTTCAGACATTGCCTTATGGACATTAAATCACCTCTTTCCACAACAGTATGCATGTTACTAGCCTACATTCATCCTAATCACTCCCAACAAGTATGTCTGACATGTTTGAGCAAATCCATTGCTGTTCTGAGCTTGGGTTTACATCTCAGTAACTAGCAAGTTATATCAGGTAGAAATAATAGAGGAGATTAAATAGTAAAATCACCAATATTTATATAGCAACAGAAGATCACAGAAGATAGGGTAAACATATAGTAGTCTACCACAGTAATTTAAGCATTACTGAACAAAAAGAGGACTGCAATTCAGAAACACCAGCTATCTGTGTCTCATTATCTACACACAGGTGAACACAATGCTCAGTGTTGTGTTCAGCTTTCAGTATTCAGAAACTGGAAGATTCCAGACAAAGACAGAGTGTAAAGGGAACTGAATAAAGACTTAAAGCTGGAAAGTGGAACAAAATTGGATGTGTTGTGCTTGATTTGTCTTTTGGAAATGATCCTTTCTTGAGACTCAGAGTCTGGAATAATTGGAACCACACATGTTGCAATCAAAAAGTTCCAGATTTGTACAAAGCCTAGTGTCTTACAAGGTAAAATATGTTGATTAGGAGCCCTGTTATTTAAAGTGATTAGGCTCAATTCACACCTTTTAGTAACAGGGGATGCATATAATCTAAATAATTGGTCCAAATATTGGTAGAAATTTAAAATTAAAAGAGCACCCAATATTTTTAATTGAATTAAAAATTTAAGAGAATTTTTTCAAAGGAAATGTGGCTGAATCAAGAAAAAAAATCTGAGAAAGAGATGTAAAAAGGGCTCAAAGCTGACAACAGAACAATTTCCCAGGAGAGAGTAGTCTGGTTTGCATCACTGCTATCTTTGTAGGGGTGGGTACCCCTAAAGCAGAGCAAATTTAATCTGGCTCCAGGTTATATTGCTTCTGGCTTTAGCCAGGCCACTGAACTAATGAATTTCTTAAGTTCCCTGGCCATGCTCTTTCCTTCCACAGCACCATTCTCTATGGTGCCTGTGTCTCAAGGCCCCTGATGGAGTGAATGTTCTTAGTATCTCACATTGTTGCAGTTCCATCCCCTTTTAGATAGATATTTTGCCCAAGGTCAAAGGGCTGTGAAACTCAAGGTTCAATCTAGCCTCTCATTTGTATTTTCAAAAGCCAAAATTTGAGGTGCACGGTTTTAGTGACACTGCCTGAAAATCCCAGGTGCAACAGTTCACACACTGGTGGAAATGGCTTGCAGTATCATTGCAACAGACTAATAAATCACCAAAGCAGTATTCTCAGAGGTCTTGCTTTCCTAAAATCAGAGGTCTGAAACAGAGAGAACCCTGCTGAATGCCCTTCCCAGCACCAGAGTGAATGATCATCTGTTATATTTGTCAGTTTAACAAATTATGGTAATAAAGTGGAACACCAGTTCCAGGAAGGACACAGAGAATACATTTTGATCTATGCGAGATAAATATGCTACATAATGAAGAGCAGTTGAGAGGTACGCTCTATTAAACTACTAATCACTAGTTCGATCTTCTTTGTACCACTCTAAAAACAAATATGAAAAAGAGCAAGACTTTTCAGTCAACCCTCAAACAGCCAGGAAAAGTAGGAAAGAGACAAAAGCAAAAAACCAGATCCAGTGCATGGTAAAGGAAACTGGCATTTGATACGATATGAGCCTTGAAGAATAAAACCAGCAAAAAAAAAAAAAATTACTTATATGGTAACTGGTACAAACACAGTGGGAAGTAGGAAAAGACATTAGAGGACATTTGAAAATCTTGGAATTTATTATGGCTATTGACTCAAAAAAGTAGATTTAATTATCTTAAAAAGTGATGATACAACTGGTTTAAAGTGAATTAGACATGCAGATTTCACTGCTGGCCCTTTTAGATACCATATAAGCAATAATAATAATACAGTTATAAGCAGGCCAATAAAAAAATTAAAATCAGACAAGTTACCAATATATCAGAAAATACTACGTCATACCAAACACCACATATTTAAGGCCTCCATTTGCGCATGTGAAACTTTGCAAACACAAATCTCTTGCATGCACTAGTTTGCACATAATTACTCGCTCATACAAATGGCAGAATCTACTTATGCAAAGCAATTGCATCAATTTCTATATAAAAATAGAGGTTTGCACATATTACCTGTTTCATTTGTGTGCACAAGTGACATTGCACAAATGAAAATCACATTTAGAAACTGCTCCATAAAGACTGAATTTTTCTACAATGCATCACCACAATTTCTTGAAACAATTATGCTTCTAAGCTTCATTGATACAGCTGAAAAGTCAGAAAGGAACAACAGAAAACCTGGAGGGTTAAATCATGACCAGATGTTTTCATTTCATTTTATTTTTATTTTAAAGGTGAGTTTCTTGTTTGATTGCATTGGAGGTGAAAAAAGCTTAAAGAAGATCAAAAGCTCCAGATACTCTAACCTACTTTACTGGAAAGACTTCTTACCAAATCAAACATGAACAGAATCTAATTAGACTGAAACTATATGATCCAGATTGGTAGCTGCGAGCAAGTGGACTGCTGTAACTTCTTTAGTGTTTCTTTTATGAATGTCACTAGTGATTAGTAACAAAACTTATTTCTGAAAGAGAGTGAGAATGAATGTTTACAACAGAAATAAAAAGCTGAAAGTATTCTTCAAGCTGTAAAAAGAAAGCGCATTATAAAGTACTCTTGCAAGACAGAAAACAAATGTAAGCCCCAGGACAATGGCAAAGAGAACATCAGAATATGAAATACTGTAGTAACAAGAATGGACAAATGTGGTTGGTGTTTGAATTTATGGTGAAGCAGCTGGAAAGATTTGGCAGTAATGAGCATTCAACAGAACCAGATGGAAGAATGCAAGAGAGAGAGCAACTCTCTGGAACTCTTACAGAAACAAACTAAAAAAACATCACAAATACTCTGTGGCCTCAGCTCTCTAGTGGTGGCTTTTGTATCCAAATAAAACAAAGGCAAAAAAGGATAATGGGAAAAGTGGCATGGGCAGAATGTCTATCACAAATTGATCACAGAGAGCAAAGAGCAAACATACAAATTATTCAAATTATGCAGGACTTGTTTATACAGGTATTCTGACTTATGACTGGCACTAGAAAGAGAAGCTGGATGTACTAGTCAGCAACATAAGACGGCTTTCTGACATATCTTTGTAGAACAAACGGATTTTAACTTTTCAGTTTCTGTCCTTCGCAGATGCTGGATTCTTGCTATACAGTGCCACCTACAGGATGTCTTGCAGTTATAAACATTCTTTTAGGAGCAGGGCTGAAAGAGCTGCTCTATCAAAACCTGCGGCACGCAAGCTGATTTTCAGTGGCACTCACACTGCCCAGGTCCTGGCCACCGGTCTAGGGGACTCTTCATTTTAATTTAATTTTAAATGAAGCTTTTTATACATTTTAAAAACCTTATTTACTTTACATACAATAATAAATTTAGTTATATATTATAGACTTATAGAAAGAGACCGTCTAAAAACGTTAAAATGTATTACTGGCATGTGAAACCTTAAATTAGAGTGAATCAATGAAGACTCAGCACACCAATTCGGAAAGGTTGCTGACCCCTGCTCTATCATATGCTTTTATAGCATGAGTTTTCATGCATCAGTTAAATCCAGGAATTCAAATGCATTCGTGTTTCAGTGCATATAAACATGTAATGTAATCGTGAGCAAGGCTTAGGCTGAAATGGAAAAATCATTGCCACACAGCTGGAAAAGGCTTGGAGTATAAATGATCACAGTACAAGCAATTTCTCTGTCCATAAAGTTGCTACTATGATGGAAGCCCCAGATAAAGCCAGCACTAATAAGCCATTTTATAAACAACAGTTCTTGTTCTGAATTCCTGGGTGGGGAATATTTATACTTAAAATGTGCGATACATTTTTAAGGAAATTCTAAAATAATTTGCCTTTGAAAAGTCATCTAGTTCTCCTGCTAGCTCTGGATACTTGTCAGTGCATATTAGAGAGGAGAGAAAGCAAAATCAGTCAGTGGGAAAAGGTACTGGAAAATATACTGGTTGGAATCCTGACCCCATTGACTCCATTCAAGCCAGAACAGGCTAGACATTATGAGTAAATGAATCTCTTTGAACTCTAATTTTTACAACTGGTGTGAGACAAAAGTAGCACTTCTTTGGACTTGGGCACTGAAATTATTATTACTGCAAATGATAGTGAAACTGAAAGCTTGGATTGTCACCTTTAGATGCTACCTCTCCTGGGGCTATAACAGCATTCCACTGCTGCAAGCAGATTTCTGACTGTCAGCATGTGTTCTGTAGTGAACTATTGCTGGAAACAGAAGGTAAATACGTGCCATTCAAGCAGCCAGAAAGGTGAACTTCAAAAAGCATATGTGGGACAGATTCTGCTATTCTCAGTCAATTGAGCAGCATTACACTCCTTGAGTAGTCCCATTTTCTACAGTGGAACTACTTATGCAGAGTATGGTACTATTCAGTGTGAGTGAGGATGACAGAATCTCTTGAGAGCGGGGACAGTCTTTTTGTTCTGTTTGTACAGTGCTGGCACATGGGCACTTTGATTGTTATTCTTTGTATTGCCAACCTGACCCATATGTATAGATTAATTCTGTAAGAAAATTAGAAAAAGATGGCTGAAAAAAACTGACAGCATCAAAAACGTGGATAGGAGACTGATTATTACATGTAAAAGGATCAAGACTTCTATAGAACCACAGAACTGACAACTCTTCATCAGGCATCTCATGATACATTATTTAAAAAGTAACTTTCTAACCTTCGTAGTTATGAATGAAACCTTAAAATTGTGACCCAAGTGCACTCTAAAGGCTCAAACTGGAATGCCAAGAAAAAGAACCCAACATTATTATTTTTAAAAATCCATGGCCCCTCCCCCTCTGCCTAGGGTAACCAGATGTCCCAATTTTATAGGAACAATCCCAATTTTTGGATCTTTTTCTTATATTACCTCCCACTCCCTGTCCTGATTTTTCACTCTTGCTGTCTGGTCACCTGGCCCCATTCCTCATCCTGCCAGAGTCCACACACACCAGATCCAATGGCCCCTCCCTGTGCCCCCCAGTCCCAGTGCATCAGGAGGTCAGCAGGGCCAAGCACCGCGCAGGCAACACAATCCCAGCACCGGGCAGACAGGCAGCGTAGCGTGGCTTCAGCCAGCAGACAGGAGGGAGTCTGCAGGGTAGCACATGGGCAGGGCCATGCTAGGCTGTCTGGGGAGGCACAGACTTCCCCTGGTTATGCTACCTACCACCCATGGTTTCCATGTTTGTTCAGCAGCAGGGCTGGAAATAGGACTCATCTCTCCTCACTACCGATCTTGAATTCTGTTCAGTAGCTCACATTACAACTTAATGTATCCATGCAGGAGACAGACAACCATGCAGATGAGTGTCTCATTATAAAGCCATGAAATTTACCATTTTGTATGATGTGGAATGGGAAATCAAGATCTTTGACAATGAGTTCCAAGTTTTAAAACTATTGGAAAGGGATTGATAGTTATACGGATGTTAACTCTGACTATTCTTGATAATGGAAACACATTTTGGAATGGATATTAAACCTCATGCTTCAGGGCTTAAACCAATGACTAACTATTAGAGACCAGGAAGAGACCTGTGTAGGGAGTAGATTATCCCACATCTGTGTGTTGTAAGGTTCTCATGCCATACACTGAAGCGTTTGGTGTGGACACTGTCAGAGATACGATAATGGACTAGTAGGACCTGGGATCTGATCCAGTCTGGTAATTCCTAAGTTTCTAGATGGACTCTCTTAAAACAATATCTGAATATGGTGAGTGCAGTCCTCATGAACGAGGACAAATGGAGAAACTGGACTACTACTGTCCTTTATCAACACGGATACAGTGGGGAAGTGTCACCATCTTTTCTGGAGACAGAGTTGTAGACTAAAGTGTTAGTTACATGGGGGTGAAGGAGGCCACTAGAACCCAGTGACGTAAAGAATTCTGGCTAGTCCAGTGGAGGGAGGGCAGAGGGTTGGTAAGCTCAGCCCTCTTTTTTCTGATACCTTGGCAGAGGTTAAGGGGTACTGCTGCAGTGAAACATGTGAACAGCAATGCCATTCTTTCACTGAGGTAGAATGATGATATGTCAAGTTTAGCAGCCAAATTCTTTGACTCTGCAAATATTTTGTGGTGAAATAGGCCCAAGCTGTAAAATGTGAATCTGAATCAGACCTTCTGCAGAATAGGCAAGGATGTGATCCAGGGTTCCAATGTGCAGTTCCCTCTACTCTTTCCTAAGGGTTGTTTGAGCACAGCAATTTAACATTTCAACCAATCTCTTTCTTTAGCTCTCACACAACCCTGCACAAGCTCAGGAGAGAGAGTTTGAAATGATGGTTTCCTTACGAAGGCCATAACTGTTCCTGCTACATCCAGACTATGGAGCTAGACATTTATAAAATAGTGTATGTGTATACCTATGTACACATGAAATGAACAAACTGATAATGAAAGGTTGATTCTGGCCCTTGTGCTGCCTCCTACACACCATTTAGGAATGCCCACAATGCAGGTGTTCTGGAAGGTTGACATAAATGGCCCTAAGCTTTCCCCCTCAAAGCCATGGCATAGATGGCACACTGGGAACTGCAATAGGAGTGAGGATGATTTGGGGAGGAACAGGAGAGGACACACCTGTGGCACTTAGTTCTCAGGCGATGCAGAACAAACTCTGTCACTAAATGTATGAACACATATTAGGAATACTGAAACACAGCCCATCGTGGACTTGCTTTTTGTGCCCCTTTGAGGAGAACAATATGTGATCATCTTTAACTTAGCATAAATATGGTATTACAGTGAATCCCATAACCTCTAGTAATATTACTCCATAGAGGAAATAATCCACCAATAAATCATATTATTTCTACAATTACAAATATCTCGAGCAACTGTAGGTAATTAAAAAGATTAATCCTATATTTTATCTGCAGGTACCTCCTCTGCTGTGGTATAATTATGATAGCTAATGGGAGGTAGAGGAGAGGTAGTGTAGCACACTTGCCTAATGCATAGGGATTGTATTCATCCACTAGTTTGCATCTGTGCTTTAGCATCATAATTTCTCATAAAAGGCTTGCAGAATAGCAATAATTGGAAAATAACTAAAACAGAATATCATTAATCTGCCTTCTCTGGCATGCTTTGGCTCCAAGAAATCAGGGAAAGAAAGAAGCAGTGCAGTTAAAATGCGCAATCATTTGTTTCCAACACAGGAAAATGGAAGTTCTATACTCATCCAAACTATCCTTGGGTAACTCAGAATATGTAACTATAGCAGCAGGTCAGGCAGTCACTATACAGGTATTTGGTCTATGCATGTTATTTTTTCTATCTCTGTAATGCCCAATATTATGTTTATGATGCAACACAGTGCCTCCTACGGCACCTAAAATGTATGACGTTGTTACAGTGATGTATGAAGTAGCATTTGCACAGTCTGGCACAAGAAGTGAAGTTAATACTGAAAAGCAAATGCTTTTCTCAGATCAGATGGGAACTGTCAGTTGGAGGGCAGGTACCCAAGACAGCAGTCAAACTGGGAAATAAAAAAGGATAACAGTTTACAGTCAGTGAGTGACTATTTAAAATCCACCTGATAATAATCTGCTTTCTCACTTAGGTAATTTGGGAGCCAGTAGGCCTGGGAACATGCTCAAATACAGCTCAAAATAAAAAATGGAATATATAAATAAAGTTTATATCGATCTTTTAATTTAGAGTTCAAAGATCACTGCTGCAAAAACACAACTGAAAGAAACAGCTGGAGATCCACAGAGCTTGCTCAAGAAAAAATGTTTCATAAAAAATTAAAATGAATAGAAAAGTGTTTCTGGTGATAGCAGTGCAGAGTATTTGGGTTTTCTTTTGTACAATTTTTACAAATGTTCCTGTGAAAAGAAAAACAGAAAAAATAATTTTTCTGCTAAAAAAAACCCTCAGGACAACACCCTGCTCATACACAGAGGACACAGATTCTCATATTATACAGACCACGTCCTCTAAATTCAGTTATCTTAAATAGTTCTCTTGAAGGTCAACAAGAAACAAAAAGCCTATCATTGCTAAAGGGAAAGGGAACAATCTAAGCATAGGTGCCAAGACTGAATCAGAGGTAAACCAATCATATCCCAGGCAATAGAACCAGAACACAGAAAAGGGCTGCTAATCTCAACTGCAACGCAGAGAAAATCATTTACTTGCTTTATGTTGCCAATATAGATTTTACAAAATTATGACTCCTCCATCTAGAAAACGTCCAAAGATCTCATCATGGCTGATATTATTACAGAGAACACGCAGACTAAATTTTCAAGTGGATGCCTAAGTTAGTGGGTGGCATTGCCAGGGACTGGATATAATTTCTTAATGGGTCTTTTCCAGTTCTATTTTCTATGGCAATGAGACAAAAGCAAGTCTTTTGTGATCTTGGGCACTGCTAGTTTAAATGCTGCAAGTGATGAAAGAGCTGAAACTTTCGAGTGCAGCTAGCTCAGTACCTTGGAAAAAAAAAAACAGACCACTTAAGGTACATCTCCCTCCAGCTGGAAGCATACTCCTCAACATAGACAGGTAGATAGACATGCACTAGTTCTTCTTGAGCTTCATAAAAATAACAACATAACAAAGGTGATGGCTCAGGCTAGCCTCCTAAGTCCATATTCAGGGGTCTGGGCAGATTTGTAATCAAGCGGCTATCCGCTGGTTGCCATATGTACTATGCCTAGCTATGCTGCTATTTTTAGCAGGCTAGCTCAAGTAAAGCTAGTGCATGTCTGTCTACACATGCTGGGAAGCACGCTCCCTGCTGAGCATAGACTTGCCCTTAGCTATGTGCCTAGATATGGATTTAGGTGCCCCAGTTAGGCACTCACTTTTAACAAATATTTAACCTGGGGGCTTAGCACAAATATTGTTACCATATCCATTCCAGTGCAGAGACATAAGATAATCAATTGCAATTCTTAGATACCACTCTCTTTCCTAGGGCAGCAAGGGTGACATGTTCAACCTTAAACTAGGAAATCACATGTCAATCGAAAGTGACTCCTCCAGAACAGGAAGGGTGTCTCACCTAGTTCTCGAGGAGGCTGATGGCTGTCAGAGCTCTAGTCAAATGCCCCTTCATCACTCCCCAGAGTGTTGTGAGGAGTTCCAGACACTGAATCCTCGATTCCTTTAAGCATCTGGAGTCTGAACAGAATCCAGGTACTACCCCTGTCTGGTTCCCACTCCTGAGAGCGGAAACCATGCAGCCCAGTGCCTATCCCCTAGGACCAGGGCTGATACCTCAGACTGCCCCCAGAGCTTAAACACACCCTCTCACACAACTCCATTTGCTAAGCCCACAGTTTCTTGACACATTAAATGACTGCTTCCCGGAATCCACAAGAGGAGAGGCAATATACATTAAATGGGACAAGTGGAATAGCAGGGAATCAACCAATAGGAGTCTTTCTTCCTTTTACACAGTTGATCTATGTTAGAGTTAATTCTGGGAAGGAAGCAGTCACAGAAACAGAAAGATTTTGAGTGTATCCGTGTAGGTAAATAAATGAGCCAAAACCAACATAAATGAGCCAAAATTGCTTTAGAAGCTAAAATGTTACACAGACTTGATTTTCATGTTCATTTGCAAAACAACACAGACAAACTTCTAGCACAAAAATTACAAAATGGGCAAAGTTCTCAAAGGGGAATTAGACTGATGCAGGTATTTAAGGATCAAAGAACCAAATCTTGTCCTACTGAAATCAATGGGAAAACTCCCATTGGCAACAATGTGAGCAGGACTGGTCCCTCGTGTCTGTATGATGGGGTGGGGGGAAGGAGGAAGAGATTATTGGACCAATCTTGCAAGGTCCTGAATGTCTTAATGGGAGCTGGGGAACCACAAAACCTCTCAGGAGTTGACTTTTTGTGATGATCACACTGAAAATGTGGAGGGGGAGAGAAAGGATAATTACTACAAACTCCAGAGTATGTGCCAAGCAGAAGAAGTAGGAACTCCAATGAAGGAAGGGAGTGAGATTGCAGGAATTTTAAAAAGAATCATTTTATATTAAGTATATTGAATATACAGGAAGTGGTTTTATCTCAGTACAGTATTAGTGGAACCATTAAAGGAATACTGCTTCCATTTCTGGTGTCCACCCTCAGAAAGGATAGTGACAAATTGGAAAGTGTTTAGAAAAAAAGCTACAAAAATTATTCCTGGTTTAGAAAATATGCCTTATAGCAAAAGACTAAAGAAGAAGTGCAATGTATCCAAGAGAGTGTTACAAAGTGGTGTGATTACTGTCTGCAAGTAAGTACATGGGAAAGAGATTTCTGATGGTAGACAGCTCTTTAATCTATAATAAAAAGGCATAATGAGATCCAGTGATTGGGATCTGAAGCTAGACAAATTCACACTAGACATAAGGTACAAATTTTTACCAGTGAAAGTAATTAAAGCTATTAGAATAACTTCTCTGGGGCTGTGGTGGATTCTTCTTCACTTGCAGTCTTTAAAGCAGTTTAAATATTTAAAATCAAGACTGGATGCCTTTATAAGAAGAAATGTGAAAGCTGAAATAGGAATTATGGGCTTGATGCAGAGATTATAGAGTGAAGTTTATAGCCTGTGCTATGCAGATATCAGACTAGGCAATCATAAGGATGAAAGAAATCAATAAGTATTGTTCACTTAAAAGGACGTAGAAAATTATGGGGAGAAAAGGAACAGAATTTGGTAATACTCCTATCTCTGAAGGGAGTTGGGAGTGAACTCATAGTACAATACCTAAGTAATTCATGAAGGCCTGTAAGTCTATGATCCTTTAAGAATTCTATAATCCTTTAAAAAAATGTGAAAATAACTATCTAAACATACACATGCAGAACTAACAGCACTTGAAATACTAGCAAATAACTCTTTCCATCACAATCAAAGAATAATCAGCTATTTTACAATAGTGCTAAAGTATATTCCAATTAGTTAAATTCATTCAGCTTAACTTAGCTGATAGTGCTAAATCCAAGCTGCATGAGAGCAAGGATAGATTTATCCATTCTTCTGTATGAATATTGCCAGAAAGCTATGTTCAGTACTGCAGAAAGATGATTCACCGCCTGGACCTTATAGCCAATGAAGTCAGACATATTCATTACTTGTTATGCTGAGGACTCCCACAACCACTGCCACCTTTTGGAGAATAAGCACTGAATTAGCCATTTCAAAGAACCATCTCACTGGTTGCTGCTACTGGCCAAAACAACCATAAAAAGGGTATCTGTGAGGCACTCCAGACATTTAAATATATGAAAGCCATCTACTCTAATAATGGAGATTGATATCCCATTCTCAGAGTGGTGTATAGACATTTTAAAAATCGACAGAATATACCAGATGCGGATCAGCTTGTTTGACAAATGCTTGTGTTTTAAGCTGCTTTTTCCCCTAGAAGAGAAGCATTCAGCAATTTTCTGGGGCAAGGTTTATGAAAATGTGAAAAGAAAATCACTATGTGAGGAGCTGACTCTATTCCATTCTAAATCCTCAAGGACCCATCTTCCATATGGATTGAATTTTGAATTGATTGCAAGATGCTGTTCTAGACTACGAGCCAATGATTTACTGCCTTTATGTAGATGCTTAAATGGATTTCTTCTTGAGTTTAAACAGCATTCTTAACAAGAACTCCCCGTTTTAGCATTTTTTCTCCTCAATAATATAACACAAAGTAGGAGGCTGGATGGCTTAGGGCACCAGTAATGAAATCTAGAGCTTTTTTTTTATTGCTAGGTCACAGTTTGAATCCAGGTGGCTCAATACTGGCTATGGGTTATCAGCTGTTTCCCTGTTATTCCACCCACACTGTACCTAGAGGGCAGCTGTTCTTCCCTCTCACTAAATTAACTTAAAACAAAATAATAATCCCTGATGAAATAACACCTATGCCAGAGAGTGATATTTACTATTGTCACATGCACCAGCAGTACCACAATCAAAATATATACTCCAGTGCATCACATCAGGATCTGCTTGATAATGTTAATAGAGGGGGTTGGGTCTGAGAAAAATATATTAAATCATTTGCGCCCTTCATTTTCAGCGTTTACTGAAAAATCCCCAGATTTTGAAAAACCCAGTGTTCAGATTTTTCCAGTTTCTAGCAGGATTGTGTCCAACTCCCTGGACCCAGCTCCCTGCTCACAGACTCCCCAGCAGACAGCACAGTGCACAGCAGGGGAGGGTAACTGCTGATTGGTGGCTGCTGCAGCTGAGATGAGCCAGGCAGGGAACCTGCCAAGACTGCCAACCTCTGCAATGAGAGGCTGCAGGAAGTAGAAGTTGTTCCCCATGAAAATGGGCCTTCTCCTGACTCCAGCCCTTCAATGCACTTAAAGCCACCTGCCAGCCCCGCAGTGCTCCTCCACCCTCCATGTCTGTTCTCCCTTCCGCCCCAAGTGCTGGGCATCTCCACCCCAGCCCAACGCCAGTCGTAGAACCTTGTCTGATTTACCTGCCAAAGAGAGTCCCAGGCCAGGAACAGGTCTTTCCAAATTCCCTGCACCTCTATGGAACCGAGCTGAGGAACGGCAGCCCCATGGTGTTCTTGCAGGGATCAGCAACCTTTGGCTTGTGGCCCATCAGGGAAATCCTCTGGCGAGCCGGAACGGTTTGTTTTCATACAGCGTTCGCAGGTTTGGCCGATCGCGGCTCCCATGAGCCGCAGTTCGCCGTTCCAAGCCACTGGGGGCTGTGGGAAGTGGCGTGGGCTTAGGGATGTGCTGGCCACCGCTTCCTGCGGCACACATTGGCCTGGAACAGCGAACCGCGCCCAGTGGGAGTTGCGATCAGCCAAACCTGCGGATGTTTCAGGTAAACAAACCGTCCTGGCCTGTCAGTGGATTTCCATGATGGAGCACGTGCCAAAGGTTGCCGATCACTGATCTAGGAGCTTCCTTGCTTTTTATGTGTTTGCTTATCTTGAAACTTTACAACTGTACTTTAAGTGTTTCATTAGCAATCCCACCATATGTACAAGTGAGATGAAATATTATTTGGTGTCTTGTCACACTTTAGTTGTTTTAAATATAAATATGACTATCTTGCATTTTGCTCAGCTTTCGGCCAGAACTCTTTCAGCCTTTGCTGCAGTATCCTGAGTTACTTGCAAAGGCAGCTGCAGAAGAGTTGTCGAGGCTGAATGACAGCTAGCCAAATTTCCCTCATGATGGAGCAAGAGCTGACTAGCTATTTCAGTCAGACTGCAAAAGCACTTGGTAAAGAAGTATTTAGGTCACCTAAAAGCCAAGATGTGATATTACTGGTTTAACTCAACACTTTAAGGAGGGGGGAAAAGCATGTGCCAGATGTCTTCAGTGTCTTTAAATGCTTCTATAAAACGTTCAAATACTCTTGCAAGCTGGGTGGACTTGCTTTAGGAACAATTTTATTTTTCACTCAGACAGAAAACTAATACAAGTTAATATTTTGAATAAGTATTCACCAAGCAATTATCTTAATATCTCTTGAAGATACAGGGTCAGCGTGTGATCTACTTACTCCTGCTAACTAGTACCTGACACCATGTGTAAGCCATGGGATATTTGTGCAGAGTAAAGGTATTGAAATCCGGCCTCTAAAAAATGAAGGTGTTTTGTAATTGGTAATTAATGCATTAGTACAAATTTAACTAATGTTTGTGTGGTATGTACTGAATTGGTTAACTACAAAATAATCAATATTTCCAAAAACATAGGTAGAAGGCCCAATCCTGTAGTCCTTAGCTTGGTAACAGAGATCAGGACTATGTTAAGGACTTGCAAGGTGAGGCCACAGCGACTTCGGGGATTGGGGGGGTCCTGTGGAAGCCTGTGTGTAGGTGTATATATACACTCTGCGTGCCCTTTCCCATACTCCCGTTAATGGTTGGGAGGTGCTCCATGTAAACATGCACAAAGCCACCTAATTAGGCGCCTTCAAATCCATCTTTTGCCATGATAACTAAAAATTGCTGACAATGGCTAAGCTGCTGCTGCATTAAGATGCTCTTGACATGTTGCCTCATTGTTTCCTTGTACTCCCCTGTCTGGATCAAGCTGTTCTCTGGTTGCCTTATGTGTTAGAAGATCAGACATGTGTCAGGGGGAGAAGGGGCAATTTTAATTCTGAATGTATCAAAGGAATTACAGGAGACAGAAAGATTTGTCCAAAAGGTAAGACTAAAGAATATGGTTCATGTCAAAACTATTATATATGTAATTAGAACTTCAGCAGTTCTCTGGCATAAGAATAATACCCAGTGCAACAGCATAAAGAAAGAAGAGCATTCATTTTCACTTTCTACAAATATTTTTTGCCTCTCTGGGGATCGGTCTGGTCATACAGGTTGGGACAAGTCTGGGAGTTCCAGGGAGTACCAGAATGTTCAGTATTCTAAGGATGCGGGAGCGGCCACTCTAACCTAGAGGCCTCAACCACATTAGGACACCATTATGCCACACAGAGCACAACCATACAGTAAATGGCAGTCCCTGCCTCAGTGAGCTATAACAGTGACGTCTATTACACAACTGAAGTGAGCTTTTTCCCCTCCCACTCTGGGCCCTTCATTCAGGGTAAGAAGGCCAGAGCAGCACAAAGCGGTTCTCATAATTCCACATCTGCCAGGGAGGATTCCCCAGCATATGCACTGTGCAAGAGACATGTAAGGCTGTCCTGTGTGGACCTCCTTTCAACCCCTCACAGAAAGTGTATCAGGATTGAGGCTGCAGCACACAGCATTTCAGAAATCCCAGGTAGCACTGCAGCCCACACGGTGGCCCAGAGAGGCTGCCATAACTTAGGTCTTTCATAGTTGAACCAGAGTCCTTTTCAGTCCAGGATTAGGACCTTGAAGCTACCTTAGCCCCTGCTCTCCTTTAGGCTTTGAGCTCTGTGCTATATTGATTAGAGACACAGCACATAACCTCACCCTATCCATCTAGTCCAAGCTGCTAGCAAGACAAGATGATTCATCTGAGAAAAGTAGTCTCTGTTTTATCACAACTCTATGGAAATACTACAAACTTCTCTCTTGTATAGCACAGAGAGACAGATGTTTGCACTTACTTTGTGCATGGTAGTTCTGAAAGACAAGTAATGGCAGCAATGAAATAGTTCAAGCTTAGGCTGGGTAGACATAATACCTGACTATCATATTCATCGTGGTCAAGGGAAGAGAGCTTTCAGAATGTGAGAATGATTAATTGCTGCTCATTTTAAGTCTGCTTCCTGCTTACCTCAGCACAGAGTTGTAATTTAGTGTGTTACAGACAACAGGAATGAGCTCGCAAAGCGACACAGGCTCCTTGCATTTTATGGTAATTTCATTTAATTGTTGACACTTTGCGTGAGGGAGATTAAGAGGATATAGCTTTATTTGGATTTTGAGGATGTCTCATGAGAATAACTGGATGTTCACTTTGTGTTGTGCAGTGCATGTTTTATGCCAGATATGCAGAACTGTATGCGCCCCTGAAAATCTACATGCAATACCTGCCACACAATACTTAGGGATAGTCAAACAGGGAATATTTTGGAAAAAAGAATGCATACTTTTCATTTTTCCCCTTTTCCCCAGGACAAGAAGTTCCTCTCTGTGAGGAATTTTGAGGAGGTTAATGTTTTGTCCCATCTGGAAAAGCGCAACAAAATTGTTTACAGACAATCATATTTTCCACCAGAACTACAGTATGTGAAAAATTGATCAGGCATAAGCATCTTTTGCCTAAAGCACAACAATAAATACAACACTAATCACTGTTTTCTACATGCATTATTGAGTACGTGCTCTTCATGCCCCCACGGCCAGCACTAGACCAAATGGCACCCTAGGCAAGGTACCTCTTCAGTACCTCCTCCTCCATTTGTTAAACTTTTGAATACCATACTGCACCTTGAGCCCAGCGCCTCTCAAACCCCACACGGTCACCTGCCCCTAAATCCAGGCCTGTATACCCAGTTTCACCAACAGACCAACTTGCAAGGACATACGAAGTCCTAAAAGTGTAGTAGAACAACTCTTTCCTAGCCAAATCAATGGCTAGAGAAAAATCTACAGAAAACTCTATTAGGCCCAACAGAGAACCAGGACCAGAGGCTTCAGTTCAATAAAGGATTTAAGTAGGTGCGTGCTTAAGGTAGTCCTATTTAGCAAAGCCTGAATTGTGCCTCAGTTTCCCCAAGGGAGCTTCCACTTTAGCCGTTTACAGGTCAGCCCTCCAGCCAGGTCCCTACAAAAGTTCAACTCCACCTTCCAGCATAGCAGAGTTCAAAGTCACAGTCCCAAAAACAAAAGAATCTTTATGCCAACTAAATTTAGTTGTCACTCTTCTAAGATTATCATCCATGCTCCTCTAGGCTTAGCACTCAGACCCCAGTTGTGATCTGGCTTAATAACCTTCAGCAAGTTCCTGATAAACCCAAACAGGAACATGTCAAGCCTACCTTTCCTCCAAGGAAGCACTGACAGGCCACAAGTCTTATTCAATTGCTGACTCCAGCCAGGCTTCTCTCCCCAGTTGCAAACACTTACCTAGTCTACTCCCCTTCCCAATCAGCTCACAACTAAGTGAGCTCTCCGCTTTTTAGCCCCTTCCTATAGGCCTGAAACACCCTACAGGTGTAGTGGGCAGGGTTGATTGTGCTCATAGAAGTTTGTTAACTCTTTCCAGACCCACTGGGCTTTGTATACCCCCTCATGATGGCCAAAACGCCATGATTCCACCACCAAGAAAGAGGACAGCTTTGGCAAAAAAACCCATTCTGGTTCAATAGTGAAGTGAAGGCAGCAGTTAGGATGAAAAATAGCAATACATAAATGGGAAAAGGGGAAACATGAAGATATATAAATTAGAAGTTATGAAGCGCAGAAATTTGATAAGGGAAACTAAGAATATCGAGGGGAAAATCTGTGACTGACAGGGCTAAGGACAATAAGGAGGGGTGGGTTGTTTGTTTGTTAGGAACAAAAGAAATCCTAGCAATGTCAATAGCCCCATTACTAGATGGAGATGGTAAAATTCTTAATAATGATGCAGAAAAGGCAGAAGTGCATTAAATAGTTCAGGTCTATATATGGAAACAAGCAGAATGATATACTTATATCACATGAGAATAATGAAATATTTCCAGTCCATTTGTATCTGAGAAGGCTATTGGATAACATCTTCTAGGGATAAACATTTTTAAATCAGTAAATTCAGATAACTCAGACATAACAGTCCTAAAACAGTTGCTTGAGGATCTCTCTGGCCCCACGAATGTTACATTTTAATAAATCTTGGAGCACTAGGGAAGTTCCAAAAGACTGGGCATGTGCAATTGTTGTATCAATATTCAAAAAAGGCAATCAGAATGCCCTGGGTAATTATAAGCAGCTAGCCTGACATGAATCCCAGGGAAAATAATGGGAAAATCTGCTTTGGGATTAATTAATAGAGAATTAAAAGGTAAGAATATAACTAATGCCCATCAACATGGCTTTATGGAAAATAGGTCTTGTCAGACAACTCTAATTTCACTCTTTGATGAGATTTCAAATTTGATTGATACTGGAAACTGCACAGGTGTAATATAGCTAGACTTCTGTAAGGCATTTGCCTTAGTACACATGACATTCTGATTAAAAAATTAGCATTAAACACTTGAAAATTTGGAGAGGGTGCAGCAGAGAGTCAGAAGAGTTGGAGAAAATGTCTTTCAGTGAGAGATTGAAAGAGCTCAGTCGAACAAAGGAAAGTATAACAAGAACCAATGGCTGGAAGCTGAAGCCAGACAAATTCAAATTAGGCATGAGTTTTTAAGAGTGAGGATGGTTAGCCATTGGAACAGACTATCAAGGGGAATGGGATTTCTTCATCTTCAAATCAAGACTGGATTCCTTTCTGGAAGATACGTTTCAGCCAAACACAATCAGTTATTAGGATAAATTAGTGAAATATATAATGGTCTATGGCATACAGAACTATGGCATGATCTAATGGTCACTTTTGGCCTTAAGATCTATGAGTGGGTAGACAGAATTCACATTCAATTTGGAAAAGCATCTAGGAATTCAGAAACAAACTGAGACTTCTTGTTTTCTTCCATTTCCTTCTCTTCGGATCCTCCAATAAACCCCAACTCTATTATCCATCTTAGCATCCTTTTACTGTCAACATTTTGGGATGTTCCATGAATAGTTGTGATTTTGCCAGGAAAAAATTATATAGGGAAAAGCAGTGACTTTTGGATGGGATTAGGACAGAGGTGGGCAAGCTATGGCCCACGGGCCACATCCAGTCCACGGGATTGTCCTGTCCAGCCTCTGAGCTCCCGGACAGGGAGGTTCCCCCCCCCATCCCCTGTACCTCACAGCTACGCCATCGTGTGGCAGCACTCTGGGTGGTGGGTGGGGGTGGGGGTGGTGCGGCAGTATATCTGGCTCCGACCGGGTGGTGCAGCTGCCAGACATGCTGCTCTGAGCGGCATGGTAAGGGGGCTGAGGCCAGAGGGTTGGATAAGGGGCAGGAGGTCCTGGGAGGCAGTCAGGGGACAGGGATCGGGGGGCTGTTGGATAGGGTGGAGGTTTTGGGGGGGCAGTTAAGGAAAAAGAAACAGGGGAGTTTGATAGGAGTGGGAGTCACAGGTGTTCTGTTGTGGGGGGGGCAGATAGAGGTCAGGGCAGTCAGAAAGCAGGGGGTGTTGGATAGGGGGCAGAGTCCTAGGGAGTTATGAGTAGGAGGTCCTGGGAGGGCGCAGTCAGGGAACAAGGAGTATGTGGGTTGGATGGGTGAGGGGTTCTGAGTGGGCCAGTCAGGAGGCAGGAAGTGGGAATGGGTCAGATAGGGGGCAGAGGCCAGGCTTTTTAGGGATGCACAGCCTTCCCTACCCAACTCTCCATACAGTTTTGCAATGCCGATGTGGCCCTCAGGCCATAAAGTTTGCCCACTCCTTGATTAAGACAATACCTATGAGTCATTTGGAGTAATGGTTGTAACTGATTTAAGGTTCAGCTATCACTGAAGTCTTTGGAAAGACTTGTATTGACCTCACTGGGATTGGGTTTGGTCAAAGCCAGGTTTTCAGAGGGATTTAAGTGCCTAAAAATGTAGAAAGTTATCTGGTAGGATTTTCAAAAATACCTAAATAGATTAAGCACCTAACTCATTGATTTCAATAGAGTTTAGGTGCATAACCTGTTTAATCTCTGTAGGTGACTAGTTTCATTTTTAGAGGCTTAAATACCATTGAAAAGCTGGTGTTTAGTAAACCACCAGTGTTTTTTCTAACTATCAGGGGAATCAGCATTCTTGCTTTTCTTGTGCATTTCAGGTATTAAGTACAGATACACATGATTTTTAGCTTCAACACATTTATGATGAAAAGCTATATGCTTTTTTTTTTAAGAATATAGCAGGAATTCTTCATTTTGCTCTAAAACCATTATTCTAGTATGGAGAAACCATGTCATCATTAATTTGAAATTGACAGCTAAAATTAAAGCTCTGAATGCCTACAAGATAAAGCATATTAGAATCTCTTCTGCATTAATGCATTTAATCTAACTATAGCCTAAAAAACTGACTACAAACAAAAAACAGCTCTGCTGCTTCTCTTTTCATTCCCAATATCACTTTTAATTGGCTTATTCTCAGAATAAATTTGATTTTAGACACCCTATATTAGAAATTACCTATGGTGATCAAATCAACACCTTTGACAAATGTGGAAAGACTCCCTAAAGCATCCAGCTAACTTGCTGGATAAATATGAGTTCCTGTTGGCTCAGTAAGAAAATGTTATTTGTGAACTGCTGCTAACAATTAGGAAGTGAAATAAGGAGGCATTTAATATGAAACAGCTAGATTAGATTGAAATGGGGGATAAAAAAAAAAAAAAAAGAAGAGGTATTTCCCCAAACTCTTCCCACAAAATTTGCTTTGCCAATTTAGGAGGCCAAACTAAGGTGCTACTCACATTAGATTGCACAGTTTTTCACAATATGGTTATGTCTGGTGTCACAGGGTCCACACAGGTCTCTGTCTTTTTCCTGCACCCTGTGTTCTAGCTGATCCAAAAAAGGTCTTCACACCTTCCTCTAGTGTTTCACCCAAGTGTCCTTTATTTACAGTGCATATTTAGTGGCTTCAGTGCAAGAAAAGTGCTTCTACCAATCCCCCAACAGTTACCCTCTCTGTCCTGATTCTCCAGGCCCCTTGCCTACAGCAACCAGACTACTTAACAGCCTCCTGTTCCCTTCCTGGCCTGCCTCCAGGTGAGCATGGCCCAGGGCTTTTCTAGCCCTCTCAGCTCCCAGCCTCAGTTGTGTTCACTTAGGGTATGGTTACACTTACAAAATTATAGCACTATTGCTTATAGCGGTCGCCTTATACAGCAATAATAATAGCGCTATTGTATGTCCACACTGAGATGCTCCAGCGTTATAGCATGGCCACATTTGCGGCACTTAATACGGCATTAAGGGCAGCGCATTAGGGCATGTATCCCACAGTACACCTCTTCCTGATCTGGCGCAATGGCTTGTGGTAGGGGGGGCGTCACTTGCGGGGCATTCTATATCCTGTTTGAACTACCCATGATGCTTTTTGGCATATCCCAGCAATCCCTGTGTTTCCTTCCACCTCCGGCGCCATCTTTCAAGGGTTTCAGCAAGGCACGCTCCGTCTTCCATTGTCCAGTGCTGCAATGAATCCAGAACTGCTGAGGAACATGCTGACGACTGTCGCCAGCACATCTCTGTGTGCAGTGGAGTTATTCCTTGACATGCAGGATGACAGTGATGATTCTGAAGACGAGATCGAAGCGGTGAATGCATTCGACACAAAGCTTCTTGTCTCATTAACGGACATGCTCACGGCTGTTGAACGCCGCTTCTGGGCATGGGAAACGAGCACAGAGTGGTGGGATCGCATCGTCATGCAAGTCTGGGATGACGAGCAGTGGCTGCAAAACTTTCAAATGAGAAAAGCCACTTTCATGGGACTGTGTGCTGAACTCGCCCCTGCCCTGCGGCGCAAGGACACCAGACTGAGAGCTGCCTTCCCGGTGGAGAAGCGGGTGGCTATCGCGATCTGGAAGCTGGCTACACCAGACAGCTACCGATTGGTGGCCAACCAGTTTGGGGTTGGAAAGTCGACCGTTGGAGTTGTGCTGATGCAAGTGTGCAGGGCCATTAATCGCATCCTGCTACGAAAAATCGTGACTCTGGATAACGTGCATGACATTGTGGCTGGCTTTGAAGAAATGGGTTTCCCTAACTGTGGAGGGGCGATAGATGGGACCCATATACCTATTCTGGCGCCCGCCCACCTAGCTGAGGAGTACGTTAACCGAAAGGGGTACTTCTCCATGGTTCTTCAGGCGCTTGTGGATCACCGTGGGCGTTTTACTGACATTAACGCTGGCTGGTCTGGAAAGGTGCATGACGCACGCATCTTCCGCAACACCGGCCTGTTCATGAAGCTGCAAGCGGGGACTTTTTTCCCAGACCAGAGGATCCCCGTGGGGGAAGTGGAAATGCCCATAGTGATTCTTGGTGACCCTGCTTACCCTTTAATGCCCTGGCTCATGAAACTGTACACAGGGAGCCTGGACAGCAGTCAGGAAAGGTTCAACTACAGGCTTAGCCGTTGTCGAATGACTGTGGAGTGTGCTTTTGGGCGTCTCAAGGCGCGCTGGCGCTGTCTTTATGGGAGGCTAGACTTGGCCGAGGGTAGTATCTCCGCGGTTATTTCCGCATGCTGTGCCCTACATAATCTTTGTGAGCGGAAGGGCGAAGGCTTCACTCAGGCATGGTCCTCTGAGGTTCAACGCCTGGAGGCCACATATGCCCAGCCAGAGAGCAGGGTTCTTGGAGGGGACCAGCGCGAGGCTGTTAGGATCAGGGAAGCCTTGAGGGAGCATTTTGAGGCTGAAAGCCAGTTCTAAAGTGAGGTGCAGATGGAGGGAGGGTGGGAGGGAGGGAGCATTCTTTTAACAGGAACAGGCATTTGCTTTTCTGTAGCCTGTAATAATGTATGTACACTTAATAAAGAAACCAATTTATTAAGAAGACAATTCATGTATTGAACAGGTACTTCGGTTGCTGAAAGAAAATATTGTGATGCATGTGAGGGGGAAGGCAGGGGAGGTGCAATGGGGGTGTCGTGGGGTCAGTCAGAGATCGGAGTATGTCCGGGTCTCTGAGTGTCCAGTGCCCTCACAGTGGCCATGTCCCCCGAACCCCATTTGCGGAGGGCAGTAAGGCATGTTATTAGGGGTAGACCGCAGTGGATAATGGTCTGGGGTCTGGGGGTTGTTTGGTGAAGACAGAGGGGTTGGAGGCAGCTGTGGATGGTGATAACCATTTGGCTGATGATAGTGGCCTGGAGGGTACAGAGGCAAAGAAGGGGAAGGGAGTTGGGGCAAACGATAATTGGGGTGGTGGGTACGGAGCTTCTCCTCCTGAAGGGTGACAAGCCGCTGCATAGTCTGCAATTGAAGCTGCAGTAATGAGAGCAGCTTGTCGGTGCTTTTCCGGCGGTGAATCGCGTTCTCCTATCGCGCCTTCTCCCTCAACTTGCTCTCATTCTCCCTTCACCTCTGTGCAACTCGATTCTCCATTACAGCCTGTTGCATTACTTGCTGTACAAGATCCTCTTTGCTCCTTCGTGGCCGCTTCCTCAGTCGCCTGAGCCTCTCAGCTGTTGATAAGAGCGATGGCGAAGGGGTGAAGGACGACCCTTCTAAAATAAAAAGATACATTTAACAGTGGTTCCCTTGTAAAGAGCAGACATGCCTATGATTCCCCCGCATTCCCCGTTTGCCTGTCCCGCAGACAGCACAGATACAGCAACGGAGCCCCTGCCATGGTGAGTGGACTCCAGAGGCAAGGGAAATGATTTTTTCCCTGCCCTGAAAAGCTGTGGCGGGGAAGGGGGTGGTGAGTGCCAGTACGTTGCAGGAGCCACAGTGTGAGCAGCAGGCAGGGGGAAGGATTTCTTCCCTGCCCTGAAAAGCTGTGGTGGGGGAGGGGGTGGGGAGTGCCGGTAAGTGGCAGGAGCCCTACTCTGAACACTGTTCCAACATTCTCCGTAGGTGTTTGTCCTGGAAGATATCTCGTTGCTTCGAGTCACTGAGGAGCAAAGGGAAGGGATTTTATTAAGATGCGGCTTCCGCCCAGGGCCATACGCAGCTTGCCTATGTGCAGCAATGCTCCCCCCACCCATTGTAGCACAGTGGCAGGGACTAGTGACCGTGACCGGGACGGGGACCACGCTGGCTCTCCCGGGAAACCTGCGCAGGCGCATTGCAAGTGCTCTTATTGAGACCTTTGAAGAGATTACTGATGATGACTACCGCGAGGTGATAGACTACATCAATGCTCTATTCTACATGTAGGCAAGCATGCAAGCATCCCTTTCCACCCCAAGCTGCCAGCCTTCCCCATAGAAAAGCAGCTTTACCTCCGCAATCCGCTGCTGAGCTGGCCCCTGCAACCGCCGGACGCTGTGGCTGGCTGCCCTCCTGGGTTGAGAAGAGCTCCTGGCTGCATGCGTCCAGGGACTCCTCCGTGCCCTGGATCGCTGCCGCCTCGTCCTCATCCTCCTCCTCTTCTTCATCCTCCTGGTCTTCGTCCTCCTCCTCACCCCCCTCCTTCACTGGTGGGCTGGGAAGTGTCCGTGGTGGTCAATGGAGTGACCGTGGGATCACCACCAAGTATCGCATGCAGCTCCTTATAAAATCTGCAAGTCACCGGGGCTGCCCCGGAGCGGCCGTTTGCCTCGCGGGCTTTGCGATACGCATTCCTAAGCTCCTTTACCTTAACACGGCACTGCAGAGTGTCCCGCTCGTGGCCTCTTTCTGCCATGGCCTGTGATATCTGCCCATAGGTGTCAAAATTCCTGCGGCTAGACCGCAGCTGAGACTGAACAGCCTCTTCTCCCCAACAGCTGATGAGGTCCAGCACCTCACTATTGCTCCATGCTGGGGACCGCCTATTGCGAGGAGGCATGGCACGTGGAGTCATGATGATCAATCAGAATGATCACCTGCAACGATTGCCTGAGACCACGCCACGCAATCAATCAGATCAATGAGAATGATCACCTGCAAGGATTCCCTGAGAGCACGCCATGCTTGGCTGGAGCAAACAGGAAGGGGATTTTCAAATTTCCCTGGAACTTTAAAGGGCGGGTCTGACGTGTAGTCACCTGAGGACAGGACAAAAGAGTTTGCAAGTGATGACCAGAGTGGCTCGAACGGGAATTATGGGACAGGCTGGAGGCCAATTAATGCACAGTGGGTGTCCACATTCTTCCTGTAGCGCTACAGCAGGTGCGCTACAGCCCTTATTCCCCATGAGGAGGTGGATTAATAATAGCCCTATAACTCAGCGGTTATAGTGCTATTAGTGCCTTGCCAGTGTGGACGGGGAGTAGGTTATAGCACTCGTGGGGGCTTTATAGCGCTATAAAGTGCCAGTGTAACCATGGCCTTAGCCCAGCCTGGGTGAGCAAGCCCTCATTAGGGCTCCCAGCTGGGATCCCTGCTGGCTGCTCCAAGCCTCCACCCCTGGCTCTCCTGCCAAAAAGCAGGGTTTAGCCAGCAAGGGCAGGGCATTCAAGGGGTTTTACCCCTGCCCTGCCACACCTGGATGAGACTTGGCTTCTCACGTTTGATTCTGCCTCGCTTCAGCTACAGCTGTGGGCTGTGTTGGGATCCTTGAGCTTAGCTCTTTCTTGACTGGAGCAAAAGGTAAGTCGTGATTTTCCTCCCTCAGTGCCACCCACTCATGGCACCTAAATGAGCTGTCACTCACCTCAAGCCGTTCAGATCTGTATAAGTTTCTCCCTCTCCTTTCTTACATTCCTTGATGAGCAGTGAAATTGTTAACAATATTGATATTTCAATTATTATCATTTGGTATCTAAGTTAACTCTCACACTGAAATGAATAAGGGCAGCTCACACCTCTATAAGCTTTTCTTTCAAGTTGCCTGAAAAGTCAGGCAGACTTCATTGTATCAGTTAGCCTTCCAAATGTGAACAAAGCTTTCCTCTTCAACTATAAGGGCTCGAAACTTAGGCACTTAATTATCTTTGGGGATCTGGCCCCAATTCCCTTTGAAGTCAAGGGGAATTAGGTGCCTGAGTATTTTTGAGGATCTGGGCCTTAGTTTTTTTCCCTAAATGAAAGCTTAGATTCAGGAGCACAAGATCAGAGCACGGGAGAGGTGACAGTGAACTGTAACAATTGAACTCTTGATCTAAATCAGCATTTTTCAAAGTTTGGATCACAACCCAATGCTGGCTTCTGGCATGTCAGGCACTGGGTCGCTCTGGTCAGCACCACCGATTGGGATGTTACAAGTCTCATTGGCAGTGCTGCCCAGCTAAGGCAGGCTAATGCCTACCTTTTCGACACCATGCTGTGCCCCAGAAGTGGCCAGCAGCAGGCCTGGCTTCTAGGCGGGGGGCCATGAGGTTCCGCATGCTGCCCCCACCCCGAGCACCGGCTCCACACTCCCATTGGCCAGGAACTGAGGAGGGTGGTGCTTGTGGGTGAGAGTCACAAACACGCCTTTGCCTAAGAGCCTGCTGCTGGCCGCTTCTGAGATGCAGTGCAGTCCGCGGTGCCGGGACAGGCGGCAAGCCTGCCTTTGCACCCCAGCTTTGCCACTGACTGGGAGACACTGGAGATAAATTCATGCCCTAACCCTGTGCCCCAATCCTCTGCCCCAGCCCTAAGCCTCCCCCAACCTGGAACCCCTTCCTGGCACCCCAAACCCCACATCCCCAACCCAGAGTCTGTACCCCCAGCCCAGAGCCATGACCTCCTCCTGCACTCTAACCCCCTGCCCCAGCCCAGAGCACTCTCCCACACTGTGAACCCCTCATTCTTAGTCCCATCTCACAGCCCTCACCCCTGCATCCCAACCCATTGCCCCAGCTTCATTGGGCCAACGGCATCAACAATTTTCTTCAAATGGGTCCCCAGAAAAAAGTTTGAAAACCACTAGTCTAAATGACAGCCTACTGATCCCCATCCTCCCCACAGCAAACATTGTCTCACTATCCAGGTACCTACATGGCCCTTATCATTATAGTACCTGAGGGCCATTCTGGTCTCAATCTCAACTACATTAGAGCTGTTCAAAAAGCTGGAAATTTTCCCAACAAATTTTGAAGAGATTTTCATAGAATATTGACCCTTTTTCCCCTCCAAAAATTTTGACTTAGAATTTTTTCACCCAATTCTGAGATACTTGTATACTTAGAGATCTACACATTTCAGATTCTCTGTACTACGAGCTGGGCCTTGTCTACCAAGTGTTCTGCCCAGGAACCAACCAAATCGATAAGTACCTTATCTATGTTCTCTAACATAACTGGATTGAGAATTACTTATATTCCCCACTGCAGATTTAACATTTTGCTTTACCTTACTCGGGCTTGTGCATAGCTCAGTTCACATTTGCACTGAAGGACAATGACATTGCACTCCCTGCAGTGCACCATACAATGACTGGAAAGCTCAAGGCCCAAGTGAGGAGCTCCTACCTGATGAGCCTCCATTCTTGTTGGCAACTAGCCAGCACAAAAGTCTTAAAGGGGGCAAACCATGGAGTTTGAAAGGGTTGTCTTACAATAAAACATGAACACTGAGCGAACACCTCTGCCGCAGCACCACTTTGAAATAATGTCAGCTGAATTTTGAACAAGGCACAAATATTTTAAGGCCACAGCAGGAAGTCTGGCAAAGAAGGAGTTTCAGTTACAAAGCAAGAGCGGATGAATGTATTTCCACACTGCAGGGAACCAACGAAAAATTAGATTAGCTGACATTTGATTTTGGGAAGTTTGAAGACTCTGAGAAGTCGGAACTGATTAATACTTATTGAAACAACAAGTTAGAACTAGCATCCATATATGTCTATCATCTGCTTGTCCATTTCATTTGTATCACATGTCCCTTTCCCACTCCCCTCTTGTTATTTGGGGGCCACATCTACACTACGGCACTGCAGATAAGCTGCCGTAGCACCATAGTGTAAACCCCTTGCATCATGGTAGGAACTGACTTCTTCCATGTTTTAAGAAAGATTAATTCAAACTGGAACAGGTGCAGAGAAGGGCTACTAAAATGATCCAAGAAATGGAAAACCTACCTTATGAGAGGAGATTCAAAGAGCTTGGCCTATTTAGCCTAACTAAACAAATGCTGAGGGGAGATATGCTTGCTCTCTATAAATACATCAGAGAGATAAGTAAGTCCTCTCCCTCCCTTGTATTTAAGTTAAATGCCAGAGTGGACACAAGAACAAACAGCTATAAACTGATCATCAACATGGTTAGGCTTGAAATTAGCTGAAAGTTTTTAACCATCAGAGGAGTGAAGTTCTGAAACAGCCTTCCAAGGAGAGCAGTAAGGGCAAAAAACCTAATTGGATTTAACAATGAGCTTGATAACTTCAAGGAGAGGATGGTATGATGAGACTGCCTACAATGGCATATAGACCATCTGCTACTGCTAGCACCAAATATCTCCAATGGTTGGTGATGAGACATTAGATGAGGAGGGCTCTGAGTTACTAAAGAGAATTCTTTCCCACATGTCTGACTGGTGGGTCTTGCCCATATGCTCAGGGTCTAACCGACTGTCATATTTAGGCAGGAAGGAATTTTCCCCCAGGTCAGACTGACAGAGACCGTAGGTGTTTTTTGCCTTCCTCTGCTGCATGGGGCATGGGTCATTTGCAGGTTTAAATTAGTGTAAATGATGAATTCTCTGTAACTTGGAGATCTTTAAATCATGATTTGAGGACTTCAGTATCTCAGCGAGAGGTTAAAGGTCTATTTCAGGAGTTTGTGTGTGAGGTTCTGTGGCCTGCTATGTGCAGGAGGTCAGACTAGATCAGTGGTGGGCAACCTGCTGCTTCAGGGACACACATAGCTCCCAGAGGCTGTGGTTTGCTATTCCTAGCCAATGGGAGTTGCAGGAAGCAGCAGCCAGCAAGTCCCTACGGCCCACGCTGTTTCCCACAGCTCCCATTGGCCAGGAACTGCAGTCACTGGGGCCATGAAAATGTAAACAAACTGTCTGGCGGCCCATCAGCTGGTAACCCTGATGGGCCGCATGTGGCCCATGGGCCTCAGGTAGCCCACCACTGGACTAGATGGTCATGATATTCCCTTCTGACTTTAAAGTCTATGACAACAGTGTGAGGTGAACTGAGGTGGTCAGCTTAGACTCACCGTTTGCTATTAAATATGCATACAATCTGAGTGACATTTATCCCTGAGGAAAGGGCTCGCTCAAATCCAGTACACCATTTAATTCTCCCTCCCATCATATTTTAGAGACTGAAGTGGTGTATTGGGCTGTCACTAGAGCTAGCGCTCTTCATGGGAGCAAATTTCACTCTCTCTGAACACAGTCATTTAGAATCCTGAGTATTTTTGAATATGAACAACAGTGCTGATTCTAAATTCCAATGTGAATTAAAAATTCTGAAGGGAAGAAAATTAGGCTCCCACACAGACAAAATATTTTTCCATGTGGCTGAGAAGTTAAATGAGACAAAGAAAGAGGCGGGGGGAAGCAAAAATCCACACTATGCACAGCCCTATTTTTTTTAATATGTATACATATACTGTAATTGCTCCGCCTTGTTTCAAATGTCTGACGGAAACAGACTTCACAGTTGCTAATGCCAAAGCTTAATCTTGTGGGCCATAAGGAAAGAACAGCTTGATGTACAAATGGAAGTTCAATTTGAGTACTTGCTTTATGTTCTAATTTTAGTAACAAGGAAGAATCAATAGTATATGACTTACTCAAGAAAAGAAAGAAAAAGAACAAACAATACAGGCAACAGATGCTGCTATTAAAAAGAAAAGGGAGACTTCAGTACTTTTTCCAGCCAGTTTAATAATATGTTTTATTTGAATTTCTCCATTAGATAGATAATGTATGCTTTTGCATTGTCTTCTAACAGAAAAATGCCTAGCTGGAGAAAGAACCTCTCCAAATCAAATTCAACATACAAGACCCTGAAGCAAATGCTCAGATGCACCAGTTATTCAAATTTCTAAAAAGCAAATATCAATAAGATTTTCAGAAGGGATAGATGGTTTGTTACAGTCTCTCATGTATAACTAATACATTAGTAAATATTCTGCTTGTAATATGTTTGGAATAGTCTATGTGGAAAATTCTAATCCTAGCTATTATCATGTGCCTCCGACTGATCATGTATTTGGGGCGGGGGATTACTTATTGATTCAGGGTTTATCAGCATTTCTATTATAAACCCATATGAATTTTAGCTCTGGTTTTCAATTTAACATTCAGGATTTCTGCCTGGGAGCAAGTGTTTTGTTTATACAATATTTGGTTAACACTAAAAATAATGCAACTACTTCCATCTGACAGAAGAGCAGAAATTAATCTGATACCACAAGACCATTTTTATACATTTGCTTTCCTTTTAATGCAAAAGAGTTCCATCCAGTTTTAAAAATGATGTTGTGTGGGCCATTGGACCCTGATGTAAGCCATTGCCACTGGTTACTAAAATAATGAAAAAGATAGAGATTGAGTTTTAAGTTTACCTAGGTGCACAGGGATAAATTCAGGTTCAGTGCCACCAAGGCCCCCACAAAAGGGCCCAGTTATGCAAGATGCTGAACACCCTCAACTCCCAATGAATTCAGTGTGCTTACAGTCAGTTAGCACCTTCCAGGTGTGACATTATCTAATTATATAGATCATTGTTGCTACCACTGTCATATAATTGCAACAAATATTATATAAAATATGTCAAGTAAGGTTATGATTTGCTGAATATGATTATGCTATTTGTATGCATGTATCATTTGTATATCTGAAGTTATGAATACTAACTCTGTACCTGTATTTCAAATGTTTGCTCCTTTGGTAGCACCGACAAGGTTAACTATTCAAGTTGAATGGCTCATCAAAGAACACTTAAGTCACAATGGAAAATGCCCATCCACACTTAATGGACTTTCCTATGAAGGTTCTAACTGGAGTATAGGTAATGGTTTCTGCTGTGACTAAACAAAATCATGCATGGACATGTGACTTGCCCATGTGACTACAAACACCATCTTGTTACCTGTAATTTTCCACAGTGAGAACAATGGGTTTCCCTTCACTTGGCAGAAGCTACAAAAAGCCCTGGAAACATCTCCATTTTGCCTCTTTCCTACTCAATCCTCAGGACCAGAGGCCAGCAAGCTTCGGCATGCGACCCATCAGGGTAATCTGATGGCCACCGCAAGACATTTTGTTTACATTGACCATCTGCAGGCACAATCCCCTGCAGCTCCCAGTGGCCATGGTTCATCTTTCCCAGCCAGTGGGAAGCAGCAGCCAGCACATCCCTGAGGCCCACATTGCTACAAACCTGTATTTGATTTCTTAAAACAATTTTAACTTTCTTTTCTTTTTCTATAAACCTTTAGATTTTAGATACTTAAGGATTGGCAACAGCGTGTTTATTGGGTAAGATCTTAGTTATACATTGATCTGGGTATGTGGCTGGTCCTTTGGGATCAGAGGAACACTTTTGTTTGATTAAATTGGTTTTAAATAACCACTCATCGTTAAGTCTAGTGTTTTGGGTGATGATACAAGGACTAGACTGTCTAAGGCAGGCCTGCACAACATGCGGCCCGGGGGCCACATGCGGTCCGCACAGGCTCACTGTGCGGCCTGCGAAGAGTGAGTAGGGGTGGGGCAAGCCAAGTGGTGGGATGGGGGGAAGCGGATGGGGGCGGGACAAGGGCAAGGCTTTTTGGCCCGCAGCTGGGGTTTTTTGCAGTAATGTGGCCCTCGCTGCTTTCTGAGTTGTGCAGGCCTGGTCTAAGGAAACTGCTTTTCTGGCTTCTTGTTAGCCGGTGTGGTGAAACAAGTTTACTTTTGCTGCTGGTTTGCTATATCTTATTGGAGAATAACCACCAGTTTTAGGGTGTGTCTGCCCTATTTCTCAGAAGTTTGGCTATGAATTTAGTATTCTCAGTTGTGATCCATAGAAGCTTAATGACACCGAGCTGCAAAGATCAATTGGACAAGGGTCTGCAATCAGGAAGTAGTCATTCTTTTGGCAGAACACTGCATATTAAAAAAATACCTGGGCCATTCCTCTGTTTACTGCAGGGCAAAAGAATTCTTCAGCACAGCATCTACTGACATGCTAAGAGCTTTAGCCAGATGGAGAAAGGAAATATTGTTATCCTCATTTTACAGACGGGGAACTGAGGCACAGAAAGATGAAGTGGCTTGCCAAAGACTGCCTGAGTTGAGCTGGGAAGTGAAACTAGATGAAACTAGAGTCCTAGTTCAGTGTATTAATTAAGACATTCCTTCCTCTCAAATAAAATAACTAAAATTCTATAGTCTGGCTACTCCCATTACCTTTATGAACTATTTAGAGATTATGAGGCAAGGCAAGGTGGCACCCATGATGTATTGACCTAAAAAGACAGCAGTTCCTACCCACAGTGCTGTTATATTTCATGAACAAAGATGGGAGACAGATTGCTGTCTTTTTCCATACCACCATCTTCAAACCATTGATCACACTGCAATTTTTTATATAAACATTTTATTCAGCATAGAAATTAAAAAGGGAAATGAAAATGAGCATCAGAATCTATGGAAAGTATTGCTATTGAATGTCTAAATTATTATTATGCCAACAGTTTGAATCACGTTGCATCCTTGCATCAGCTGAAGTTTCCAGAAAGTCACTTCGAAAGGATCTTCTGCTGTGTGAAATTTCCAGTTTAGTCCATTAATATTTTTTCTTTTACCATTTTTACTCTTTACTCTGTTTTACAGCTAGGTTGCACCTCTTGACCATAGAAGAAAAGGCTTCATGACTTGCCTCGCTTCTTCCCCTTTAAGTGAAATAGACAAGGACCATATTAAGTAAAATTTTTGTATTATGACATCTGCAGTAATGTACCTTCTCCTTCAGCTAATGCCAATCAAAAGAGAATTCCCTAATTTCCAAATTTCCAGTGTAATTCAGAAACTGTTATTTTTCTTGTAAGTACTGAACAGGCTCAAAACATTTGCAGTATGATTGGTGACATACAATGAATTCATATAACCTGGAAGATGCCAGATATAGGGCCTGATTCTGATGGAAAGATATAGCCACTGATTCTAATGGAAAGTCTAGCTTCAGTAGGAGTTGGATGAGGCTAATAATGAATGGATAACAGATTTGTAGAAGTTGCAAGACATGAAAGGATACCATTGTCAAAGATGAAATCAGTAGGATTCCTTAAGATAACTTTGACAGACGCATATGCTAAATCAAGTCTTATGTTGTATAATAACTTCTATAGTATATTAATGCTTAAAGGGATATACGCAAGATGTAGGCTTGGTGATACAGATTGGCTTTGGCGTGCCCAAGAAGATTACTTTCTGGTGTATCTAAACATGGTTCACTGCACACACAGCAATGAGTTGACTCAGGGAATGGGAGAATTGAAGTAAATAGAGAAACGGAGGGATCAATACTGCTCGACTCGACACTTACATGAGATGCCAAGGACCCTTTGATATAGTAGGAGCTGTGGGTGCTTAGTAGCCCACCAGTTTTAGGCCTTTTATTTTCGTGCCTAAATATGGCTTTAAGTATTTAATTCTAAGCATCAAAATTTGGAAAATTGGGCTTATGTGACTGTGACATAACTGAGCCACAGTGTTTGTGTCTCTATTTCTAAATTACATTTTCCTTGTGTAGATATGTATGGACCTAAGGTGCATTTTAAGTTGTACTATACTTGTCAAGATTCTCTAAGGGATCACTGTATTTGGTGGGCTATATTAAAAGTTTTATTAAGAGTTAGGGTGAAAACCTGACCCCATTGAAATCAATGGGAGTTTTGCTATTCACTTAAATGGAAACAAGATTTCACCCTCACTTTGTTATTGTGAAATTTACAATTAAGGGTCTGTATCTGCATTTTTGAGGACTCTTTTCTATTAAATGACATTCTTTCCTCTGAAGAGGCCAGCAATGCCTCTAATTAATCTAATTAAGGCTTAAGTGGAACACCTGTGCAGAAGTCCAGTACAAGGACGATTCTTCACTGAAGGGAGTTTGATCCACTCTGACCAGCCCCTAACGTTATGTTCACAGGAATTCACATTCACTGTCAGCCTTGAGAGTTTCCAAAGTTGCACGTTTAAGGCCCTGATTTTGGGAAGTGTCCCTGTTCAGGACAGGACATCCAGGTGCTTAAATGCTTTCCTGAACTGGAGCCTTATCGAGCTAGCCACTGAGGCTATCTGGTAGCTCAATTAATTGTCCTCAGCTCAGAGGAGTTGCACATCATAGAACATAGGAACCAATTCTGACCACCCTCACCTCACACTGATATAAGGCCTAGTCCTCTAAGGCAGATGCTGAACACTCTTGAATGTCGATGGGAGTGGAGGGCACTCAGCAGTTTCCAGGAAATGCTCAGCAAGAGTAGCAGAGAAACCATAGAATTTTGCAGTGAAAAGCCAGCCTGGAAAAAATTTTCAGAATGAATGGAAATGGGCAGGAACAATGTTCCATTTCATTAGACCTGTATGAAATGGTTTTAAACTGCACAGGAGAAATGCAAACTCAGGACTTTTGTCTTGCTGGCTGCCAAGCAAGCCGGACATCTAGCCCATTCTTTTACTTCAGTCTGTTTAATGAATGGCAACGAGTCACAAGCTATTTGATTCACCCTCTGAGGTCATTTACCAAACCTTTAACCTGAAAAAGTGAGGTAACAATCTGGGTTTTCTATACTGCTGAGCTTAATATAAGTCCATCTTTTTCTCTTGTTACAATTTAAATTTTAAAAACCTGCTTTGCATACAGATACTAACAGAGGGGAACACAAGAACATTCCCAGTGCGCAGCAGCTGAAAGCTGCAGAACATTACAGTATAATTAAAAGGCTCTCCACTTTTCAGATCTTGCTCCCGCCCCCCGACCCAGCAAGTGTTGTCAAATTCCTTGCCCCAGGTTTGGTTGATACTGGAGTATGGATCAGAGCTAGCTGACTGATGCTTAATCCAGGTAGAACAGATGATACTAGCAGGTTGGGGGAAACTGCTAGAACAGCGGTTCTCAAACTTGGGAGAACCGTCACCCTTTTTTTAACCACGGCTTCTCGGCGCGACCCACGTGTGTCCGCCAAAAAGCCGCCAAATTGATTATTTCTGCATTCTATGGCTTTTAAAGGGACATGCCGAGCACTCCCGACTGAGAGCTCGGTATGTCTGCCGAAAAGCCGCCGAATACGGAAATAATCAATTCGGCGGCTTCTCAGCAGCAGCAGGGGCTCGCGACCCCTCGGGAGGCACCTGGCGACCCCCTGAGGGGTCGCGACCCCCACTTTGAGAACTGCTGTGCTAGAGGATCTGTCCCTCTTGTCAAGGGTTTGTGACCATCACTGAAGTTTACAATCTGAGATTATTACTGTGTCAACAGGCATAGGTTACAATTGGATCCCAAGCTGCTGGTAGGCAACCAATTAGCAGCTGCATCTGGGAAGGCCTTTTTTCATCTTCATCTGGCCAGGAACGTACAACAGTCTCTCTTGCATGCTAAGGTTGCCAACTTTCTAATCGCACAAACCTGAACATCCTTGTCCTGCCCCTTCTCCAAGGCCACACCCCTGCCCTGGCCTTTCTCTGAGGCTCCACCCCACTCACTACACACACACACCCTTCGTCGCCCACTCTCCCCACCCTCACTCACTTTCACCGGGCTGAGGCAGGGGGTTGGGGTGGGAGTGGGTGTGGCTCCGGGAGGGAGTTTGGGTGTGGGAGGGGACTATGGGCTGGGGAAGGGGGTTGGGTGTGGGAAGGGTGTGGGGTCCCCGCAGTGCTTACCGTAGCTCCCAGGAAGCAGCCGCCAGGTTCTTGCACCACAGCCCCTAGGCTAGTAGTGGGAAACTTGCAGCCCATCAGGGTAATCGGCTGGCAGGCTGTGAGCCAGTTTGTTTACAACATTGACCATCCACAGGCACAGCTGCCCGCAGCTCCCAGTGGCTTGGAACAGCAAACCGCAGCCACTGAGAGCTGCAAGTGGCCAGGCCTGCAGAGGATCAATGTAAATAAACTGTCTCACAGCCCACCAGTGGATTACCCTGATGGGCTGCAGGTTGCCCCTCACTGCCCTAGGCACATGGGCAGCCAGGGAGCCTCCATGTGCTGTCCTCACACCCACAGGCACCTCCCTTGCAGTTCCCATTGGTCACAGTTCCTGGCCAATGGGAGCTGTGGAGCCGACCCTCAGGGCAGGGGCAACATGGGGATCCTCTCTGGCAGCCCATGTGCCTAGGGGCTGCAGGGAGCTGGTGGCTGCTTCTGGGAGCTGTGCAGAGCTAGGCCCGGCAGGGAGCCTGCCTTAGCCCCAGGCCCCCACTGCGCCACCAACCTGTACTTTAAAGGTCCAGTCGGCGGTGCCAACCAGAGCCACCAGGGTCCTTTTTTGACCAGGCATTTTGGTCGAAAACTAGATGGCTGGCAACCCTAACTGCATGCAGATGTTGATACTGTGCTCCATGCCTTTTAAATCAACTCAGGAATTAAAGCTGGTGCAGAATGCAGCAGCCTTCTAGTCAAGTGGTGTATAACACAGAATTTATACCACCGGTGCTCTGTATCTGGTAGTGGCTGAGCACTGGTTTCTGAGTGGAGTTTAAGGATTGGTTTTAAATTATAACATGAGAAATGGCTTAGGAAATAGCCTGTTTGAGAGATTATTTCCAGCAAGACATTCCCCATGAGGGACAACTCAGATTTATAAACTCCTTCACCAATGCCCAGTCCACATGTATCTTGAGCTGACCTTCAGAACCCCTTCTAAAATCTGTCTATTTACCTAGGCTTTGGGCAAGGGGCACCACAAGAGCAAGTGTTTCCGGTGAGAGGAATATTGGTTGGGTTTTGATTTGCTCACCCATTAATTATTTTCTGGGTTGGAAGTGAGGCACAGCTGCTGGTTCAATCTTTTTATATAACTGTAGTTGTATTCATGGCACAGGCACCTAGAGGCTGAAAGGCCCTCCTCTCTTTATGTGTTATTAATGAAGACGAGACAAAACAACAATGAAAGCGTGATAGGTACAAGAGCAGGCAAATGTTATGACAGTGAAATCAGGCAGTTATTCAGGTTAGCTATGCACACATTTTGGTAGTGTTACAATGTATGTTCATGCTTTTTCAAAAAATGTCTCGTTTTATCTTTAAAAAGTCCTTGCTCTCTTGAAAATTAGACAAAATTATCCATCATAAAAGAAGAGCCCCATTTAATTAATACACAATGTGAAAATCATGCCACCGCTTTATTTTGCAGCAACGTAGATTTAACAGGTTGTTTTGTGGTTCTCCATTCATATACACTTAGAAGTGTTTGATTCCTAGAAATACACTCTTCCATCTGTTAGGGCCTGATCCTGCCAGGTGCTGAAAGTCCTCAACTCTCACTAACTTCAAGGGGAAATGAGAACCTTCCCAAGAGATGCTCAGGGCCAGATTTTCAAAGGTATTTAGGTGCCTAAAGATGGAGAGAGGCACTTTTGAAAAATTCCATTAGTGCCCAACTCCCACTGATGAGAGTTCGGTGCCCAGTGGGATTTCTAAAAAGATGCAGAGAAGCACCTACTTAGACAGTTTTGAAAATCTCACTAGACATTTAACTTATCAATGGTAGTTAGGCACCTGATCAGATTTTCAAAATTGCCTACCTGCATCTTTTGGTGCCGAGGCCCAGTTCCACAAAGGTACGTGGACACATCGATACCAGTTTAGGCTCCACTGCAATCCGCTAAATTCCCACTGAAACCTTCAGGTTCCTAAACTCAATCAGCTTCTAAGTTTTCAGAGTAAAAGTTCTCCAGCTACCTATGTTTCTGCCTCTGACAAGTGCATTGCTGACCCCTCTAAGTGCCCAGGTGCCTATCACCCAGCCTAAGCCCCAGAGCGATTCACAAATGGGAGGGAGCATATGCCGGCCTAAATTGCAAGTGGGGCCCAATCCAAGAGTTATGCTCAAAGACCACCCTTGAGCATCTCAATGCCTGTGTCCCTTCAAGGATCCCACCATAGAATCTTTGAAAATCTGGCCCTCAGTATGTAGCACGATTTGGCTCCATATACTATAATAATTTTTAAAGAAACCAAGTAAACCCAATTGCTCTAAAGCATCCAGAATTTTACATGGACCCACCAGTCAGTAAGCCAAATTCAGTCATAACCATGTATAATTCTATTGACTTAGGCAGAACTGTACCCAAATTTGAGAGCCTTATCTCCATGCTGCTCTCAGTTGCTTCTGTTTACCCCAAACTAGAGAAGCAATTGGCATCAGTTAAATCAATTGCACAACACCATAATCACCCAAGTAGTTAACATACCTGTATATGCATGCACGGCTTCATTATATCTCTGCAGATGCAAAGCCACCCTGGGTATGAGGAGAAGGTGTAACAGGGATTCCATGAGGTATAAGATAGTGAAGAATATGGTCCATATGTATTTATGTCTTAAATTCCATTGCATGTGGTTAAAATGGACTTTTCAACATTTCATCTTCAAACTTGTTTCATATAAACAGGTAAGAGAAGGTCAGTGAGGTGGAATGTTGCCCACAGCTCCCCTGGGTCAGCATGACTCTGCAGCACCTCAATGCAAATCCATGCATAAATCTCAGCCAGTTCTACTAATTGCATGTTTTCACCTAGATCCATTAGCATAAGGGTTAGGGAAACAACCAGGAGTAGTTAGACCCCATGTTCAGTGCTTTATATCTATGTTTAGAAATATACAGTATATGTCCTGTAATAGAAAATGAGTTGTAATAGATCTTTTGGCTCTCATTCTGTAAAGGACAACATATATTAACCATTTAAGTGATCAAAGAGCTCTAGTAAGGAAGTATGTGATGGACAGAATAGTCATGATGACAAAGGTCAAGACAAGGAAATCAAAGTTGTAGTAAATGTGAGTGTCAGGGCCAAGAAGCAGTATTACTCCAAGATCCAGATCCTCAGAAGGTATTTAAGCATTGTGACAAAGTTCCAAGTCTGTACTGGTGGGTCCTGCGCTTCCTGGCAGATTTAGGGGCTTCAGAAACTCATCTAGGCCCAGAGTGACCTCCTTTTCTCAGTAACTAATTAAGGGAGGCAGAAAAGTGGGGAGCCCGGGCCCTCCCTCTACTCCAGACTCCAGCCCAGGGACCCTAATAGTATCAGCTAAGATGGTTGACCTTTTATCCACAAAACACAATACAATTCCCTGGGCTACTTCCCCATAGCAGTCCCCACTTCTTCAAACTCCACTTCACCCTTACCTCAGGGCCTCCTTCCTTCTGGATGATATGTTGTCCTACACTCAGTCTCACCAACAGCATAACTTCCTTCCACAGCTCCTGACACCCACAGCTCACCTGACTAACTGGGAGGTTTTTATCTGGTTTCAGCCAGTCCCTGATTGGCTTCAGGTGTCCCAATCAGGCTAGCTGTTTCTACTCCTTTCTAGAAGGTACTTAGTTGGCCCCAGGTGTCTTGATTAGCCTGGAGTAGCCTTTGTTTGGCTATCCAGGGAACAGGGACCTGCACATCCTGAGACTAATATACCTGCCTTCCAGCACTCTCCTATATCCTTCTGGTCTGACTCCGTCACAGCATCTAGCGCTTGTTGGTTTCAATGAGAGTTAGGTGCTTAAATGTGGTTTGAGAATCTGAGCCCAAATCCTTTTCTTCTGCTTCCATGCTTTGTCAGCATTCAGACATTAGGCTTCACAACACCACTGTGAACTATGTATTATCATCCTTTTACATTTGGAGATAATGGAGGAGACAAAGGAATAAACTTGTCCAAGGTAAAACAGAAAATCTATGGCAGAGCCAGGAGAAGGGACAAAAACACAAAATAGATTTCATGACTTCTGGTGCTTTAACCAAGAGCAAAGATGAGAAGAAAGTTATTCTGCTGTCTGGCAAGTTGAATGATTCAATTTTGTGCTTGAAACGCTGAATGGAGTTTAAGATTACTACCTTTTACCACATGTAAATGTAAACAAATAAGTAACAAAGCAAAGTTAGGGGTTATTTTTGTGACACCTTTATAAAGTGACAGCACTGTTCAGTTTTAGGGTGATAATAGAGAAGACATATCACTCTGTGATCCAATAAAATTGTAAGCTTTGTACTCTGCTTTTAAATGAACTCTCAGCAGAGTGAATACATATTGGTCTTTTTGTTATATACTTGTTTTCCATAGCTTTGTTACCTATCTCAGTTCTAAGCTTATCTACCATAGAGTAATTTATCAGCCCCCTAAAAATGGAACCAAAAAAAAATTTCCTTTCCTTCTTTCTTGAATATACTTTGTCTAGGTACAGATAACACCTGCTGTTTTCTATCAATTACTTATTCATGGAAAAATGAAGTTAAATTTGATACTATCTTTCTTTGTGACTAACTCAGCTAGCTGCTAAGTTTTTTCACTGAATATATAAAAGGGAAAACTAGTAGTTAGTGCAACGGGCATTTTAGGGACAAGCAAAATAAGAAACAAGATAAATGTTTCCTGACAACATCTAACATAGCAAATATAAAAATCAGTCACTTACTTGAGAAAGGATCCACAGTGTCTACATGGTACCATCACCAGCTTGCATGAGCCAGGTGTTTCATGAAGTGAAATCATCTAGTTTTCAATAGTCCAACTAATGTCTAACTCAGGTCAGTCCACCTAAGCCTTACATTCACACAGAGTGAATCTAAAAGGTCTCTCGGTAACATAAACACAAAGTGTCGTCATCAGTAGGTGTAGGAGGCCAGAAGAAATTGTAACGATGGGCAGTTAGAAGCACTCCCCCCTCGACTCCAGGGAAAGAAAAGGTATTATAGGTCATGCTGCTGTTATTGGTTGCTGCTCTGTTATCGCATATTTTACATGCCGGAGTTAACTGGTTCTCATTGGTGCAATACTAATGAGACACCTGCTTGCATTATGTAATACTAATAAGATGGAAATAAGGTATTAGTTATTCATGAGGTATGCATGAGATGCAAATTTTCCTATTTGTCTGCCTGTGTTCCCACGTGCAGTGGGCTTCATCCCGAGCATTGCTCCAGTGCGTCGGGCTTTCCCCATCTCAGTGGCAGCAACGAAGGGAGCCCCCGTTGCGGGTGTGCCACTTTTTCCTTCAATAAACTCACTACTTCTATTCAGCAGCTGTGTGTGTGCCTCGTTCCTACGGGACCCCAAGTACCCTATAACAGTAGGCGCTGTCCAAAAACGGCATCTTGGTTTAGAATAGAAGATAGATTCCTTTCCTCCATGCAGTGAGTTCTCTAACAAGAGGCATTGAATGCCTGGTACACCCCTTCACAAGAACATTCAAATGATATAGGCCCAAACCTGGGGATGAGCAAACTGCTTGTGATGTGTGCTGTGATTTCTATAGGCCAGGGGTTTTCAGTTTCTTTTGTCAAGGCCCAAATTTCTTGGTCAAGGTATAGTCAAGATCCAGACACCAGAGAAACATTTTTCACACCACCTTGACAATAAGGATATTTTATAAATAAAATAAAATAAAAAGAGTTTGCAGTCCATTCAAAAGTATCTGGCGATCCAGATTTGGCCCACAATCTACGTATTGTAGTGGTTCCCAAATTGGGGCTCTTGAACTCCTGAGGGTTCACGAAATGTTACAAGAGGTTCTCAGGAAAAAATTCCCTAAACGCGTACAGAGGTGTCCCTAAGGACCCAAGGCAGCACAGGACCAGCAGTCCAGAGTCCCTGGACTTCCAAGAACTAAGCAGACCAAAGCAAGCATATCTATCACACTGAGGAGATTTAAACTTCAAGACTCCTTACAAGAAATGGAAAGGGAGGTGGATGGTTTTTGCTCTTTTTAAAATTAAACAGGAAGCTAGTCTTGTTTTTAAAATTATTATAAAAACAAGTTTAAGCTTTGCTGTAATGTATGTTGTTTGCCTAGACTGCTTAAGCCCTGAATGTTTGTGTAGGAGGAACTCTTTGAATTGGCTTCTTAAATACCTTCATGCTATTTCACATCTGATATTTCTTGATGAAACACAGGAGCCTTGTCTTATAACAGGCTTATTCAAAGTGTTACAAGCTACAAAAGTGAGATCTCAGAAGAGTGTTGCAGTTTTCATAACGTAATAAAAATACTATAATGATAAATAATAGCTAATAATAGTGTGTAATAAGCATGTCATACAAACAAATTTTATGTTTCCAAGGTCATTGCTTTTATAATTTATATTCAGGTAGATTAAATCCCTGGAAATATTCATTTTTAGGAGGGGGATCACAAGACTTGACATTTTAGTGAAAGGGGTTCACAGGTTGTTAAAGTCTGGGAACCACTGACCTATTGACTACCCCTGCTATAGGGACTCTTGGGCAGGAAGGAATCTCAGAATCTGCTGTAATTCATTAGCCCTTCCCCTCACCCTGCTGATTAGAGACATACAGAGAACCTACATAGAGCCAGTGGTAGCACTACACAACACATTACACTACACGCTGCCTAGTATCCCAAATTTACCACCTCTCGATACAGCTGAACTATATACAGAGCTCTGTGCACTATGGAGAAGGTGGAACTATTTTCCATTTAATAAGCATTGGAGTGTTAAGGAGGCTTAGCAACTCCTTTGCACTTCCTTGTCAGGTTAGCTATGGTGCTCACAGGTCGGGATGTAGGCCTTTTGTGTCTGGTGTGCATGTGTATATGTGTTTGTCTGTCTGTCTGTCTGTCTGTGTCTCACACACACACACACAAAGATTCTAAGGCCAGAACTACACTACAAACTTGCCAAAATAACGGTTAGGTTCAATTTGTGACTGACATAAGTGTGCCAGTAAAAGCCCCTAGTGTAAACACTGTTATAGCAGCAAAATGGCATTTTTTCCCAGTATAGCTTATTTCACCCAGTGGGGCTAGAGTAGGTTATATCAGCAAAAGTACAGTTTTGCCAGTAGTTACACTAGGTGCACTGTGTGGTATAGTATACCAATATACCTATACCAGCAAAGCCTTCCAAGTACCAGGCCTAAGATTCTGTTTGCCTGCCCACCTTTCCCCTTCAAAAGCTCTTACTGTGCTCCAAAGTTTCTCCCTACGTCCCAGGCATTTCTGCAACCTCTCTCTTTCTGTCATAACTTTTTGCTTCATACCTGATTACCAGTCCCTCCGACACAGTACACTTTGACAGTGGTATTTACCCATAGGATAGTCTCCACACAGGTTGGGTCAAGACTGGGAGCTATTTTGGGGATGAAAAGCATTTAGTAACTATCAGGTGTGCTTCCCTGACCCAGCCACCAAACTCAGAAATGGCTGAGTGGGATTGGAATAGAATATTGAGCCTTTTTAATCCATCACAATCCTACAACCATTTGGTGTCCTTGAATTAAATTGGTAGTCTCATGCCAGTTCCGAGTTGTTGGTGTGTCTACACGATAAAAAACAGAATCAGAATTGGCAGGAACAGCCCATCTTGTTGGCAGTCTCAGCAGAGAGAAGAAGCACTGAACATATATGGAGAGAAAATGATACTCTCATCCCCTGAGCTACTTGTTCTTTCTCATGTTAATGAGATACATAAGTAGTGTGTAGCAACACAGAGAAAGATTGAGTCATGATGGTGAACAATAAAATCATCTCTTTATCGGTGAAATTTAAATAGACTATATATATTATAACTGCACAGCTAGCCAAGCCAAGTTCACACATACACAATTTGTGAACCTCATTTTATTTCCCAGGATTACTCCTAATCCCTCTATTCTCATTCTGCAGGCAACTTCTGTTATATTAAAGTGACAGTTACACAACAGGTAGTGATGTGGGCAACCTTGTATTGCCATTCTCAGCGATCTCTGAACAAAGAGACCATTTCCACTACCAGTATTAATAGACAGCAGAGGAGGAGAGAGATGAGGGAGGGAGAGAGATGTGTGTGACTGTTTCTAATTTTCTCCCCAGTTTCCCACCTCCCCCGGCATATCACCACAGGCTTATAAAAGAGAGAAAAGAAAGATCTTTTGGAGAAAAGAGAAAATGAGATTTGAATTCAATATTTGTATTCTGTGGTCCAAATACTAAGACCCCGGAATACAAATATCTTATAAATCCAATTAATGGGCTATTAGGTCATCATTAATGATGATAATGAATGCTAGATTTGCTTCTCCTTATTTAAAGATGGGACAGGCCCATAAATTGTGATATGCTACAAAGAGAATTGCTATTGTGAAGTGCTGTTGTGACATAGTCTAATGCCTGGTGCTCTACTTTACACAGTCATTCTGAGTGATCACTTGTTTTCCATAATAAGCAGTGGTCTTTTCCCTTCTCTGTTTGTTTTTCCTTTGTGGTGGGTAAAGCATTTTCCTCTTCCTAAGTATCTTCTCCAAATCATCAACGTTCAGATAAATTGTTCAGTTTCAGGACCCAGGTCACTCTCTCGAGATTCAGGAGGACCAATTTGAAATGTTTTCCTTGCATAAAAATCATTGAAGACTAATAGGCAGAATTGTAATTATTCCACTTTATGCCCATAGCAATAACTTACCACAAGCCAGTGGGTAGGTACAACAACCAGGGTAGGTAAAGTAAAGCCCCAAATGGTCACACTTAGTATTAAAGGATCCATTTTTAAATAATTTATAAACAGTTAACGGATATTTGAATAAATAGTTAATCAATTGTTTATAGAGAGAGACCAGCAAGTTATTAGGTTGCTTATAATCATGACTTTTCACCATGTGTCTGTAGCACATTCTACTGATGTGCTTATAACTACAGTACTTATAACATATGTTACTCATGTCTGCAACAGGCTTGTAAAATCTATTAATAATGTATAAGGTTCATGTCTGTCATGGAGGTCACAGAAGTCACTGATTCCAAGACTTTCTGTGACCTCTATGACTTCTGCAGTGGCCGATGCTGGCTGGCTGGGCAGCCTCTGGGCCAGCAGCAGCAATCTGGGTCTGTGGGAGGGGGCTCAGGACTAAGGGCCAGAGGTTGAGATGAAGGAGGCACTTATCTTAGGATTGGGGGCTCCTCAGCTCTCCCTAGCATGTCCCTCCATGGGGCTCCACGTGCTGCCCACGGGCCCCATGCCCGCAGCTCCCATTGGCTGCAGTTCCAAGCCAATGGGAGCTGTGGAGACACTTGTGGCAGGAGCAGCGTGCGGAGTCCCCCGTCCTTCCCTCCCAGTAGGAGCTGCAGGGACATGCGGTGGCAGGTAGGGAGCCTGCCAGCCACCAGCAGGAATCCTGGGCCATGTGCCACTGCCTGCCCCCACTTCCAGCACCAGCAGGGGTCTTGGGCCAGGGGCTTCTGCCCACCCCATGCCCCAAGACCAGCAGGGTTCTGAGCCATGCGCCACTCGCCTCTCCCCTCTCTCCCCCACCAGCACCAGCTGGGGTCCCAGACCATCACCTCCAACATCTGAGGCATCCCTGAATTTTTTTTACTGCCCATGACCTGTCTATGACTTTTACTAAAAATACCCATGACTAAAATGTAGCCTTAATCATTTATTAACCCTTTATAAATGAAAGTTTAATATAAAGATTGACTCCACCCAAACTATAGTTCAATTCAAGTCCCTTGACTAAGGGCTGGCTCAATTAACACAAAGAAGTCTCAAAAACAAGAATAAACTCGAAATATTTGGTAACAATTGCCATAGGCCATTCTAGCTAGCTAAAGAAACATCCTTCCTCCTAAGTAGCCACCGCTACAGCACCTTCTTTGCTTTTATAGACCCACCCCAGACAACCCGTGTAAAAGGCAGGACACCTGGATTCTACTTATAACGCCTTACACCCTGGGACTTCAAGAGTCCCTTTACATGGTGTATACCCACTAGATACAGAATACAGTGAATTCGTACTATTTAGTATTTGTTCATGGAGCAGGACTCCATTGTGCTGGGCACTTTAAAAACACAGGACAAAAAGACAGTCCGTTCCCAAGGAGCTTATTGACTAATTTATAAGGCAAGAGACAATGGATACTGATGGACTGGGGAGTACAAGGAAATAATAAGATAATATTGGTCAGCATAATATGCTGAGGTCTCAGCACAACAGCAGCCTAAGTTTTTTGTAGGCATCACTACAAAGGAGAGTTTTAAGGTAGGCTTTGAAGGAGGATAATAAGGGAGCTTGCAGTTGTTTCTAGGGATATCCTTCCAAATGTGGGGGGTAGGAGGCAGCATGGAATAAAACATGAAGGTGCTTGTTTGAGAATTTATGAAGTGGGCAATAGAGACTGGCATCCCTGGTCATTTGCAGGGGAGTGTCAACAGCTTGACAGTAAATGCAAGATGATAGAGTGGAAACTGATCATGAAGGGCTTTGAAAGTAAAGACAAACAGCTTATGTTTGATGCCATAAAGAAGAGGGAGCAAGCAGAGGGATTCAAAGAGAGGAGTGATATGGTCAAAGTAATTGGCTAGAAAGAGGATCTTTGCAGCAGCATTCTGACTGGATAGGAGCAGGGCAAGATTTCCTTTTTCAAGGCCAGAGAGAAGGATGTTGTAATAATCAAGACATGAGATGAGAACCTAAACCGCTGTGTGGCTGGATAAGAAAGGCTGTGTCTTAGGCCTGGTCTACACTACGACTTAAGGTTGACTTTAGCGCCATTAAGTTGACCTAAACCTGCACCCATCCTCACATGGCTGCCATTTCCATCGATTTAAAGGGCCCTTAAAATCGATTTCTGTATTCCTCCCTGATGAGAGGAGTAGTGCTGAAATTGACCTCTCTGGGTCGACTGTGGCTTAGTGAGGACGCATGTAGACTTTATTGGCCTCCGGGAGCTGTCCCACAGTGCTCCATTGTGACCACTCTGGACAGCACTCTCAACTCGCTGCTCTGGCCAGGTAGACAGGAAAACCCCTGGAAACATTCAAATTTCATTTCCTGTTTGGCCAGCGTGGCGAGCTCACCTGCACAGGACACTCATCATGCAGAGGTCCTCAGCACAAGGCACCATGCAGAGCTCATCAGCACAGGGAGACCAACCAGCGCAAAAAAGCTCCAGCATGGTCCACACAGGAGGTGTTGGATCTCATCGCTATCTGGGGAGAGGAATCCGTGTTGGCAGAACTCCGTAACAACAAACAGAATGCCAACACGTTTGCCAGAGTTTCCAAGGCCATGCTGGATGGGGCCACAGCAGGGAGGCACAGCAGTGCCACGTGAAAATTAAGGAGCTGAGGCAAGCGTTCCAGAAAACAAAAGAAGCAAATGGACGCTCTGGGGCACCGCCGCAGACATGCAAATTTTACAACAAACTGAATCAAATACTGGGGGGGGCCTCCCACCACCATTGCACCGATGTCCGTGGACTCCTCTGATGAGGTAGTCACAAGGCATGAGGATTCAGATGATGAGGAAGCTGATGAGGAAGATGATACCACACAGCAGCAGGCAAGCAGAGAGACTCTGTTCCCAGACAGTCAGGAACTGTTTATCACCCTGGGACCAGTACCCTCAGAACCCTCCCAAGGCGGTACCCCAGATGGGGAAGTCAGCGAAGGTACTTCTGGTGAGTGTCCTTTTAGGGATAAGATAAGGCATGATTTAAAAGGAAGCTTTTATTAATGATTAACTTGGAATGCATGCATGGCTAGAACAGGTACTGGAAAAGTCTGTCAATATATTCGGGGATGGAGCGGTAATCCTCCAGGGAGATTTCCATGAAGCTGTCCTGAAGACAACATTGAACCTTTTGCAGGAGGTTTCTGGGGAGAGCTGCTTTATTTCGTTCTCCATAGTAGGAGACTTTGCCACGCCAGGCTAGGAGCAGGTATTCTGGGATCATTACATAACAGAGCATGGCAGCATATGCTCCTGGCGCCTGCTGGGATTCCAGCAACATCCATTCTTTATTTCTCTGTGTAATCCTCAGTAGAGTGATATCGTTCATGGTAACCTGTTTGAAATAGGGGACAGTCATTTTCGGACGTTCCCGCTGGGCTGCTCATATATCTGACTGTGAAGGAATCCTCTCCACGGTATCCCAAGTGGTATGTGTGTGTTTGTGGGAGAAGACAAATCGTGCAAGGCTGCTTGTGGTGCACTAGCAGGGAACCTCCATGAGAGCAGCCACGCGGTATGGTCCAGGAGGGAGAGAAATCGCGCGGGGCTGCTTGTGGTGCACTAGCAGGGAGCCACGCAGTGGGGGCGGGGTGATTACTGTGGGAAAGGAGAGCACTGCTGTAAAGAATGTGGATCAAACTGAAAGAATGCGGCTTACCATGGCTGCCTGCATGGTGATTTCTGTTGCCTGGCCCTGGGAGAAGGTGTCTGATGTGATGTCTTTACAGGAAAGCTACAGGCACTCAATTTAAGGTGCAAAATGCGACCTTGTACAGAAAGCATATGTACTCTGTTAATACTCTGTTTCATCGTGAAAGACTGTTCCCATTGTGCTGGAGAATGTATCTATCTTGTAACCTTTTCCCTTCTTTTCTCCTATAGCCATCTCGGTCCTCTCCCCTCCAACATGCCCATCACGGAGGCTACCACAGATAAGAAAGAGAAAGAAACACACAAGAGATTAAATGTTTGCGGAGCTTATGTATTCTTCCCACAGTGAAGCAGCTAGAAATAACTCATGGAGAGAAAAATTTTTAGAGTCCCAGAATACATGGAGGCAAAGCCTTTTAGACTCCAGGGCAGCAGTAGCAGCACGGGAGGAGAGATTGCAGGAGCACGAAGAAAGGAGGATGGATGCAATGCTGCAGATAATGGAGGATCAAAATGACATGCTCCAGTGTCTGCTGGAGCTTCAGCAGGACCAAAGATCGCCTCTCCAGCCCCTGTGTAACCACCTCCTCTCCTCCCCAAGTTCCATTGCCTCCCCACCCAAACGCGGGGTGAGAACGCGGGGAGGAGAGGCTCCGGGAACCGACCCACTCCACCCCACAATACAACACAAGCAGAAGAAGGCATAGTTTATCACAAAAGTTTTAAAAATGTGCTGTGTCTTTGTCCCCCCCTCCCCTCATCCACCACACTGACTGGTTTTCCTCCTCATCCACCCCTTCTGGGCTACCTTGCCAGTCTTCCCTTTTGTTTGTGAAGAATCATTAAAGAATGCATGGTTTTTTAAAAAGTGAATTTATTTACTCTGCAAATGTGGGGGAGGGGATAAGGAGGGCGGGAGGCTTAACGCTGAGCAGAGCAAGGGAGCTGGTATTGAACAGCACTTTGGCCAGTCACAAAACTGTTTCTCAAGGCTTCTCTGAGGCGCAGCGCTTCCTGGTGCACTCTTGTACTTGCCCTGATGTCTGGCTGCTCGTAAGTAGCGGACAGGACATTTGCCTCTGCCTCCCACCCTGCCATAAACGTCTCCCCCTTGCTCTCACAGAGATTGTGGAGCACACAGCAAGCAGCAATAACAATGTGCACATTTCTTTCGCTGAGGTCTGAGTGAGTAAGTAAGGTTCGCCACCTCGCCTTAAGATGGCTAAATGTGCACTCCACAACCATTCTGCATTTGCTCAGCCTATAGTTGAACACCTCCTGACTCCTGTCCAGGGATCCCATGTATAGCTTCATAAGCCAGGGCATTGAGGGATAGGCTGGGTCCCCAAGGATAACGATTCGCATTTCAACACCCCCGCCACAGTAATTTTCAGGTCTGGGAAGAAAGTCCCTTGCGTCAGCTGTCTATAAATCCCAGAGTTCCTGAACACACGAGCATCATGAACCTTTCCTGGCCATCCCACATAGATGTCGGTGAAATGTTCCTTGTGGTCAACCAGTGCTTGCATGACCATTGAACAATACCCCTTGCAGATTCTGTACTCTGTGCCCTCGTTGTCTGATGCCAAGATAGGGATATGAGTGCCATCTATAGCTCCCCCACAGTTAGGGAATCCCAGCGCGGCAAAGCCATCTATTATAGCCTGCACGTTTCCCAGGCACACAACCCTGGATAGCAGCAGATCAATGATTGCCCTGGTTACTTGCGTCACAGCAGCCTCTACTGTAGATTTACCCACTCCAAATTGATTCGCGACTGACCGGTAGCTGTCTGGCGTTGCAAGCTTCCAGAGGGCTATCACCACTTGCTTCTGAACTGTGAGGGCTGCTCTCATTTTGGTATTCTTGCGCTGAAGGGCAGGGAAAAGCAAGTCACAAAGTTCCATGAACGTGCCCTTTCGCATGTGAAAGTTTCTGAGCCATTGCAAGTCATCCCAGACCCGCAGCACTATGCGATCCCACCAGTCAGTGCTTGTTTCCCTGGTCCAGATTCGGCGTTCCATAGCATGAGCCTGCCCCATTGCCACCAAAATTGCCAGGTTGTCAGACCCCTTACTTTCAAAAACGTCAGTGTCCATGTCCATGTCCTCATCACTGTCGTCACTCTCCTGATAGCGCAGTCATCTCCTGTTCGCCTTCTTGTGCATACGATGCAGCATAAAGTCCACAACAATGCATGAGGTATTCACAATGGCCATTACTGCAGCGGTTACCTGAGCAGGCTCCATGCTTGCACTGCTATGGCGTCAGCGCAGAGAAAGGGCGCGAAAAAATTGTTAGCAGTTGCTTTCACGGAGGGAGGGGCACTGTGGTGGGGGGGCGATTTGGGAATGGAGAAAGCTACCCATAATGCAATGTGCGAAATGGTGCCCGCTGGGGACTCCGGGAACTGTGGGATTGCTACCCACAGTGCACCACTCGCCATGTCAATGCTTTCCACAGTACTGTGGACGAACGCTGCCAACTTCCTGTGTTTTGTGGGGACACACAAAATCGACCTTATACAGTCTGCTTTAAAAAATCGACTGGAAGGCAATCGACCTAACTCTGTAGTGAAGACATACCCTTAGAGATGTTATGCAGAAAGAATCAGCAAGATTTATACATACCTGAATATTAGCATCTTGAGAGATGTACAAATTGAAGATGATGCCTAGGTTATGGGCCCAAGTGACATGCAGGATTATGGTGTTTGGCCACAGTGATCAAGAAAGGCAGCTATGAAGAGGGGAGACAAATTGGGGATTCTGTTTTAGCCATGTTTAGCTTGAGCAAACAGTCCAGGAAACTGTTGACTATCTTCTTTGGGAGTGTAAAGAGCATACCATCAAAAATGGGTATTTACATAAAAAACATAGAGGCCTTAAAGATCAAAATTTTCACTTCAACACCTAGTAAGAGAATCAGGAAAATTGGGCCCTATTTTTTTTTAAAAAAAGCAATATTGCATTTCTTTAAGAGCACTAGTGAAATATTTTAAATTCTTGATTTATCTATGGTATCTAGCACTTAGAGATCATAGACACAGCGCGTGAGCCTGCTTCACCATAAAATACAAGAACTAAGAAGTCAGGCATTGTCTGTGAAGAGAGCAGTTTAGAGGACTTGCTGCTGGAGAGCTGAGCCTTAGGAGTTAATCTAACGCCTGTGGTGGGCTCCAGGCAGGCAGTTTTGAGACCAAAGTTCCACAAGGGGAACAGGGAACTGAAGAGAAACCCAGGAGGGGCAGAAAGCCATTATAGTTTACTTTGTACTTGAGCTCCCAAAGATGAAAAGTTTGAGGAGTCAGTGTTCAGATCAGAGTGGGAGGAACTGTGAGTTGAATCCAGGAGAGGCAAAACACCTTTTGTTTATGTTAACTTTGAGATTACTGTGGAAGGTGGTGTTTATTTTGAGAATTTGAGTACTCTGGAAGGGCACTGAATTTTTAAGTGACCTGGCTGAAGGGCTAGGCCATTGTGTTACAAGCGAACTGACTTGATATAACCCACAGCCATCTTTTGCATTTAGCTTCCATAAGATAAAAATGAGGACACCACAGACTCAGAAAATGTGGCCTTGGCTTAGGCAGACAGGATAAAAACATCTGCATGATTGCAGTGTTACTGACAAGGAGAGATTCCTAAGAAGGGAGGGAAAGTGTGAATAGCTGACCTTGGTCTGGGTGCCTGTGTCTGTAAATTTCTTGCTGAAGTTGCTTTGCTGATAAGTAGAATAATGAATTATTATTCACTGTTACTAGGTTGTTGTTAGGAAGATAGTTAGCCTACTAGGGGCCATTATGAGTTATGTGCTTTGTCCTGAGAAAACTTATAAAGAGTTTAGTTGCAGAGTGTACTTTAGAGAAGTTTGGATTCTTTATGAGCAAGGAACCACTGACGTAAAACTCCCCAGCAGCTAAGAGATAGACTGGCCACCAGAAACCTGTTGCTACCACTCGATACCATCTCAGACTTTGGGAACAATATCCTGGGGTGTTCTAGACTATTGCATTCTTGATGTGTGCTTTGTACTTAACAAAAACAAGGATTTTGGGGTGGAAGCACTCTTGTATGTACCAATCATTTATCAGAGAGAGGTGCAGTGTCCCCCACCGATTTATTTCCTCACCCCACCTGGAAAACAGAAACTCACTACCATTGCTTTGGGTTCAGACACAGATGGAGGCAACCAAGAGGAAGGCCCAGCAAGCCCTGCATCAAGCATCAAGGAAGCGCTGGCTGGTGAATCACTTCTGTGAATGTGGCACTCTTTTCTGAGGCACGACCCTATAACAAACCTCAACAGGAAGTTGGAGCAGGAATGAAGAGGACCTTCTGAAGGGATGATTAGAGAGGTGGGAAGGAGAACCAAGACAGAATCACAGAAGCCAAGGAAGGATAAGATTTCAAGCATAGGAGTTTGATTGGTGGTAGCAAAGATGGCTGACAGATTAAGGATTATGAAGATGGAGTATTGGTTTTGAGCTTTAGGAAGAAATCACTGGAGACTATGATGAAGATGGCTTCAGTGGAATGCAAGGGGCTGAGGCCAGATTAGAGAGGTTCCAGAATGGAACTGGAGGAAAGGAACTCCAGGCAGTGACTGTGAACAGGATGCTTAATGAGCTGCCTAATGAGTTGAGAAATGAAAGGGAGAAGGGGAAGTAATTGGAGGGGCAGTTGGGGTGAAGGGTGGTATTTTTTAAGACAGGAGAGACTAACGCATGGTTGTAAGGAAGGAGATGAGAGTGGACATGAGGAAGATCAGGAAATGGGATTGGGGCCCTTGGGCAAGTGGAGGGGTTAAAAGAGGAGATCACATGAGAAACTTGTGGATTTGTGGCAGGGAAAAGGGAGGCAAGAGTTGTATGAAGGGAAGGGAGAAAGAAAGCCAGAGGGGAGGGAGAAGGTTATATCATATTTTGTCAATTTTCTCTTGGAAGAATTTGGCAAAATTGTATGCAGAGAGAGAAGTGTAGCTAGAAGAAGGGAGGGTTTCAGGAATAATTCAAAGATGGCAAAAAGGTGGCTATGATTGCAGTTGTTTGAGGAAACTATTGAGAACAGTCATGAAATTGGCAAATGTTCTTTTTGTGAACATATGCTTCAGAAATCTTTCTGGAGATAATAAGCTGGTAAAATATCTGCAGGTTGCAAGTCACTTCCTGCAGTGCTATTTCCCAGATGCTAACATATAAATATGAGTGTCCTGAATTGCTTCCAATCAACACTTCCTCAGAGTGGCAAGACAGGATTTGTTTGCAGATGAGAAGTGTTCTGCTGATGATGCCTTTCTTTTCATTAACAGCCTATCTGAATTAATGGGGGAAGGAAGAGGAAGGGTGGGGGAAGGGAGAGGAAGGGCAGATGAAGAAGAAGAGGAGGGAAAGTACTTTCAGAAAACTGGCAAGAAAAAAGCAGGTCTTTGAGCTTCTTCAAAAGCCTGAACATAAGAGTATTTTTTGATGGCAGTCGCTACTGGAAGATGTCACACTGTGCACCAGGGTGAAACAATATTTTTATCTCTGCACTTTCACTTTGATCCATAAATCCTAGTCAACAACTCTTTCATGTAAGTGTGTCCTTTAAAAAAAATTGAAGTAAATCACTTTACGAAGGCTATGCTAACTCAAAAACCACTTCTTTTAAAATCACCTTGGCAGGAAGGCATTCAGTAGGCAGTCGTATAAACAATAACAAAAAAGAAAGGTTGGTGACATGTTACCTTATGTCACATGGCTGCAGGAGCAGACAAAGTGATCATCCTCTTAAAAAGTCTGCCTGCCATAAACCAAAAAGTTTCATCTTGTGAAACTCATTGCAGAAGGAATTCTTGAAAGAGAATAAATAATAACAACTTGCTTCATGCCTCCTCTTACTCAGATGTGCACTGCACCTAGAAGAATCCATCCACACAAAGCCCATGGCCATTCACTCCCATGGTGCATGTGCTTTAAAGCGACCTACCCTCAAAGGAGGGGGTGATTTAAAGTGTCCTGGTTTAGCTCATAACTTTTCAAATTACCTCCTCCTGCCTAACGCTGCAGCAGTGGGTTGGCTTAAAGCCCATGACATCCTACAAAAAGTACAAAGCTCCCACCAGAGTCTTGTTTCTAACTCAGAAACCAATAAGCTGCTTTTTTTGTTATAAAAGATTATAGCAAGCAAACAGAATGAAAAAGGCCACCTGTCTCCTTAAATCCTGCAGTTAGACCCAGCATTAGTATCATTACTATTAAAATGGGGTCTGCAAACAAGGCAGAGTGGAGTTTGCATGTTTGTCTTCTCCCAAAGATTCCCAGATCAAACTTGCTCAATATGCAAAGAAAAGGGGTGGTTGTTTTTTCCAATTGCCAGTCCTAGGAACTCACTCAGGGAACTGGAAAGCCGAGCTGTATTGTTTCCAATTCACACAGCATCACTGGTAATAAAGGTTTTGCAAACCAAATGTAACTCTTAGTTGCCTTTTTATAACTTTATTGTCTTCAGATTATGCTTTGTTATACCCACACCAGACTAATTGTGTTGAGTAAGTGTGACTGAGGGAATACTTTAATGTTTATCAGAGATGAGCTTGTCTGGGTATTAGGCCCATGCTCATCACCCAACTTCTCTTAGGGCATGGCTACACTTGCAGATGTAGAGCACTTTGAGTTAAACCAGTCTTTGGAGAGTGCAGTGGGAAAAGTGCTGCCACATTTACAGCTGCAAGTGCATGGGCATGGCCACCTTTGTGGCACTTGCAGCAGCATTGGGAGCAGTGCATTATGGGCAGCTATCCCAGTGTTCAAGTGGCTTTTCAAATGCAGGGTAGGGGTGGAATGTGAGAGGTGGCATGTTGTGTGTATGTAGGGGGAGAGAGAGTGGGTTTGGGGGATGCTGAGAGTGTGTCAGCATGTTGTCCTGTAAGTTCAGACTCCTTCCCCCACACACATCCATCACCTCTCTCTCACTCACTCAAAACAAGCAGCATTCCTCATTAATGGTTGCTTTGCCCCAGAGCAGATAAGCATACTGGCTGTCAGAAACGGAGCTTTGAAAGGACATATCCACATTCCTACAGCCAATTCCAAAACAATGACAAGAGTGGCCACTTGACTTAAGGGGATTATGGGATGTTTCTGGAGGTCAGTCAGAGTGCAGTAATGCAACACCTCGTTCACACTGACGCATCTCAGCCAAGATGCAACAAGCCTTATGCTTTCCATGGAGGTGGATTACCAGGAGCGTCCAGCTGCAGAGTTCAGACGCTCTAAGTGCCTTGCCAGTGTGGGAGAGGCATGAGTTAGAGCACATTGGGCTGTTTGAATGCGCTCTAACTTGTAAGTGTAGCCAAGCCTTTATATTCCTGTCAGGAATAGTTGGGATCAAACCTTTAACAAAAACATGCAACCTGACGGGCAATCTCAGGAGATAGGTTGAAACTGAATGAGCATGGGAACCCTTTCACTCCAAGGTGATCAATATCTCTCACTATGTCAATGTTAAGGTATGTTGATGAGGCAGGGCAATGAAGCCCATACATGCAGAATCTATCTCCAGGGCTGCCAATCTGGCACATTTTATGAACACTAATTCACTTTTAAAACCCCACAATTAACTGGTTTGTAGGCAAAAGCTCAAAAGCTTGTCTCTCTCACCAACAGAAGTTGGTCCAATAAAATATATTACCTCACCTATCTTGTCTCTCTGTTTTATAGTTAGGCAGACTAAAGGACCAGAATGAGTCAAAAACCACAGAAATTCCGTTGATCTTGGTGCTTATTTTGGATGCACAAGCTCCACAACACATTATGTATGCCTGAAATCCATGAAGACAACTCATACCTATTTGTTCAAGTTTACAGACTTGCATTGCCTCTGCTAACTTACTTATAACTACTGCCATTGCAAATGCTTGGCAGAGAGACTATATCTTCTAGGATGACTGTATATTATTTATTCTCCACTGATTTAAAATGATACGGTGCCATACAATTTAGAAGCAGGCAGTTTTCCTAAATGTATTCAGATTCATCAATTCAACAGTTTCATACAGCATTTAAGTGATTATTATGGCAGGAAATTCACAAGCACACCTTGGGAACCTGACTTTTGGAAAGGAGAATTCACTGAGTCTCGATGTTATGTCCAAACATAAAAGGTACCATTGCAACAAATAATACCTCTTGGTGGTAGTTCTGAGAGTGTTAAACTTCTTAAAATAAACCCAGTGACTTAAATGTACTCTCTACTTGTAAGGGTGTGGAAGACGTTACGGTAGAGTGCTAGGGGAGCTCTCACCCTCGACTCCAGGGAAGGAAAGGGTGCTCATTCCCTCACCCTCACCAACTCCAGGGAATGAAAGGATATTATAGTTCATGCTGCTGTTATTGGTTGCTGCTCTGTTATCACATACTTCACATGCCGGAGTTAACCGGTTCCCAGCGCCTGCCTGCTTGCCTTGTGCAAAACTAATGAGACACCTGCTTGCATTATGTAATGCTAACAAGACAGAAATAAGGTATTAGTTATTCATGAGGTATGCATGAGATGCAAATGTTCCTGTTATTTCTCTGCCTGTGTTCCCACGCGCAGTGGGCTTCATCCTGAGCATTGCTCCAATGCGTCGGGCTTTTCCCGTCTCAGTGACAGCAACGAAGGGAGCCCCCACTGCGGGTGTCCCACTTTTGCCTTCAATAAACTCACTACTTTTATTCAACAGCTGTGTGTGTGCCTCGTTCTTACGGGACACCAAGTACCCTGCAACACTACTCTATATTTCTTTATGCATAGAGAGAACTAGTATGGTCATCTTTTTTGATTCATTGCTTTTTTTACTGGTCCACTGCCAGTACATTCTGAGTACCAGATGTTCAAATATAGTAGTGCATCACTAAACTAACATATTCCAATATGCAAGGGAGAGGGGATATTTTTAATAATTACAAAACTAAAGTTCAGATTTTATATCATTTTAAGCATGCAAAAATTCATCGGACATCAATAAATAGGGAACTACGTATTAAGAACTTTATGAAATTTAGCAAGATTTTTAAGAGTTCCACAGATTTCCATGGAAGCTGTTTGTGAATACTTATTGTTAAATCCAGATTATTGAACACAAGGCATAATCTATAGGAGGTTTTATGTTGTTGGGTTTTTTTGTAAACCATGGCATCACCTTTACAACAAATGTTTTTATAGTATCCTATCATTGAATATGGCTTGTACATTCTCATACATTTTTCTCTGACTTTATGAAACGTTACTATAAACTTTGCTTAAAATATAATAGTGTAGCTAGAAGCAAGTTTATAGAAAAGACTAAGGCCCAGATTTAGCAAGGTGCCTAAGCATGTGTCTAGTTTTAAGACTGAGTAATCCCATTGAAGTAAATGGGATTATACCTCTGCTTAAAGTTAGACATGTGCTTAAGTAACTTGGTAAATCACATCCTAACAGAGTATAACAACTTGAATTCATGTGCTCAAATCTAGTCTACTTCTCTGTTCCCGCTTCTCTTTAGATCCTACAAACAAACAGAAGCTAACAAAATTCGATTGTCAGAGAATTTAATGTGTAGAACACTTACTACAGTAAATCTTGCCTAATTGACTACAGCCTAACCCTTCACAGTTTTAGTCTTCAAATACTGTGAGGAACTTTCAAAATAGAGTATACATGTTCACCTCAATTTCTGAAGAATAATGTGGGTTCAAAGATGCAGGAAAGCAAATGTATTCATTATAACAGAGCTGGGTTTTGAGAGCAAACCTGTGCAAACAAAGGCCTTTGAAAAAGAAGGTCTCTAAACAAATACAGTAATTCTATGTGATGCATCAGTAAGTAGGAATCTAAAGGGCCAGGAGCCTCATTATTTTTGTCCCTAACATTTTAAACAAAAGGAGAATATCTGCAGTATTTATTACTGCTTCTTTTCTTTATTGCTGGCATTTAAAAAATGGAGAGGGCAGAAATCCTGCCCCACTCCTCAAATAATTAACGCTGTCTGGTCAGCATTGGGCAAGAAAATCCTTATTTCTATTCCAAAAGAGCTAAGTGGGAAAGGAAGTGTAGTGTAATTGCTGTACATTCTAACTCTCTAAAATCCTATCTAAGTGATGTTAGGCTCACCACAACAGTTGACGGACGTGATTGCAGAGCCATTGGCCATTATCTTTGAAAACTCATAGTGATCGGGGGAGGTCCCAGATGACTGGAAACAGGCTAATGTAGTGCCCATCTTTAAAAAAGGGAAAAAGGTGGATCCGGGGAACTACAGGCCAGTCAGCCTCACCTCAGTCCCTGGAAAAATTATGGAGCAGGTCCTCAAGGAATCAATTCTGAAGCACTTAGCGGAGAGAAAAGTGATCAGGAACAGTCAGCATGGATTCACCAAGGGAAAGTCATGCCTAACTAACCTAATTGCTTTCTATGATGAGATAACTGGCTCTGTGGATGAGGGGAACGCAGCGGATGTGTTATTCCTTGACTTTAGCAAAGTTTTTGATACGGTCTCCCACAGTATTCTTGCCAGCAAGTTAAAGAAGTATGGGCTGGATGAATGAACCATAAGGTGGATAGAAAGTTGGCTAGATCGATGGGCTCAACGGGTAGTGATCAATGGCTCCATGTCCAGTTGGCAGCCAGTATCAAAAGGAGTGCCCCAAGAGTCGGTCCTGGGTCCTGATATTTTGTTCAATATCTTTATCAATGATCTGGAGGATAGCATGGACTGCACCCTCAGCAAGTTTGCAGATGACACTAAACTGGAGTGGTAGATACACTTTAGGATAGGGATAGGATACAGAGGGACCTAGACAAATTAGAGGATTGAGCCAAAAGAAATCTGATGAGGTTCAACAAGGACTAGTGCAGAGTCTTGCACTTAGGATGGAAGAATCCCATGCACTGCTATAGACTATGGACCAAATGGCTAGGCAGCAGTTCTGCAGAAAAGGACCTGAGGGTTACAGTGGATGAGAAGCTGGATATGAGTCAACAGTGTGCCCTTGCTGCCAAAAAGGCTAAAGGCATTTCGGGCTGTATAAGTAGGGGCATTGCCAGCAGATCGAGGGACGTGATTGTTCCCCTCTATTCGACATTGGTGAGGCCTCATCTGGAGTACTGTGTCCAGTTTTGGGCCCCACACTATAAGAAGGATGTGGAAAAATTGGAAAGAGTCCATTGGAGGGAAACAAAAATGACTGGGGGGCTGGAGCACATGACTTATGAGGAGAGGCTGAGGGAACTGGGATTGTTTAGTCTACAGAAGAGAAGAATGAGGGGGGATTTGATAGCTGCTTTCAATACCTGAAAGGGGGTTCCAATGAGGATGGATCTAGACTATTCTCAGTGATACCAGATGACAGAACAAGGAATAATGGTCTCAAGTTGCAGTGGGGGAGGTTTAGGTCGGATATTAGGAAAAACGTTTTCACTGGGAGGGTGGTGAAGCACTGGAATGGGTTACCTGGGGAAGTAGTGGAATCTCCTTCCTTAAAGGTTTTTAAGGTCAGGCTTGACAAAGCCTGGCTGGAATGATTTAGTGGGGGATTGGTCCTGCTTTGAGCAGGGGGTTGGACTAGATGACCTCCTGAGGTCCCTTCCAACCCTGATATTCTATGATTCTATGAAAAGCTGGCTGCCCCGCACCACAGCCAACCAGACACATTTTATGAAAATCTAAATTGGGAGCTTGATATATAAAATTTTGTGATGCTCAGTGACACTACAGTATAATCAAAAGAGCAATGCTGCTGAGATCTGAAAGTGCCAAAGGCAGAAGACATTTTTTAAAAAATCTTTGTTGTCATCCATGGGACAGATGGAAACATGTTTTTATTTTTACATATCCTCTGAGTTTATTATATATCTCCTACTGTTTATTTGCACTTTCCAAAGAGGAAGGATGACTGGCTGATTGCAGTTGTGTTACATAAAGCACAGATTAGCAGGAATATTCTTTCCTCATTGAAATGCAGTGCAGGACTCTGTTAGTTGCTCCTAAATATATCTAGCAGGACTTTTTTGTTGGCAACAAAATGGCAGAAATCCTTCAGCAGCAGTAAATATAGATATCTCACCATTCTAGGTAAATATCAAAGATTAGAAAACAGGAAGAAGGGTGTGTCATGGAGTGATCGATGTAGCATCTCCAGGCAAAGTACAGGTAAGGAATATGGATATAATAAACGCACAGTACAAGGTCAACCGAAGGGTATACATTACAAGTGCATAACAGTACAGAATTCACTACTGAACTTATGAAAAAGCATTTTTTCTCCTTTGCCTATTTGACTTCAGAAATTATTCTACACACATATTATTTGACAATACTAAAACCTCTTCCAGGAATCCTTAGATTTGCTATATTTTGCAACCTATTCTTTATCTAAACTAAGATTATTAATGTTCACAGTAATGTAGTAACAGGCAATTCCTCTCAATATGGACTTGATCCTATGGAAGTTAACATGAGTTATGCTACTGATTCTAAAGGAAAAATCATTGAGCTCTGAATTAGTTATGCATAGAAAGCAGCAGTGATCTGCCCCTCAGACATTTCTTTCACTGACACTGTACTGTCTTCTTACTTAACTCTCCCGACACCTAAACTGTAATTTTGAAACTGTCTGATTCTCACCTCATCATTCTAAAATCAGCAGCTTGTTTCTGTTGCTAATTTAATATGAAAACACTCCTCAACAACCCACTCTTAAAATGCCCTTAGTAACTGCCAGCATACAATATTTAGAACTGTGTGTGTTGGGAAAAAAATCTAGTTCTTAAATGTAGTGGTTGTGCACAGAGGTCTCATTAGTTCCTCTCAAAGCTTGAATTCTCAGCAGTAATTGGAGCCTTGTGGATGTAAGTGCTGCAAATCAAATAAAAGTTCCAAAACAGTGTTTTCCTCTACAGAGAGCATCCTCGAAAATATAATCAGGGGAATTCTAGTCAATTTACCTTTCTGTTTGCCTGCCTGCCAGCCTCTGATAAAAAGGCAGTCCATATTCAGTCCACATTATTTAAACTGTTCAGCTATGCCAGTATTCCATTAATGTTAATCCACAGCTTTTCATCTAATTTTGCCAACATGAATCTATTCTACAGAAGAGGAGTAGTGACAAATAATGCCACATAATTATTGTTTGTGGTTTTCAAAGAGCTATCCTGCTGACCTGCTCCCTCTCTCACAGTATTAAATGTTTCTCTCACTATAGACCTTCTTCCCACAATGTATAGTCAGTCCATGTCTTATTTCCATGTATTGTGTTAGATTACTAGAAGTCCAATTCTGTCACACTTCCTCATGCCAAGTAACACTTTACTGAATGAGCAGTACCATTGAAGTCAATCACGCTGTTCATATAGTTAAGATATTACTTAACCTGAGTCAGGATCACAGAATTGGGCCCTATATGTATAAATAGGGCCTGATTCTAACATAGCATAAGCCCCATTTGCATTCTTGTGGCACTATAAAAGGGTCTTAAAGTAGGTACAAATGTAATCACAAACAGCAATATAAAAATCACCCCCCTCCATATAAGCTCACTATGAATGCATCTTGAGTTTGAGAGATGACATGATGTGAAATACCAACAGAGAGAGGATGAAATAGAGCATGTCCTTATATAAAGGAGTTAGATGATGAGTGGTTGAATAGCTGTGAGAGACTAAAGCTCTTGGAATTTAAAACAAGACAACAAACAGTCAATGGTATTTAGCAGTAAGCAGAAAGACAAAAATAGATAAATTCCTTAAGTAGGTTAAAGAGGGAGAAAATAGAATTCCTAGATTCCAGTAAGAGAAAAGCATCATTAAAAGTAAACATCTGATAAATAAAATAGGTTCTAAAAGAACCAGAGCAGTTTTCTACAAATGATGTGCAATGTTCTACCATTTGCGTGAACACAAAGGGGTGAAATATACATGAAGTGCAAGTTAGTTTCCATTCTGGGGAAAAGACTGAACGGACTCAAACAGCAGCCACAATTATTGAGGAAAACTAGGGATAGGTCATGGAAAGAGGTACAATAAGGACAGACATACCAGGTCAACCTCACGGGTGGACATGAGGTTAGGAGAAAAAATTGCAAGAACCAGCATGATGAACGTGGAAGATGAAAATATAGCAACAAATGAGTCTTAGGGAAACATGAATGGGGAAGTTCAGGCTAGAGTTGGAGGCTGATTAGATGGAAAAGGTATGAACAGAAAGTCCCCTAATCACTGATCAAAATGCAAAAATAGAAAGATAGAAGAAGGCAGGTGATTCTGACTGGTGAATTAGTAGTGATGAACATATCTTGGTCTGGGAATGTAACACATACAGGGGATATCTCAATATATCTGCAGATAAATTAAATGGGAAAAAGATATTTGGCTATAATGGGATTGCAAATTGCCATAAATTTAAGTGTAACAACGCAATATAGTGGCAAAAATAAAATGCAATATTGGCTTGCATATACAATTCCTGGTGATACACTAGAATTCTGAGAACAATTCTGACCATTGCAATAGAAGAATGATGTTCACAAATCAAGAAATTCAGAAAAGAGCAACCAAATTTGAGGCACTAATTTGAGTAAAGAATATAATAGCTATATGTTATTAAATACGATAACTCTGTGCAGGTACATGAAGGATGTGAGCTTTAGAGGCATGTGAAAAACTTTCACAGCAAAGCTTGTCTAGTTTCTAGGTTTGAAGCAAAAGGCAAAATTATAAGATATTCAAGCAAGTATCTCATCTCAGTGAGAGGTGTGTGCAAGATTTAGCTGTCCCTGAAAGCTACAAAGTGACCCTCCAATCCCCTTCCAGTAAGGCTGCAGGACCTGTGGCTGCCGTCACACAACTTTCTCTCCACACTTTGATTTGTTTTGTGTGTCTTCTGGTAAAGAAGGAATAGCCCTTGCCTCTCCTACCCTGAAACCTGGTCTACAGCTGGATGAATATTTTGGAGTGATCAGTGGAGTCACCCCCACATGAGCAAATATTTTTGTTAGAGCCAACAAGTAGATTTATTATCCCAATTGACTATAGAAGACTTGTCTAGGGGTAGGAAGCTTGTTTTCAGGCCCCAGCTTCATTACAGCAGCAGGAACAGGACTGTCTTGGGAAATCTTCTAAGGAAACAACTAGGGAGAAATATTGCCCCCTGTGACAGAACTCCTTTTTCTGCCCTTTGGGCCACCATAAACAAGTTGGACATTTTCCAGGTTTATAAGCACCAGCCCGAGCCAGAATGTCTGTCTATACTGCAGCTTTGTAGCCCCACAGCCAAAGCTCCACAAGCCTGAGTGGGCCAACCATGAGTGTTTTCTTGCAGTGTACACATACTCTCTGTGTCTGGTAGGTTTCTCTCTTTGAAAGCATCCCTCATGTACATGGAAAAGGAATGGGAGGTAGAAGTGTTATTGTACCTTAAAGTAAAATTACATATTGTATTACTTTTATATTTCTCCATTAAAACTGGTAATAGCTTAGTGGACTGAATTTGGAAAATGTAGTTTAACAGAATTAAATGAGAGGAAAAGAACAATTTCAACCTAGGTCAAAGTGGTACCTCTTATTTAACAATATGTTTAGACCACCATGGGATGTTTGTGTGTTTAAACAAATCAGCTTGGTGAGGGATTTCTTTTTCTTTTTCTTTTTAAGGCCTTTAAATAAATGGAAAGGAAAACAGGCAAAAAGAAAAATATGGATTGTTTAAATGTCTTGGAAAGTGGCCAAATTTCTAGATGATACTTAATTGGAAACATAGCAAATGATGATGAACAATGCAATCAAGTACAGAAGGATTTAGACTAAATCCCTAGGCTAGCAGACAACACAGGCCGTTAAAGCGAGATAATTTAGAATGAGACTGACAGCAAAAAAACAAAACGTCTATTGAATAGAAAAATGATACAGCATTTTGATTGAGCTACAAAGAAAGAGAGAGAGATTCAGGACTTTTTAAAAGCAAACTGTGTTAGGCTGCTAAAAGTTAGTACAATCACATGCCATTAGTTGTTAGACCCAACTACACTTCTATAAGCAGAGCTAGTCAACATATCTTAAGGTCAAATTCTGCTCACAAATGCACATTTGTAGTTCCCAGTGAGAATAGGAGACGGAGGCATAAATATCCAAATACACAATGTGGCCCTTAGAAAAGTAATCACTCATTTTGAAGTAGAGTATAGGGACTGAAGGTGAGTTGGAAAGCTAAAAAGTTAAGATTTACATAATGTAACTGTGACAGGGAGGACCAGCCACGCACTGGTACAGAAAGAGTTAACCACTCCCTCCTAGCAGAGAGAGCCACGCCCCTAAGGCTCTACTGGGCATGCTTCAACAAGCAGTCAGGTATAAAAGCCTGAAGAGCTGCTCAGTCAAGGCTGGTGACTGAGGAGGAAGGACGTTTAGCGGAGGCTTCGGCCCAGGAGCAGTTACAGCCTTTACCGGGGAGAGCTGAGGAGCCAGGACCAGATGCCCACAGCTATTGGAACCCCTGGGAGCATCAGGTACTGAGAAACCCAGAGACCCTCGTACCACCAGGACTACTGCGGTTGGAGAGCTGGTGGGAAGTGATCCGGGGAAGGGAGTGGTACCTCCCACCACTGTGAGGTCAGCGTGTTTTGGCAGGAGTCTCTGCTGATCCCGGGGTGGACCATCCCGCCACAGACAGGGCCCTGGGTCAGAGCCCAGTGAAGGTGGGTTGGCCTGGGCTCCTGCACCAGAGGTCACTAAACCCTGCCCCCTTTTCCCGATGACATAGTCCCTTGACTCTTCTTTTATCCCAAAGGGTTTAGAGGACCTCTGGCCATTGGGCCACACAGCCGTAGGAGCCTAGTGTATGACCTTTGGCCACTAGGCCATGCTCTCCCACTAGGGGAAGAGAATTTAAATGGACTCTGGCCATCGGGCCACACTGCTGTAGGAGCATAATATATGGACTCTGGCCACTAGGCTGTGCTCTCCCAGGAGGGAAAGAGAACTTAAATGGACTCTGGTCATTAGGCCTCAGGGCACTGACTACCGGAGGGGTAGTTGTACACATGGAGAGGCGGGGTTACTCCTTGCTCCCTCTGAGTCAAAGGGGTTGATGAGGTACAAAACCCGCCACAATAACTGACAGCAGAATTTGGTCTTGTGTGCTTATATCCAATGGGCTTATGTTTTCATTAGAAATCCTTTCTTAAAATCACTTCAGTGAAGTCATTTATTAACCAATGTCATCTTTTTACGATTCATTTATATAATAGTTTGGGTGACTAAGATGTTTATAGTATTTATATTTTTTATATTTGAATATATTTTAATTATATTACCTTGTTGATAATAATTCTTTCATTTTCATGTCTGTCATATGAGTGCTAATGTAGTTACAGCTTTCAACAGAGGTAGCACAACGTTGTTTCAGTAACAGGAAAGAAGCAAATTTGTTAGCAGTGTAAAGTGCTTGCAGTACTGTTCTGTCTTCAACAGAGTTGGCCCTGCCCTTGGACACAACCCTGGGGATTCATGGGCTTGCACTCCCTCAGGACCCTCAGCACATGCTGTTGTGGTAGGGGAGATAGAGGGTAGGAGAGGAAGAGGAGACTCTCTTTTAGGGAACCTCACAGAGATTTCCTCTCCTTGCTCCCAAATTAATAAAGACAGTTTTAGAGTTTTCTTGAATCCCTCTTTTCTCTTATGAGGACTTACTTGAGATCTAAAGAAAATCTAAAAACAGTTGTGATAGAGAGAAAAGGGGGCTGGGGGCCTTTAAGCCACCCAGACAGCTGTGCTGCTTTATCTTCCTCTCTGATTCCAGACAGAGTAGTTACTCCATAACAACAGGGTATTAGTTTGGAAAGAACTAGGGTCCCTTAATTTAGCACAGTTTTGTGAGAACAGTTTTTCTTTCACTGTTGGAGAAAGATGGAAAAATACTACCCTTAGTGTGTTATTGTGAAGAGGATGTAGAGATATCTGCAGTAATTCCCTGCATGGTATTGATGTTATAAATTACAAAATAGCATCTCAGCAAAAGACACTGAGAGGTACTTTAAGAAACTACAGTGAGACTAGACAGACTTTCAATCCATCTATCAAAGTGACTGCAGATGGCATTTCAAGGCAGGTGAAACAATAATAAATACTTATAAAAGCAGACTCATCTGTCTCCGGATTGCATTAATAATACTTTTTTTAAAAAAAATCAGTGCTGACCTGCTGGTTCTTGCTAACATATGTTTCTTCGTAACTCCCAGTACAGGATGGAATCTGCAATATGCTCTTCAATAAAGAAAATTGTCAGTTTTACAAATGCACATCTGTTTGGTTTGAAGCAAGAATGGACTTTCACACAAAAATCAATCATGTTATGGTTAGTTACCCTTTTCTTCAGTAAGAGGACTGGCTGTAGAGCAAACATCTGGTCCAGACACATGGATCTTTAATCAGACACGGTAATAATTTGTTTTCCAATTCTCAGTAACAAAATATATCATCAAAGAGCACAGTCAAGAGTAGCCTTTCTCTGCTTTTTTGTCTTTATGAAAAATCATTTATTTAGGGCTACACTAACAAGGATAGGTTCAAAAGATGCAACTGCAAAATGTGAGTGTACTCACTATATGATTATTTGCCTATAAAAATTGGATAAATGCACACATGTAGTCTGCACAAGCTGCTACCTCAGGTACATACTGTAAGCTGCCACAGCATACTTGGCCCACCAAGTGGGAAAAGCGGGACCTTGCTGTGTCATAGTGGTGGCAGTTCAAGTAATGACAATGTGATGATCCAGGGAGCAGGCAACAGTCCAAGGGTGAAGCCAGAGTCGGAGTTGATAATCCTCAAATCAAGGAATTGATGATGATGATGATGCATGTCAGTGTTCCAAGTGAATTTGGCCCCCTTCTTGAAGAGGGATGTTAATGGGGAACCAGCTTGGAAAACCCTTTAATGTATTATCTGTTAATGTTTGCAAAACCCAGGGATTGCTGTTTTCCCTGCACAGTTGAAGTTGCCTTCCATTCTGTGATCACCACTACCTTGCAGGAGTCCATGGCAAGTCCTGCAAGGGAGATGATAAAACCTAGGAACTCCACTGTGCCCTTGTCAAATTCACATTTTGGAGGCTGATCTAAAATGATATGTTCATGGCAATTATGGAGCTCTTGATTTTCAGAGAGAATGAGAAAGTCATCTGAAGAGATGACCACAAATTGATCCAGGATATCCCTAAAGGCATCACTCAGAATGCTGGCAGGTAGAGGGAGAGTTAGAGACCAAACGGCATAACTAAATATTCAAAATGTCCATACCTAGATCATAACGCCATCTTCCACTCATTCTCTTGCTGCCTTCTGACTAAATTACATGCTCCATGCAGGTCTAATTGTGTGATAATCTGGGATGAACGGAGACTCTCCAGGAGCTCATTAATAAGAGGAAGAGAATATCAGTGGTTTGATACCATACCATGATTTGATTTAGTTCCTAGTAATCAAGGCTGGGCTGGAGAGAGCCGTCCTTCTTGGCTAAAAAGGGTGCCAGCTGTGGAGGTGAAAGGACAAATAAATCCCTTCTGCAGGTTTCCTTCTAAGTATTCCTGGAGGGCCTGTAGCTCTCACTCAGAAAGCATGTAAATGTGTCTGGAGGGAAACTCCGTTCCTGGAGGCAATTCAATAGGTCAGTTATATCTGAGATGCAATGTCTGCCTTCTTTTATCAAACATCTTGGAAAATTCCAGGTATTTGACAGGAATGTTTGGTGTGTCTGGACTTGCTGCTTGCCTCTCTGGGAGTCTCAGAAGCTAAAGCACACCACAGAGTGTTGTCAACTGTGGACAAGAGATAGGGATGCATTCTCATTAGCACCACAGGGAGCATAAGAGCACCATTCTTGATTGCCAGCTGATTAGGGTATCATGGGCAACAAGCCAAAGGGCACTAAGGACAACTAGTAATGTGGGGTGCAGATCTCCCTGAATTGCATGATTTCTGGGTGATGGCTTCCAGGGGTGCTGTTTGATATGTTACAGGCCCTGAAGAGAGGGATGACTTGCTGATGGTCTTCATGAGCTTGGGGAAGTCCTTGTGAAGAGTAGGACTCAAATTACCCTAGAAAACTTCTTGGTCAATGAAGTTAACAGTCACGCCCCAGTTGACCAGTGTCTCAAACCAGAACTTGGGCATTGCAGGGTGCCTGACATGGAGGGGAACATGCAGTGGGGGGTAGGATGCTGGTTAGCAGTTGTCAGGATTCCAGCAGAGTGGTGGCAAAGCACCTGACAGTGGGCAAGTAGGGACCCAGCTCTGACCCTGCTGCTGCGGCTGGGTCGTAGGGCTTCCCAACTCAGGGGGCAGCACTTCTTGGCTAGGCAACCTGCCACAAAATGCCTGGATTCCCCACAGTACAAGCTGAGTCACAGAGCCCACTACTGGTTCTTTTAATTAGCAGAAGGCAGAGTGGAACTTGGTCCATCTGCATTGGCTCGGGGTCTGGTAAATTCCTTGGCATTGCCTATGCCAGGAGGGTCCTGTTCAGCAAGGATTGGGGGATTTGCTTCTTTTCCTGGCCTCATGCTGTTAGTTGCTCATCAGTCTTGATGCACAGATTCAATCAGGGCCCCTTGACTAGGCAAGGTTTCCACCTGAGCTAATTAATCTTGAATAGGATCATTGAGTCCTTGCGGGAAGTGGTGTGATTGTGCGGCCCCATTCCAATGGGTATCAGCTGTAAGGCATGAAAACCTGGCTGCACATCTGGCAACAGGCTGGCACCCTTGTCGGGGCAGAGAGGGCTGGGGGCAGTGATGAGCAGCCTATGAAACGCGCTGTTAGGGCTATCAAAAATACCTGCCCCTGCCTGGACAAACTCCTCAAAACATTTGAGACAAGGGCTAGATGTCTCCAGTAGTGTGGAAACCCATGCCAGGTCCTCTCTGGTAAGCAGGCTAATCATGAGCCCTGCTCGAGACTGGTCTGTGGATCTGACAGGAGTCACAGTTTTCTTGGGGGGTCAGTCTGAGACTGTGGAATCTCAAACTCCTCAGAAACTAAGAACCATGGCAAAGCTCAGCACCTTCCTCTCTAAGTGCAAAGCACACTTCTTCAACCAGGAATTTTCTATCATAAATGCATAGCAAACAAAAATAAACAGGGTTAAACAAAAATAAATAAATAACCCCAAATCCTACCAAAACAAAACACTGCACTGCAAACACTGTTTTTCCCCCAGGGGAATGCAATGACAGGAAACACAATGACAAATATTGACATGTCACTTAACATACTACTGGAAGGCAGTTGGATGAGGTGACAAAACGTGGTATTAGAACCTGAATAGAGCAGAATAAAATAGAACAGAATCCAGACAGTGGGGGACAAGCTTTCCCACAATGGTCAGCAATGTATTTTAACACTTTTCTGTGGGGACTATCATCAAGGCAGAAAAGATAATTTTATCTCTGTGAAGAATCTTCAACCTCTTCTCAGACTGCCCCCAAAGGTGTCAATTCGAGAATTGTTCTTTATTATGTAAATATCTATCTATTAAGAACCAGACTGAGACAACCAATTCATGTCACATAAGCCAGTGAAGAGTCTTTCGATGGTCTAAAACTACTGACATGGGTTGGAAAAGAATCATCTAATGAGAAACTCCTTATGACATTGCTAATCCCTTATGCCCTTCACTCCCCCAGACCCGATCATTTTAACACTTCCAACAAGGAAGGAGGTTAATGAAAAAAAGATGGATCTTGGTACAGTAATTTTATTTCCCATCAGAAAGGATTGTAATATTTTGTAAAAGTTCAGTTTTAACCATATTTTGCATCTAACATTCATACCCCAAATTATTTATTGCTCAAGCAGCAGCTTAAGTCATTTGAACAAATTTGTGAGCAATAACCTTTACCTCATTTCTTCAGATCTTTGCAGTAATTTCATAGGTGCTAGTTCTTTTCATTATTTTCTAGCTCATCACCTTTAGTATCATTTTGACTCAGAGCTCATTTCTTTGATGTATAATAATTTGTTGTAAGAACGTAGAGTATCAAGAGACAGGAAAACCATCATCATTCAACATGAAGTGTGAATTGGATTTGATGATCAGAAGGAAACCACAAAGAATTATTTATGCTTCCTCTCAACCATTTCTCTTGCACCTAAGTCAGATTGCTACTATTTAAATTACAATGCTAGATTTATTTCACTCCAAAGAAAAGGCCATTTTGTTTAATACCAAAGGAGGACAAGTATGGAGAGTTCCTGCATTGAGCACCCATTCCAGTTCCATTGAAGACAATGGGAGTTTTAGGCACTGTTGGAAGCAGGATTGGGCCATGTGTGTTTTAAAGCTATCTAGATGTGGTGCATGTGTGGATGTGTGTACTCATGCCTAGTGTGAAGAAGGTTATTTGTGTTTCATTACTGTTTAAAAATAATCCTATTTCCATATTGTTTTAGCACCAACATGTGCTATGCCTACTTACATAACCTGTAACAGATTTGATAGTAAAAAAAATTAATCTTTCTATAATGATGCAACCTCAAAGTCTCATTTGTCCACTTCTTTCGTTCCTATCTACATGCCTGTCTCCACCCCATGCCGATACCTGATATGTTCTCCTATTTTCAATCTGCCAAGGCACTGTAGTTTCTTTATTCAAAAACATCTTTCCTTAAGACTAATTTCTTCCTCAGAACTCTTAAAAAGTTATTCAGTTTTGTTAGTGTCTACTCTTCACAGGACGATTAAAATGATTGCTTGATCTTCCTATGGTAACCCTTGTCCTTCTTCAACTTGTTTTGTTCCCCTCTCAACTGTCTGTTACCATCTCTTTCTCATCACATCTGAAGGAAAATTGCAAGACCATTAGGAGGGAACCACAGTTTTTCTGTGGCTTCTGCAAAGTGAGTAGCACACTTCACGGTCTGCAAAATAAAGAGTAATAATAATAATTAATAATATCATCCAGCCTCACAATAACCTGTCAGTTTCTATTCTGAACTGGCATCCCTACATATACCCACAATAAGGGTTGGGCTACACTACGGGGGAAGAAGGGCCGATCTAAGACACGTGACTTACCTGGCCGTCCCCACAGTGGTGAGTTGACTGCGGCCGCTCCCCTGCTGTCTCCGATAACTCCTCTCAACAAGGTGGAGTACAGGAGTTGACTCGGGGATTGATGTATTGCATCTCATCTAGTTGCGATAAATTGATCCCCGATACATCGAGCGCTACCCACCAATCCACAGGTAGCGTAGCCATACCCTTAGGCACCCAGATACGATAGTAAAGGGTGAAATGTACAAATTTAGATAAACCTAGAGAGCTACATATGGAATTCTTCAGAAGCACGGAGCCATCTTTTAGGGAGTTCACATCTATTAAGTGCCTTGTAAACTATTTGGTGTGCTTTTGCATAAAATTGTATATGTTATCCAAAGTCTATTAAAATAATCCAAAAAAAATGAAATTTTGGGCCACATAGTGGTTCCATCATTGACAGAGTGCAGAGGGTATGGCCCTTTGTGAATCTTTAGAGACAGGTGTATAGATATGTATTTCAAGGGTAATAATTTTCCAAATGGTTCTTAATATATTATACAGGTTAAACTGAAAACTACCACAGTTCTGGCTCATGAAACACAAAGAAAAGAACTCAGTGTACCTACACACCAACTCCAGTGTAAAAGTTTCTTGTTGCGGCATAAGAATTCTGGAGCAAAGTGAAGCACAAGATGTGCTTATTTGCATATCACTATGCAGCACGCTCGTCCAGGGCAGAGCTGTTTCACAGTGCTGGCACATGAGCTTGGAAACAAAGGGTTTGGGTATTGTTAAAAACAATGAAACTCAGATAATTTGCAATTTACCATTTATAGGACAGCATTGGTAAGGACACATAGAAACAGCTAACTTTTTAACAGCAATCATTAAACATTAAGGTTGAGCTCATGTATAATGCAGCCAAGTCCAATGCTACTTTAGATTCAGAACAAATAGCCTTGAAAAATAATTCTTTGTAATAATACTTTGAAATGATGTGACACCTTCCATCCAAATCTTAAAGCATTTTGAAGACACACCACACCCATGTAAGGTAAGTTAGTAATATTGTTCCTATTTTAAAGACTAGCAAACTAAGCACAGAAAAATCAAGTGACTTTCCCAAGGTCATACAAGAAGCCTGTGGGACAGCTGGGAATAGAGCCCAGATGCTCAGATTCCCACATGTGCTTTACCTATAAGATCATTCTTTTTAGATCCCCTGGGAAGTGGGGGGCTTTTTATACCTCTCATAGGTCAGTTAAATAAATAATTGTGTCATAAGAAATACCAAGCTGCCAAATATTATGAGGGAAAACAATAGTTCTACCCTATAGGAGGTTTCAAGGAATCAAAATCTTTGCCAAAATAATATATTTCTCAGGGATTCAATCTGTCCAGAAGCTACTACTGAAAATGAACAGCCTGTTCTCTGTACACTTCACAATGACCTAAAAAGGAAAGTGGGTGGATGTGTCAACGTTTTTAAAACAAAGAACATTTCAAATCATTTCTTCTAGCTAAGAGCAAACTGGCAATTTTTAAACTTGGATCTTCAAGTGTATATAATGAGGTCATTATTGCACATGAATATTACTCCTCAGTCAAATTGCTTGCAACCTCTTCCATAATAATTTGATTTAGATTGAAAAGAAACAATTGTAGCCTACTTTTCAATTAACACTGATTCTTTATTCTCCACTCCCCACTTTCCCTCCCAATTCTCTTTTCCTTTAATATTTATTACAGGCAAAAATAATCATATTCAGAAATTAACATCTGGAAAGGCATTCAAAGGTTCTGTCAGTTTGCTACAAGTTGAATTTTGTCTCTTCACACAAATTCAAAGGAAAAAAAAACAAACTCTACTTTCTTCTCTCTTTTCTTTAAAGCAATAAATCTTCACAGAAAATAGAAACTGAGGATATATCTTGTCATTCTGCAGCAGCAGGATAGTGGTGATGCAGTACCATAGTGCAGTTATAATTCAAGAATGCAAAACCTCACATGGCTAGTGTACTAAATGAGTAGGATACCAAGGGAATATTAAAAAGGAATCCACCTATTGTAAGAAATACTTGTTTTACCTTTTGCCTTTCCAAAAAGAATAACTAGATACTACTAGAAAAAGAAGTCCCTCTACTTGGCAATATCTAGCACTATTTTTTGGTATTTTATAAGAATTAAGATATATAATTCATCATAGTGCTTCTGTATTACTATTACTTATCTAAATATCACTCTGGATAATTACTGATCATTATTATTTATTCACATACTATCACATGACACTTTACTGATAAATTCATGTACTTCCATAATAATAGTTTACAGATAAATAAAATGGCACATCTCTTCCCCATGAAAATTTCAGTCTATTTAACGGAAGATAAGGAGATACATATATATCTAATCTCTCTATGAGTTAATTTACAAAAGTAAACAAAACAGAAGGTAGGCCACTAAGTAGAACTGCATATTATGGTTAAATGCTTCTCTACCTCAGGATCCATGAACAAATCTGAACCAGGAGAAAAAAACCTCCCTGTTGGGGAGGAAATGTGGTGTTTTCTGTACATGCTACTCTCTCTGTATCCAGCTTCCTATATGGCATCTATATGGATGCTGTAAGCAGAGCCTGCAGCCCTGCCTAGGGTAACAGTTCTCCATCCATGGTAGATCAGGAGAAGGGGGAGAAAGGCAACACCCACATGCGGTGATGATGAGCACAGTATAAATGAAAGACTAGTTAGATTAGATAGAAAATGAACATTAGGAAGTGCTAAAGGGGATTAGATGCTGTTCAGAGAGGGTGGACAGTCAAGAGTCAGATCACAGTAGCATTCAGATCTGGCCTTGTGGAGAAGTTGGGGTTGCAGAAACAGCAGCTGACACAGGGTATACCAAAGGCTGGGTTCTGGACAGGAAATCCAGGTGAACCGGAGAAGGTCTCGAAGCCAAAGCGGGAAAGTGCCCTGACGGGATAAGGGCTGACTGAGTAGATGAACAGAGGAAAGTGGCTGAGTTAGAAAAGGGGCCGTGCAGGCTAGTGGAATGTTTCACCCACCAGGGAAGTGCAGGAAACTCTATACCCAACTCCTTTTTAAAGCCCTTTTTTTGCAGGTCACTGTTTCTTATTTACAATAAGCAGAAAAAAATAAGTCAGCTGAAAACACTGATCATAATTCCCAACGGCTTTCCAGTCTCAACCAGTCAAGGGAAAAGAAAACACATTCATTCCCAATAACCCCACTGGACTCAGCTTTCTCTTTATATATTACAAAAGCCCTGTGCTTAGCCCTGTGATTGACAAGGATCTCATAACTCTTGTTAGGCTGTGGCTTTTACCTTGTCAGAAGTGGTCTCCAGTCTGCATAAGGGACTGAGACCTGACTGGCATCATTGGTTGCTGAAGAGGAAAGCATGATGGGAACAATTAAGGATAAGTGGTTAAGTCACCATTATGGCTGTTCTGCATTGCTGGAGCCATGCAAATCAGCTCTAGCATACCAGTGAATCTGGCCCTTCAAAACAGTCCAATGTCAGAGAGACCTTTGAAACCAATGAAGAAATATAAAATGCTGTAACACACACTTATGACAGAAATGATCAGGTTGATATATCCTTGATACTGAGGGCAGTCCATTAGGAGAGAAATAAATGGGTCAATAGGTATTTCACACTTGAGTATCTCGCCCTAGAAACCATGGACCTGAAACTAAAAATCAGAGACACGACTACAATCCCAGAAATAGTGACCAAATGTGCTTCTGCTTAAAGTTCTCTAGTTTATGACCTTGGAAGGACAAACGGAGATAAATCCCCTTTTAAGTCATTCCTTCACTGATGTTGCATCTGACCAAAAGAAACCAGTCCGCTTGAGAGAAAATGTACAAAATTAACAACTTCCAGGATGGGATTTTCAAAGGATCCTAAGAGAATTGGGTGCCCAAATCCTACTAAAATGCAATAGATATTTGAGAATCTTAGTCCAAAAAGATCATTGAATATCCCAACCTAAATATCTCACATGATAACTGATAATATATGAAAGAGCTGAGACCTGTTTGAATACATGGCACTACCCTTCACATAATAATGGATGACTCATATGCAGAAATTTATTTTTCTTCAAGAACAGATTATAGCATAACTGTTATCTGCACCTTCCTCTGAAGCCACTGCCACTGGTCATAGTCAGAGACAAGATACTGGAGTAAATGAACTACTGGTCTGACCTTGTGTGGTTATTCCATTATTTCTATTTGCACAGGGCATAGATGGGTATGGCCAGGTCTACACTGCAAACTTATATTAGTTATAATTACGCCACTCAGGGGTATGATAAACCCACACATGTGAGTAACATAGTTATACTGACCTAATCCCTGGTGTAGATAGTGCACCTCTCTTGAGGAAGTGGATTAATTACGCCAATGGGAGAAGTTCTCCCATCAGTATAGTAGCATCTTCACTAAAGCATCACAGTGGCACAGCTGCACCGGTGCAGCTACGCCACTGCAGTGCTGTAGGTGAAGATAAGCCCTATTTGTGTACAAGGTGCATAATACGCTCCTTTGAACTCTCTTGGTTGTAGTGCTGCTTTGACTCTACAAGGCCAGTCTCCTGAGCCCGGCTAATCATATACTAGGTACAAATGCCTCCAAAGCACTTAGTATTTGCAGAAAGTTCCCTCCTGCATGTTGGATTATACTGTTTGTGACTCTGGCAAACCAAGTGCCAGCTTTTGCCAAAGCTTTAGGCCTTAGTCGAGCACTGACAAATTCGTTGCTAGAAACCAGTCTGTTTCACTTCTGTGTTAGTATGCTAAAAATAGGCATTGAATTTATAACAATGTGCTTAGTTTTTAGACTTTATTAAATACTTGTAAATTGCTGCTTGCATTCATCTCACTTATAATATCTTTATCACATTATAAAGTAATATTTCAGTTTTTGCTTTATAACTGTAAAAAATGTTTGCTTTGAAACTGTGAATCTGGGATCATCTCCTGTTCATCAGGAAGGCTACCAAAATGAAATGGGCCATTGTGGGATATCACGATGCAAAGACTTTATTAATTGCCCCTTCACACTAATAAGAAGGCTACATGCAAAAGGGCCGGTCCCATCAGCTTGAATTCTGAAAGGAAATTAAAATGGTTGACAAGAAAATTTTTAATCTCTTTGCTGTTTGGACTCTCATACAGCTGAAGCTATGAAACAGAAGGTCAGATCCCCAGGGTCAACCTTGGTCAACCATTCAGAGATGACAAACCACTACAACTCTATCACCTTCTAAAAGTATATAGACCATAACTCATTTGTGTATATATGTCTGCCTGCTTTAACCTTGTAATAACTCTCATATCTTTTTCCTATTTAATAAATCTTTAGTTAGTTTATTATAGAACAGACTACAAGTGTTGTCTTTGGTGGGAGATCTAAGATACAAATTGACCTGGAGTAAGTAACTGGTCTTTTGGGACTAGGGGCAACCTGAATATTTTGTGATCTTTGGTGTATAGCAACCAACTATCACTAAATCCAGTCTTGCCTGGGTGGCAAGATAGATTGGAATGTCTGTTGTGATAAGACTGTTATTTTGCTTTAGGAGTTCATATTAGTTACCGGGTTGGTGAAATCTAATTATGGAACACACAACCAGTTTGTGGTCCTGACCAGCTTCTTGACAGTCTGCCCTGAGGTTGACACTCATGGTCATGAACCACTCCACAAAACGTGGCACTGTGAACATGTCCATGGCAGATGTAAGCAGGGTCTGAATGAGCTCTTCCCTGACATCCAGTGATGAGCTGAGGGAGAAGACTTCAGGGGCCAAATTTATTTGCATGGACACACTCACCCGGCCTGGGTACCAAGGATGATAGTGCTGCTTTGCCCAAATGATCACTTTTGGCTGTTGTTGGATCACAAGTCACTTTATTATTGGGGCAGGGGTAATAAAGGGTTATTATCTTAGTTGTGTAAATCAAGGGGGTCAGAACTGTACTTGGCATGCCCTAATTGAGGGGTTCACACTCAACTAAACTGCACTTACTAGGCAGGGACAGGGGTACCAAAGCCCACTGGAGTTGAGAGATGGTGAAGATAGGCACTTGTATCTGGTGGTGTGCGCCCTACCTAAGTGTCCTAGACATCATTTGACTCTTTCTCTTTCCAGTATGTAAGAACAAAATTGAATAAAACTCAATTGAGAGTCTTTTGTTGCAGGCCAATAGAGCTGAAATCACTAATAACCAGGTCTAAGCGCTAGACTTGCTTTGGGACAGTCTCTCTAATGCAAAAGACTGCCCAGTCTGCAGTAGCAGTGAGCAGTTGCGCTGGAACTAGAGAGGCCAGGGGACCAGGGCCTTCACACTTTTTGAAAGTGTATGGACCTGGCCCACCCACTTTTCACTAGGGTGGACTCTGCCCCCTTTCCTCCTCTCCCCCTTCCAACCCTTAGGCCCAACCCCCGAGCCAGGCCAGCGTGGAGACTAGATGGGGAGCCTGGGCAGTTGTGGGAGCCATGCAGACCCTTCACCTGCCCGTGGGGGAACGGGGGAGCACTGAGAGCAGTCCCCACTCCCCTCGGGCTCCCTGCCCAGCTGAGGACAGGTGGAGGTGGAGGTCTGCATCTCCACACCAGTCCTCTGCAGCTGCCCACGTGGCTCTTCCCGACTCGGATCCTGCTTGGAGTGGGGAGGTGCCTAGGAGTTGCAGCCTGGCCATATAAAAGCTGCACAGGCAGTTGTGGGGAGCCAGGGACCCTCCACCTGTCATGGGCATGGTGCCCAGGAAGCAGGGATACAGGCTGGGGGCTGCTCTTGATGGGCCCCCCACTGCAAGCTGGTGGAGGGTCCACCGTGACTCCTCACAGCTTCCTGCATGGCTCTTATCATGGCTGGGCTGAGGCTCCAAAGCCACCCCCTCCAGCCAGAGCCAGGTCAGGAAGTGCTGCCCAGGCAGCTGTGGGGATCCTGGCTTCCTCCACCTGTCCTGGGCGGGCAGTACCTTTCAGGAGGCAGAGACACAGGCAAGAGGCTGCTTTTGCCCCAACCCCACCCCAAGTGGGGTGGGGGGCTCAACACCCACACTCCAGCTTCTGAATTGACTGGGGGTGGGGCCTCCAAGGGAAGAGGAAAGCAGGGGTGGGGCCTTGAGGAGCAGATCAGGGCTCCCACCCCATCCAACGTCTGGGAAGGCTCTGGCACACTTGACTGTGAGGATCCCTCACAAACAATTGAAATCACTGAGCTGAAATCACTGAGCACTGTGTTAAGTGGTGGGACCTCATGACATCCCAGAGGGAGCAGAGTGGTGGGAGGGTGGCTAGTGGAGTGGCTAGCAGCCAGCGGAGTGGCAGCCAGTAGAGTGGCTGACGCCAGAGTGAGCGCCGGGACAACAGAACAAGCAAGATGCCTTTTTACCCCTGTACTGTAACCAGGGTGGGAGGGAAACTCATGCAGATGCACCTCTGAACTCTGGGTCTTCAATGACCAGAGGTGTCCAATAGAAATTCGATGCTAGCCACACTGCTAGTCACATTTGTAGTTTTGAATTTTTCTTATAAGTCACATTATAAAAAAGCCACATTCATTAGCCACAATTCAATAGCCTATTAGCCATACGTGGCTAGTGGCAAATGTATTGGACACTGCTGTCAATGATCAAGGACAACAACTGTGAGTGAGGAGAGAAGGGAGGGGCACATTAAAGGAACTTTTGCTCTTTGAATTAAAAACCTGAGGTAAAAGGACACAGCTCAACATGCTTTGGGGTGTGGGTTTTGCTCATAGTTTTATGTTTATGAATCCTGCTTGTGACGTTTTCCTAAGTTAATGCCAGGTTACTTTCTCACTTTTTATTAAAAGTTTCTTTTCTACACTCATACTCTGTGTTTGCTAGAGGGAAAGTATTGCCTCTTAGAGGTGCCCCAGGGGCGGTGTGCATTTGTCCCAGGTTACTGGGTGGAGGCTTGAGGTGGTTCTGTGTTGCATTGTTGGAAAGGACCCCCTAGATATTGAACCTGGACCTTGTTGCTGCTAACTCCAACTGGCAGAAGGGTTACATAAAAGATACCATTTTTTGTAGTCTCCAACATTTCTGAGGGGATGAGGCCTGACATGTGTGGGATCTGGTACACAAATGGACAACAAAACATTCAAAAGTAGTCCAATGTTCATTGGACAAATATCTTCCAAACAGTCACTTGTAAGTTTAACAACTGGTTTTGTCATTCATAACTCATGCAGTAACTGAAACGCATTTTATTGCCACAAGATGGCTCAGTCAAGCTTCCCATTGAAACATATTGTGTTCCTTCTGTTTTTCATAAACAGCTTGAAACAAAACAGTTTCAAAGACCACAGTGACTGTTTTGCAGGATGAATCTGCTTTACAGAGAACACTCACTGTAAGTGAAAACCAGGACAGGAACACACCTGGGCCTGATTCTCCAAGACTCGGCTCTATAGGCCTGATTCTAAATCTAGGAGACTTGAAGGCAAAAATTCCCATTTACTTCAGTGGGTACACAAGCAAGCCCTATGACACCAGCCCTGATCCTGCATTCCTTAGCAGCCAAAAATACCACTGACTCCTGTGGAATTTTTGAATGTAAAAGGAATGCAGAATCAAGCTCTTGGGGCTGTTTTAATGCCTATTTGAGTTTCTTGAAAGTCATCAAGTGATTTCAGTGGACTTTGGATCAGGCCCCTTATTAATATCTTCCTTACTATTGCTGTTCACAAACTCTGACCTAAATCAGAGTTCTTTGATACACTAAAAATTTTTAAGTGCTGCTTTATAGATGACTAGACAAAAAGCTATATCATATTAGACCTCAAGGATTAACGTTATGCAAAATACTAGACTGAAAATGACTTCACTTAGATATGCACCATCAAATGTCTCAAGAAATGAAAACTGTCATCTGTTTTCAAATCATAGAGCTGCAAGAAGAGCCTCAGGGAACATGACAATTCCTTGGAGGCTAGATTTCTGTGGGACATAAAAAGAAACAATTCAAGGTTATTAGCGACATTCACAGACCAGCTGGAGACAGCTGGAGCGCCAGTTCTGTGCCTGAGATACAAGCACTGACTGGTGGGGTAGCTTTGTCATGCAGGTTTGGGATGACAAGCAGTGGCTGCAGAACTTTCGGATGCGCAAGGCCACACTCCTGGATCTGTGTGCAGGACTCACCTGAGCCCTACAATGCAGGGACACCAAAATGGGGGCTGCACTGACAGTGGAGAGGTGAGTGGCTATTGCACTGTGGAAACTTGAAATGCCAAATTGCTACCAGTCAGTCAGGAATCAATTTGGAGTCGGGAAATTCACCGCAGGGGCCATTGTCAAACACGTATGCAGGGCCATTAACCACCTCCTGCTACACAGGACTGTCACAAGACTGGGCAATGTGCAGGCCATAGTGGATGGTTTTACAGCAATGAGGTTCCTGAACTAGGGTGGGGAGGAGTGGTAGATGGCACACATATCCCTATTTAGCACCAGACCACCTTGCAGAGTACATCAAAGGAAAGGGCTACTTTTCTATGGTAATGCAAGCAATAGTGGATCACCGGATGGATCGCAATGGTGGACCAGTGTGAGCTGGTCAGGGAAGGTACATGGCATGTGCATCGTTAAGACCTGTGACGGAGTCAGACCAGAGGGATATAGGAGAGTGCTGGAAGGCAGGTACATTAGTCTCAGGGTGTGCAGGTCCCTGTTCCCTGGATAGCCAAACAAAGGCTACTCCAGGCCAATCAAGACACCTGGGGCCAATTAAGAACCTTCTAGAAAGGAGTAGAAACAGCTAGCCTAATTGGGACACCTGAAGCCAATCAGGGACTGGCTGAATCCAGATAAAAATCTCCCAGTTAGTCAGGTGGGTTGTGGGTGTCAGGAGCTGTGAGAGGAAGTTGTGCTGTTGGTGCTGTTGGTGAGACTGAGTGGTGGACAACATATCATACAGAAGGAAGGTGGCCCTGAGGTAAGGGTGAAGTGGAGTTTGAAGAAGCGGGGACTGCTGTGGGGAAGTAGCCCAGGGAATTGTATTGTGTTTTGTGGATAAAAGGTCAGCCATCTTAGCTGATACTATTAGGGTCCCTGGGCTGGAGCCCAGAGTAGAGGGCGGGCCTGGGCTCCCCCCTTTCTGCCTTCCCTAATTAGTCTCTGAGATTGGGAGACAATAGAGACTGTGCCAGGAAGGATAGCTTCCCCTCACTGGTTTGTGATGAAAATGGCTCAATAGACTGTGACCTTGTCTCCAGAGAGAGAAGGGCTCCGTGGAGGGTCACAGTGAGCCGCTGAGGCTAGTAAAAATCTGCCAGGAAACGCAGGATCCACGAAGATAAGGACAGAGCTTTGTCATAGACCACAGAACTATTCAGAAAACTGCAAGAAGGAACTTTCTGTCCCAATCAGTGAATTATCACTGGGAATAGTGATCCTGGGAGACACAGCATACCCCTTGCTCCCATGGCTCATGAAGCCATACATTGGCTACCTTGACAGCACCAAGGAGTGCTTCAACTACAGGTTCAGCAGGTGCAAAATGACATTTGAATGAGCCTTTGGTCATCTGAAGGGTTGCTGTCATTGTCTACTTACAACAGCAGTAATTAGTAGGTAGACCACAGGCCAAATCTGGACCACCAGATACTTTTAAATCTTTTTATTTACTTATTATTAGCATTTTTAAAAATTATTTTCTCTGGAGTCTGGACCTTGACTATACCTTGACCAAGAAATTTGGACCTTGACAAAAAATAATTAACTACCCCTGACTTACAAGATTGGACCGCAGTGAAGAACAATATTCCAGTGGTTATAGATGCCTGTTGTGTACTGCATAATATCTGTGAAGCAAAGGGGGAAAGTTTCCATTGGGTTGGAGGATGGATGTGGAGCAGCTGTCTGCTGAATGTGAATAGCCTATAAGAAGGACTATAAGAAGAGTTCAATGCAGAGCTATACAGCTCAGGGAGGCTTTAAAAGACCATTTTAATAGTGAGCCAAAGTATGCGTGTTTCTGTAGTGTGCTCTACCTGGCCTTGTTCTTTTGCAGTACAGTATGAATCTCACAGTAAGTGTTGTGTGTATAGGAATATAACATTACCAATGCACCTATTAATATTGTCTGAGAATGATGTTATGGGTTCTGCGACAAAATGAAGTAATAGGAAATTGGTGGGTGTCAGTACCAGCCAGCATATGTTGTGAACTAATAAAGATGAATGACATTCCAAAAAATATAATTTTATTCTGTAACATGAACCAAATAAAAAAAGTTTAGAACTTTAGGAACTTAATAAATTAAGGGAACACAATTTACGAAGGGGAATGAACAGTTATTTCCATTTCAGTTACACATACACCAATGATGTCTTTCACAGGTCAGTGTTCGTGCCGCTGTGATTGTCTTTAATGTCTCATAGTGTGGAGTAGTGGTAGTGCAGTGGCTCCTGATGGCACATGGAATGTTATGGGGAGGTCCTGACATTGAGTTGTCTATGGGCTTGTGATGAAATATCTACCCCACACTGGCATGGAAGGGGTTAATCCCAGGAGGGAGCAGTATAGGTAAATCCTAGAGCGGCTTAGAGTGGCTGCGCAGGCTGCAACCAGTCAGAGAGGGGTTGTAGGGAGCAACCAATCTGGAATCAGCGGGGCTCATATAAAAAGAGATACAGGGCTAGCACCTGGCAGTCATAGCCAGGGGCTCCAGGAGTAAGGACAGCGTTCCTAGCAGGTAAAAGCAGCGCTAGCACCATGGACAGGGCTGTTGCTGGCACGGACCAAGGGAATGGAACAACCAGGAGAGGTAGAGTTGTTATCTGCTTTTCATTTCCCTCTAGAGTTAGCCAGAGGGACACAAGTTGAGCAGTTTATTTAGGTGTACCAGGACTTCTTGTGTATAGAGATCTCAGTGAAACTCCATAGAGATCTCAGTGAAGCTTTCATAGAGGAACTCTGGAATCCTCTGCTGAAGATTTCTGGGGAGGGCTGCTTTAGTTCTTCCACTGTGGTAGGACACTTTCTAATACCATTCAGTGATTACTTCAGCAGACACTATTGCAGTACACAGGCTAGCAGCATATGGGAGTTCCTAGTAGGCTGGGACTGAGTAGAAGAGGCCCTGAAGTAAGCGTGAAGAAGGAGCTGGGGCCATGGGGAAGTGACCCAGGTAAATGTACTGAACGGTTGGAAGAGATGCAGCATGTGGCTGCCAACAACAAGCTCCCTGGGTCAGGACCTGGAGTAGTGGACAGTCCCAGGTTCCCCACATTTGCCACTGAGGGAAGTGGCTGGACAAATGGACTGTGAGGTACTGACCCCAGAAGGGGGAAACACTGATGATGCCACAGCTGGAGGACTGAGTCATGAAAAGATCACAGCAGCTCTTGGAGAGACTGCCATCAGGAGCAGAGTCATAGTGATGGGGTGCAAATCGTGGACAGGAGGGAATCAGCCTTGAACTAATTCCCATAGCAACCAGGGGAAGGCACCAGTCCAGTGGTGAGTGTTGTAACACATGACAGGGCTGTGGAAGGAAACAAGCACCGGATTCTTGAACCTGCAGGTCTACCAGAGCCCTCAGCATCTCTCTTTGCTGCCTGAGAAACCCCATTATATCCTGCTGCATATCCCTCTCCTTTTTTTGCTTAGACACTCAGGCCTTTCTCCTTTCCAGTCTTTCCTTCTCCATGTTATCTGCAAGGATGATCCTCTAGGCACTGGTCTCTTTCTCTGATGCAGCACAAGCTTGCAGCACCTCCTGGAACATGTTATCCCAAGTCCTCTTTGTTCACTTCCTTATCTGGCTCAGGCGTTCTGCGGGTGTGAAGGGGAGACCCTGAAGGCCGCAGTAGCAGCATTGCAGATGCAACACACAGAGATATCTTTGTCAGTGTATTCATGACAGATATAAAAACATAGAATACTGAACTTATTCCCTTTGATCTCCACAAGCTGTAAGCACAACATTCTCAGCTCTCATTGAGATTGATACAGAATGACAACAATCACAGCACCAGCCAGGTGAGTATGGCCATTAGGGAGGCTGGGGGTGTGAGAAAATGAGGAGGAGATAGCTCACAGGCATGGGTATATGTGTATAGGACAATGGGACTGCATTTTAGGTGATATTTCACTCCTGAGGGTAACAGAAGCAGAAAGAGAGCACAGCTGCTGCTGGCATCCCAATGACACATGGGTCCATATGCTGCTAGCCTGTGTACTGCAATGGTGCCTGCTGAAGTAATCGCTGAATGGTATTAGAAAGTGTCCTACCATGGTGGAAGAAATAAAGCAGCCCTCCCCAGAAATCTTCAGCAGAGGATTCCAGAGTTCCTCCATGAAAGTTTCATTAAGATCTCTATCCCCTTATTGCCTGTCCCCCATACTCCTCCTCCTCTTGCTTGTTCACCTCCTTCTCTTTGCTGTTAATGGCAGGGGCCTGTGACTTGGGCTCCTCCAGAGTATCTGCAGGACACATGGGCAGGGGCAGGGACGTGAGATCTCTGACAAGGATGGCATGCAGCTCTTTGTAAAAGCGACAGGTCTGGGGCTCTACACCAGGTTGATTTTTGGCCTCCCTTGCTTTCTGGTATGCTTGCTCCAGGTCCTTGGCTTCCGCTGCTGCTGGTCCGTTGTAGCCCTTCTCTTGCATGCTCCGAGTAATCTGATGTCCACATTTCTATGGGTGGATCAGAGATGTGCCTGTACAGCATCTTCTCCCTATAGACCCAGGAGATCCAAGGCCTCTTGTGTACTCCAGACAGGAGTGTGTCTGCAGCATGTAGTCACCATGGTCAGCTGGCTAGTTGCACACAACTGTGGAGAGCTGCTAGGTGTGGTCCCCAAGCCAGGCAACCAGGAAAAGGAATTTCAAAAATTCATAGGGCTTTAAAGGAGAGGGGCAGCTTCCTGTTCACTGGGTCCTTGGACAGCAGAGTTCACAATGGTAACTAAAACAGTCACTGTCGGACAGGTCCTGGAGGCCAGTAACAGTTGATGTAAATAATGCAGTGTCTACACTGACACTGCATTGACCTAACAACATTGACCTTGACTCTACACCACTCAGGGAGGTTTTTAAGTTGATGTAGCAGGGCAGTTACATCAGCAGGAGCTAAATTTAAGTGTATACACATTTTGAGTCAGTTTCCCAGACCTAAAGAAGACCTGCTCAAAAACTTGTCTCTCTCACCAACAGAAGCTGGTCCAATAAAAGATATCACCTCACCCACCTTGTCTCTCTAATATCCTGGGACCAACATGGCTATACCACTTTCTTTTCTTTTCTATACCACTAAATATTTGTTAGAGGATTTTATCACCTACAGCAATGAAACATAAAGTAAAGCACATTTCTGATAGCCTTCTAGCAGATTTGGTTCAGCAGTACAATTTTTTTTTACAGAAAAGGTAAATCTTTATTTAAATTTTGTAGTATAATGTAAAATAAATAAGAAAATCCAATGTAATAATCCAATCTAAATCTATATGAATAGAAAAGAAATATTTAAAAAAATGAAGTGGAAAGAATATCAAATTGAAAAGAAATTCTTCTAACTGAAAACTAACCACTGTAGCAGTCATTCTAAAATGCCTTTAAAAATCTATTAGGCTGTACTCATAACTTGGCACTGGATGTCTTGCCAAGTTTGGGGGAATTGCTGAAAGAAAACACTTCCATAAAATGCATAGCCCAGAACTGGCTCCAAAATAGCCTAATGTACTAATTTAAGAAACGAACCCAAAATGAAAATCAAATCCTACCATTTCTACACTCATAATGTTAATGGAAGAAAGATAAAATTATCCAGTTATAACACTGGCCTCTGGAGCCAGTAAATACTGATTCCTGTCTTGCAAATAACTTTTTGTACCCATGTGCTATATGATGACTCAGGAAATAAAGACCAGTGTCTTGCCAGCAGCATTGTGCATCACACTTTCATTACCTGGTGCCAAAAGAAAATTTAATCTTTGACAAAAATGGGGTAAATGCAGTGGCCTGAATCCCTGCTTATTTTGAATTCTTGTATTTCTTTAAGACCATTACTCATCTATTAACTGCACCTTCCAGTTGTACCCATCTACCAGCACTGGGCCCAAATAAAAGGAGGATTCTCCAAACTTTTAGTTAAACATGGGTCAGGGGAAATGATTGACCAGGGAGGCGGAATGTGTTGACTGATACATTGATTCATTTTCTGTTTGCTTTATAAAGTGTTTTCTTTATCCTTTTTGTCTGGGGGGAGAAAGGGGGGTTCATCCTTTTTGTCCTGTACAGGGGCCTTCCCCCTATAAATGTCTCACTAAGTTCAGCACTGAGAGTTCATAGGAATGCTTTGTCGAAAAGGGACCTTGGGCCTGGCTGCTCCAGTCGGCATCACTGACCGTTAAAAGTCTGGCCCGCTCTTGCTCTGTGCAGCCAGCATGTCCCTCTGGCTTCTAGGTGCAAGGGCAGCCAGGGAGGCTCTGAGCGCTGTCCCCACCGCAAGTGCCAGCTTTGCAGCTCCCATTGGCCAGGAACTGCATCCAGTGGGAGCTATGGGAGCAGTGCCTGAGGGGGGTGGAGCAATGCGCAGAGCCACCTTGCCATACCTTTGCCCAGGAGCTGGCTGCTGGCTGCTTCTGGGAGCCACCTGGGGTACATGCTGCCCAGAGCCTGCACCATGAACCCCCTCCCACACCCCAACGTACTACCCCATGTCTGAACCCCCGCCCAAACCCAAACTTCCTCCCAGACCCTGCAGCTCGCACAACCCCCTGCCCCACTAGAGCTCCTTTATGTACTCTGAACCCGTAATCCCCAGACCCACCCCAGAGCCCACACCCCCAGCTGAAGCCCTCAACCCCCTTCACCCAAATCCCGTGTCCCATCCCAGAGCCCCCTCCTGCACTCTGAACCCCTCATTTCTGGCCCACCCCAGAGCCCACATCCCGAGTCAGAGTCCTCATCCCCTTCTGCACCCAACCCTCTGCCCCAGCCCCGAGTCCCCACCCACACTCTGAAGCCCTTGACCAGACGCCCCAGCCCAGAGTCCACTCCTGCACCCCAAACCGCTCATCCCAAGCCTTCCTCTCAGTGCCTGCACCCCAGCCAGAACCCTCATTCCCTCTTGCACCCCAACTTCCTGCCCCATCCCAAAGAAAATGAGTGAGTGATGGTGGGGGAGAATGAATGGCAGAGGGAGAGGAAATGGAGTGAGGGGGTGAGGCCTCAGAGAATGGGTGGGACAGGAGCCTGCGGGGTCAGGGCAGGGAGCTGGGCAAGAGTGTTCAGTTTTCTGCAATCAGAAATTTGGAAACCTTAGCTCATCCAGAAATTGACCTTGATTTCTTTAGTCCAGAGACGATGCATGGGGGTGGAAGCAGCATGCAGGTAACGTGCTCCCCCACATTTGTGGCTTGGTTTATTCTGAGCATGCTCAGTAACACTGCTGAAGCTGGTTGCCCTCACTTTTCCCCTACACACTATCAGCAAAGACGGGTTGTCTCTGCTTTACAAACTGGTTCTCAGCTGTTGTTGTTTGGAAACTAGTAAAGAATGTTGTATGGCCTAGTTGATAGAACAATGGACTGGGTCTCAGGAGAGCTGGGTTCTACCTTTGGCCTGCCATATGACCTTGAACAAATAATTTTACTGCTCTGTGCCCAGTTTATCCATCTGTAAAATGGGACTAATAATACCTGGAAAATAGTATCAGAGAGATGCCGTGTTAGTCTGGGTTTGCAGAAGCGACAAAGTCTTGTGGCACCTTCAGCCTGATTGAACTAACCTCGTTATCTCTAACCTGGCTCTTGCCTTCTTATTTATACCTGCCCCTGATACTTCCACTGCATGCATACGACAAAGTGGATACTAGCCCACGAAAACTTATGCTTCAATACTTTTCTTAGTCTTTAAGGTGCTACAAGACTCTTTGTCGCTTCTGGAAAATAATAATTATTTTTAAAGGATTTTTTTAAAAACCTAATATTTTCATTGAGATTTTTCAGGGAAGGCACAGAGCAGGATTTCCCTCAAAAGGAAACCCCAATATTTGTTTGTTTTTGAAAACTGAAAAAGTTTTGATTTTCAAAAACCAAAAGAATGTTAGTTTTCAGTTATTTTCAGTTTCCCCAACCTACAAGCCCAAATCCCTTGTCTATATGCAACTACTGCTGTGTACTGGAGCAGGGGTTATTTCTCCAGCACCATGTGGAAAAGAAGTGACACACAGAAGAGCAGGTGAGAGAGCTTGACCTTTGTTATTTCTTAGCTCCAGTCATTTGACATGACTTAGCACTGCAAAAAGTTTAAATCCCTTCCCTATGGAAAAGTGTCTATTGACTGGACTGCCTGCTGCTACACCTGGCTGTGCTAGTACAAACTGAAGGGAGGGGAAGTCGGATACTGCTTCCAGATAGCACAAGTATCTGCAATACAGTCTGCATAGCAACCACCAGTACTAGCCGACCCACGTGACTACAAATCCCAGCATACAATGCGACGCAAGGCACATACGTAACCTAACATGCAATGCCGTGAGTCGAGCCTCCAGATCCCAGCATGCACTGCAATTTTTGCCGCGGTGTCTGCTGGTGAGGCTGTTTATTTGTGGCCCCAGTGGTTGCTGGGACTTGTAGTCTTAATGCTTTTCAAGCTGGCTGCCCACCGTCAGCGGAAAGGGGCATTTGGAATTGAGCGGGGGAGGGGGCGGGCTTCGGCCCGTCCGTCCGCCCCGGGACCCGCTGTAGGGCTGAACCTCACAGGTACTGACCGTTACCCCGCCCCTTCCCTCGCAAACCTGGGCCCGGCCCCGCCTCCCTGTGCGCGAGGAGGGGCAGTTGGTGTGGCGGCGGCTGAGCTAGGGAGCGCGGCGGGGAGCAGGTGAGGAGGTGTCGGGGTCCCCGCGGCGCTTGGGGCACGCGGGTGGGGTGGGAGGCGGAGTGTCTGCGCAGGGAGGGGGCCGAGCCCCCCAAGAGGCGGGGTATTGGCGGCCCGTGGGCGGGGGAACAGGGGCAGCCCCCCGCGCGCTGAGGGGGGAGGTGCAGGGTACCGTGACTCGCTGCCCCCTGCCGGTCTGGCTAATCACCGAGACCCTGCCCGCGGGCAGCCCCCTCCCCCTCCCCCTCCCCCTCCCCGGAGGGCCCTCGGGCGCTGGGGTGAGGGCAGCCTCCGCGGCAGCCATGGCGCGTGGTGCTCAACAGCTCCTCTCTGCTGGCGCGCGCTGCTCAGATCCTGGCGGGGCTCGCCCCGGGGGCTCGGCAAGCGCGGCCGTTCCACTGCCCACGCTGCCTGCCCGGTCTCCACCCCAGAGGTAGCTGCACGGTAGTGATGGGCGAATGAAATAAATAAATCAATCCTATGTTTCGTCGTCAGGTGGGTGAGTGTATTTTGTGCCTGGGTTGGTGTATCTCCTGCCTTGGAGCGGGCAGGTGTTTGGAAATCTTAAAAGTGGGAATCACTTGTGGACCTGTATAATTCATAAAGAACCTGCGGTCTGGTTCAAGGGACCTGCCACTGGAGCCTGAGTCTGCTCCCACTGAAGTTTTGCCATTGACTTAATGAGCTAGAAAAACTGTTCAGACAACAAGCACCAGATATAAAGGCCCAAATCTGAAGAAGGTAGTGCAGATATTGTACATGTATGAATAAGAAACAGTATCTTACAAGTTATACGTATTGTTAAAAATACTTAAATTGTCTATATCAGTGGTTTGCAGCTTGTGGTTTGTGGACCCTTAGGAGTCCCCAGACTATGCCTAAGATTTCCAAAAGGGTCTTTACCTCCCCGTTAAATTGTTTAGGGGTCCGCAAATGAAAAAAGATTGAAATGCACTGGCCTATATGGTATAAATGATGTAAGAAGAAAATGTTCAAATTACCAGGTTCCAGATAGTGAGCACTCAAGGAGGGAGAGGGGGAAGTTTTCCATGTGATATCATGTATAGTATAATTAGATGCACCTGATATGCCTATTTAATAGATTTGGAAAATTTAATGTTAAGAGAGCAGTTTGAATTCTGATGATGTAATAGAATTGGGGCTGTATCACAGTGCCAAATGTTCATTTCTTTGGTATTTGCCATGTTTTGGAATGTGTTCTAACAGTTTTGAAGTAATACAAACTACTGAGCAGATGTCAGCTGATGACTGGGTAAAGAGTTAGTGGAGATTATTTAGTTTTAAAAACATAAATTATTCAGAACCATTTGAACATAGCTAGCCTAAGTAAGCACACTTTTTTATTGCTGCCTCCTTCGTCCTGTTGATTAATAAGCTCCTGTATGTTTCTTACAACATTTTGCACAACCAGCCTGAGTTCACTGAGTCTCTGAGCAATATCTCTGTAAACTATGTATCCATGTAAATTTAGCCCAAAATTTAATTTTTGTAAAAATGAGGTTTTATAGAACCTAAGACCAATAGAGATTTTCTTAAATTTTAATGAAAGTCAAATGTGTGAAACCAGAACACTCAAAATGAAATTGACTAAAACAAAACTGACTTCGTTGTCCAAGTACAGAAGCACAAAAATTAAACAGAGTATAGTGACAGGTAAATTGTTGTTGTTTAGAACTTCAGATTGAATTTTTTAAAATTTTTGTTTACATTGTATGATTTTTAAGTTTTGTCATATTTTTTGTGTTTGGCTTTAGTGAAAACGTTGATTTTTAAACTGTTAGTATTTAAATGTGTTGGATACTACTAAGTTCTTTCTTTATGGTGTGTTGAATTTAGATGCTTCACTTCAAGAAGAGAAGAGTTGAGTGTTGTAAACATTCAGGCAGGAGAGATTGGCATCTTTGTATTGTAGCATGTTATGATGCAGAGCTTCTGGAATCCAGTTCTTTGATGATGATGATTGTTTACCAGTTAATCATTTTCAGACAACTTCAAAGAGTAACTGCTCTTGTCTTTCTATTTAATTCTTCCTTTGCTGTTGAGGTTGAATTATCCCAAATGGAGATTTGGGAGAGGAACAAATTTCTTTTGAAGAACGGAGAAAACCAAGGTCTGTCTGGATAAGATGGAGAAAAGTTGTTTGCTTTGTTGTAGCCCCAGAAAGAGTATACTGGCTGTTTTGCTGTATGCATCCGTGAAGTAGCTGGGGTGTAATCATTCCATTGCTTTATTGTAATGAAATGTAAGAGTAGTATTAAACTTTAATGCATTAGATGGGTAGCTCATTTAAAATGATCCTTAACCGGCCATCCTCAGTGCATCAATGTGAGCCTCTTATCCGTCAAGACACTTTTAGGCAAGTAAACTACAAAAATTGTTTTGCTTTTTTTCTTCTTTTCATGTGTTGTGTCAATTCAAGTAAATGTGTAGGAGCAATACTTTGAATTCAGTTTAAATTTTGGGCTGGCACATTTGAATTGTTTTCTTTTGCTGATGATTTGGCTTCCATACAGAGATTCTAGTTTTTTATTGTATTTTTGAACTCTGCCATTAGCAAATCATGACAGGTTATTTTTGGCACAATATTTTTGTTGTTGAGAATTTAAAACTGTGTAACATAATATCCAAATATGAAGTAGTGTGTTCTTGCACATTAAATGTGTCTTTAAAGTCAGGGTGCCTGAAGTAGTTAAGAACATAAGAACGACCATACTGGGTCAGATTAGAGGTTCATCTAGTCCAGTATCCTATCTTCCGACAGTGGCCAATGCGAGGTACTTCAGAGGGAATAAACAGAACAGGTAATCATCAAATGCTCCGTTCCCAGCTTCTGACGTACAGAGGCTAGGGATACCATCTCTGCCCATCCTAGCTGATACCCATTGATGGATCTATTCTCCATGTATGTATCTAGTTCTTTTTTGAACCCTGTTATAGTGTTGGCCTTCAGAACATCCTGTGACAGAGTTCTACCAGTTAACTGCATATTGTCTGAAGAAATACTTCCTCGTGTTTGATTTAAACCTGCTATCTAATAATTATTTGGTGACTCCTAGGTCTTGTATGATTTGAAGGAGTAAATTACACTTCCTTGTTTTTCTCCACGCCAGTCATGATTTTATAGATCTCTACCATATCCCCCCTTAGTCGTCTCTTTTCCAAGATGAAAAGTCCCAATTTTATTAATCTCTCTTCACACGGAACCTCTTCCGTACCCCTAGTCATTTGTCACCCTTTTCTGAGCCTTTCCCAATTCAAATATATCTTTTTTGAGATCGGGCAACCATATCTGCGGATGTACTGTGGGTTTATATAGAGGCAATATGATATTTTCTGTCTTATTATCTATCCCTTTCCTAATGATTCTCAACATTTTTTGCTTTTTTGACTGCCACTTTACATTGAGTGAATGTTTTCTGAAAACTGTCCACAATGATTCCAAGATCTCTTTTGAGTGGTAATAAGTAATTTAGATCCGAACATTTTATATGTATAGTTGGGATTGTGTTTTCCAGTGTGCATTGTTTGCATTTATTAACATTAAATTTCATCTTCCATTTTGTTGCCCAGTCACCCAGTTTTGTGAGATGCCTGTATAGCTCTTTGTAGTCTGCTTTGAATATCTATCTTAACTACATCTCTATTGTAAAAACTGACTGCGTCTGATGTACTTAATTTTTTTGCTATTACTTTTTGAGTCTTTAGCTAACTGTTCTTCAAATTCTTTTTTGGCCTAATTATATTTTACACTTTACTTGCCAGAGTTAATGCTCCTTTCTATTTTCCTCACTAGGATTTAACTTCCACTTTTTAAAGGGTGCCTTTTTGCCTCTCCCTGCTTCTTTTACTTTGTTGTTTAGCCAACTTCACACTTTTGTTTTCGCTCTTACTATGCTTTTTAACTTTGGGTATACATTTAAGTTGAGCCTCTATTATGGTATGTTTAACAAGTTTCCATGCAGCTTACAGAGATTTCACTTTTGGCTATGTACTTTTTAATATTTATTTAACTAATTTCCTCATTTTTGTGTAGTTCCCCTTTCAGAAATAAAATGCTACCATATTGGGCTTCTGTGGTGTTTCCCCTGCCACAGAGATGTTAAATTTAGTTGTATTATGGTCACTATTAACAAGCGGTCCAGCTATATTTACCTCTTGGGCCAGATCCTATGCTTCACTTTGGACTAAATCCAGGGTCACCAAACTATGGCCTGGGGGCCGGATCCGGCCCGTGGCTTCGATTTGTCCGGCCCTCCAACTGAGCAGCACACTGAGCAAGCATGTGGAAAAGTGGCCTTGGCACCCCACCCCGTGATCTGCTGCTGGTGGCCCCATGTACAGAGGAGTGAGTGCCCCTGCGGCAGTGGCCAAAAGAGTAAAGGGGTGGGGACACAGCAGCGGCCGGAGGAGTAAAGGCGGGGGCACGGCAGCGGCTGGAGGAGCAAAGGGGGGGATTTTGCATATATTTGCATATATTGAATTTTTTCACAGTCGTTCTGGCCCACGAAGTCCCTTAAAAAATCTACTATGGCCCTCATCTCATAGAGTTTGGAGACCCCTGGACTACATCAAAATTGCCTCTCCTATTGTGGGTTCCTGGACTAGCTGCTCCAAGAAACAGTCATTTAAAGTATCAGGAAACTTAACCTTTGCATCCTGTCCTGAGGTGACATATGCCCAGTCAATATGGGGATAGCTGAAATCCCCCATTATTATTGAGGTTTTTTATCTCTGATCTTCATTTTTTCTGCAAATGCTTCTAATACTTAATTGCTTCAGGCTCAAACCATGTCAAATGCGCTCGGATAACATGGTTTTGAATGCTTGCAGTATTGTATGCTCTACACTTAAGCATTTTTGCAAACTCATAGTTTCCTTTGCAAGGGTACTTGCCATGTTTTAGTACAAATATATGCAAATGTATCTTCTATTCCCCACACACCTATAGGTTACTGTGTGTTTCCTTTCATTCATGATAAGTAAATCATTATTATTATTCATAAGGATTTGGTTTATATTGTGTACTTCTTAAGCCTTGTAAAAACTTATAATTGAAGCTTCCCTCCTGAAGTGTTACCACTTTGTTTATGCTAAATAATAGTAATTACATTTTTTTTTAAAAGTTGCAGTTTGTTTTAAGTATCTATCTATGTAACCTAAAAGTTGTAATTTTTCTAGCAGACTAGTGATGCAGCACATGGGCAGCGAGGAAAGCTTCCCCTTGGGGAGGCTAGGCCCCTAGCCTGCCTCTTCCAGCCAAGGCCACATCCCACTTGCTGCTCTCAGGCCCTATCCCCGCCTTGCTGAGAGTTGGGTTGGGGCCAGAAGTGGGTGGAGGACGTGAGAACTCAACTGAGGTCGAGCTCTCAGCCTAGCTGGAGCCTGGAGCCTATCCCCTGTTTTACCCCTTCTGTCTGGCCAAGCCCCCACCCTGTTCCACCTCTTCCCCCGTGGCTCTGCCCCAACTCCATCTCTTCCCTCCAAGGCCCAACTCCTTCTCCTCCCCCACCCCTGCTGCAACCCCGAGACCGGAAAAGCTCTGTTTCCCCGTCAGGGCCTTGGGGCCATGGCAGGGAGTGAGAGCTCCTCCGGCCCCGGGGCCATGGTGGGGGGAGATTTTTCCGAGGATCCCAAATCCACCACTGCCCCTCCTTTCCAGCAGTGTGAAGTTTGGGGAGATTTAGCCTCAGTTACCTGTCACCCATGATGCAACAATATTTAAATGCCATCTTTTTCTTTGGGTTTGTTTAATGGGATGCAAGTCATACCTTTACTATCCATTCAGGTTTTAATGGCTCTGAGAGGTATAGGTCCTGTTTGACAATGCACCTTTTAAAAATTAAAGATTTACTTTTCAGGGGACACTTAAAATGACAGCAAATTCCATGTAATGGTGTTAAACTGTTATCTTAATGTAATTGTGGATTCCTCCAAATACAGTGTTTTAACATTACATTAATTGTAGAAATATTAAGATAGTCATTTCAAAGTTTTCTTTGTTTCCAGATATTGTATTCTTGAAAAGAAGAGAATGAACCTTAAACTCTTGGACCACAAAGTATAGATTTGCTGAATTTTTCTAATGAAGAATGGCAACCCCCTATGTTCCTGTTCCTATTCCTATAGGAAATTCCTCTTCCAACTTTACAACACACAGAAACCAAAGAAATTCTTCCTTTGGGAGCATCTCAACAAACTCAAATTCTTCAAAAGGGCAGCTGGAGGACTCTACCACTGGTAGTTTTAAAAAGATGAGCGTACCTGAACAGATTGGCTCCACGTCATCTATATGTAGCAGCCCACTTGTTAGGACTAAATTTACAGGTGTGGACACATCTATTGAATACTGTACTCAACCTGTGGAAGATACTGAGCAAAATACAGACTCTGGGAGCTGGGAAGATCGGCCTTCTACACCTACCATACTGGGTTATGAGGTGATGGAAGAAAGGGCAAAATTCACTGTAAGTTTGTTTCAGAGAAGCGCAGTTCCTCATGTAAAGATCATGGGATTGTGAATTTTATTTCATAATACTTTTCATTTCAATATTTAAACCTTCCATTCAAGGATCTCGAAGTCATTACAAATATTAATTTAGCTTCTAAATACTGCTGTGAGGTGTGAAAGTAGTTTCCCCATTGTATAGATGGGGAAATGGAGGTACGTAAGTTTTCTTTCCCAAAGTCTCAGACAGTCTACAATAGAACCCAGTTCATTGCCTTCTAGATTCATAGATTGCCAGGTCAGAACAAACCATTGAGATGGTCTAGTCAAACTAGACATCATTTAGTCTGATCTCCTGTATAACACAAGCCTATTGAACTCACCAAAAATAATGTCGAGAGCATGTCTTTTTAAGAAAAGCATCCAATATTGATTTAAAAATTGTCATGGATAGAGAATTCACCACAAACCTTGGTAAATTATTCCAGTAGTTAATTAAATTACTAAAACTTTACACCATTTTTTCCCATTTGAATTTGTCTAGCTTCAACTTCTAGCCCATTAGATCATCTTATACCTTTCTCTGTTACACTGAAGAGCCTATTATGAAATATTTGTTCCCTAGGTAGATACTTAAGACTGCAATCAAATCACATCTTAACCTTCTCTTAATTAAGATAAATGACTGACAACTTTTTGAATCTCACTGTAAGGCATGTGTTCTGATCCTTTAATCATTCCTGTGGCTCTGTCTGAACTCCCTTCCAATTTATCAACATCCTTTTTGAATCGTGGTCACCAGAACTGGCCACAATATTTCTGCATCAGTCACACCAGTACCAAATATAGATATAAAATAACCTCTTTCCTCCTATTCGAGAATCCCCTATATATACATCCCAGGATTGCATTAGCTCCTTTGCCCACAGAGATAAATTGGGAGTTTATGTTCTGCTGATTTCCACTGTGACCTCCCAAATTGTTTTTCAGAGTTACTGCTTCTCAGGCTAGTCCCCCTCAGAAGGGAAGTATGGCCTGCATTCTTTGTTTGGTAAACTGGTCACAAGCAGACATTATGCCTTTTAACAGGTTAAATGTAAATATTTACATCTACAAACAATCTAGATTGCTCTGAGACACTAAGCTGTCATTTTCTTTATTTACCTCCATCCCATTTTTGGTGTCATTTGCCAACTTTGTCAGTGATGAATTTGTTTAAATGCTGTAGAGCCAAGAACCTATCCCTGCAAGACTGACCTGGAAACACACCCACTCGATGATTCTTTTCCATGCACAATTGTATTTTGAGACCTGCCAGTTCTTAATGCATTGAATGTTTGCCATGTTAATTTTATATCATTATAGTTTTTACTCACAATATGCATTACCAAGTCAAATACTTTACAGAAGTCTAAATATACCCAAACTTGAAAATAAATCAAAAAAAGATATCAGGTTAGTTTGACAGGATCTATTTTTCATTAAATCCTTGTTGATTTAAATTAATTACAATACCCTCTTTGTATTCCTATTCAAGTCCTGTATCAGCTGCTCTATTACCATAAAACCATCTTTCCTCCTTCCTCAGAAATTCCTTACTTGGACCAAAAAACCAAGCAAGTGATAAATAGTTATGGGAGAGAATCTTCATGTTATAATGTCTGAAAGATAATGTATCCTCTTAAAAAAGAGTCAGTCTTTTAATGCTAGTTTTAATCTTTACCTCTGTTAAAGAACTTGCTAAAACGCCAAAACTACATGTTTTGTAGCTTCTTGTTTTGCCATTGATAGCCCTTTAAAACCATGCATTCATACTGAAGAGTTTGGAACACACGAACAATAAGCTGCAAACAATCACATCTGGCATTTTGTCAAAATATCAGCTTAACTGTTCTGAAAATGATTTACTGAACATGTGGCATAGCTGGCAGTTGTAATTCCTTTGACATCCCATTTAGAACTAAATAGATGAAGAAGGCATTTACTTCAATGGATGTGGTTGAGGCAGTTCATTGAGACTTTATATTGCTGAAGATTGTGACTTCTAAGTGAAAAAAATCACTTGTGGTTAAGAGGCCAATGTGATATAATGTATGCAATTTCCTAACAATGATCAAGAAAGTAATAATCACAAAGCAAGTAGATGGAAATTAGATGGGGCTGGAAGTTGGTGAATGGAATTTTTCTCTAATTCAGCTTCAGTTTCTTCTAGGTTAATAGCGACTGGACATTAATGCCATCAGACACTTACAAATATATATATTTTAAAAATGAAAATTATTGTTCTTTGTAAGAAATTTTTTCACATATAGTATTTCAAAGGGAGTTAACAACATTCATTTCAGTGACTTCATATATTTTTCAGCTTTTAACATTATCCATGCTATCATTCCAAAAAACACATTAGCAAAGTTAAGTCGCATATAAGTTAGTTTTTAGGTTTCTAATAAATACTAGCTTCAAAATTGTGATGACAGAATGAACGGCGCTGTTATGCTAACAAGTAAGTTTGGTCTGAAAAAAATGCTAAGAGTGAAGTTATATAAGAACAACCATGTTCATCTCAGCTTCTTTTAAAATGCAAAGATAAAGTCATCAAATGCAAAAGGACAAAGTAAGATATAAATAAGTATCTCTTCTGTAACACTCTATAAATGTTTACAGGATCGGGGCCAAAGTTTTTTTAAAAAAAAAATACAAACAGAGCTTAACAAAAGACTTGGTTTTGGACTACAATAAATCTTTTAGTTTGGGAATCCTATCATATGTGCTCCAGATATTATATTTACACTGATACTTAAATACCTTAATTTTTCAGGTTTTTTGATCTTGCTGAATGCCTTGCTTCTCTTTTCTATAACTGTTACATTTGAAAATGCATAGTGGGGAATTATTCAACATCTGTGTGTCATCTTTTCATTTACTGAAAACAGAGTTACACCTATGTATATTACGAGAAGTAAGTAATCATTGATAGGTCACATCAGCAATCAGACCTGTGAAACCTTCTTAAAATCAATAAGGCACAGAGGAGGAAGAGGGTAGGAGATGGAAGCTTAATAGAAATTGTTTCTTGAAAAGTTACAGTGAATAAGACTTCCTTGCTGTAGTGGTCAAACGCTTTGTTTAACATCTGGTATTCCCTAAAATATAAATAGCCTTAAATTTCCTCTTTTTATAGTTTTTGGAATGTAATGACTTCTGCAAGGTTGGCTTTGAAAAGTTAAACATTAACTTCATTTTTATTTAGGGAACACTTTGCTGCTAAAATTTGGTATCAATTTATTGAAATACTTTACTGTTAAACACTTGGGTTCATGTAGTAGGGTGGCTAAGCCAAATGTTTATTTTTAACATATAAATCTTTTGTGTCTAAAGTTGTAAACCAATTATCAGTTGGAAAACCCGACATAAGTCTTGGAAGATTTGAGGGAAGGGAGATTTAAATGATGATAATCTTGGAAGATGTTGACTCAGAAAATATTCAGAATGTGGACAAATCCTTTATTTTCTGCATATATGTAAACAGTCTTTCTTTTTGCATAACTCTGACTGCAGAACCCTACAGTCTTTTAAATGGCTCTGTGGACTTGTTCCTTTATGCTTATTTAATTACTTTGTGGCAGAGCATTTTAATTGTTTACATAAACTGTAGTAACAATCTGTAAACATGTTGAAAACACAAATCAATTGTCAGTTATAGTATATACAGATGAATGATTTTAGCTTTCCTAACCTACAGTTCTCCATCCTTATGTTTCGTCACATCAGAAACTTGTTTGTATTGATATCTTGATTTCGCAAATGAATCTTGTATCGTTGGTCTGAATTAAAGATAAGATCTTATATTTTTAAACCACTGTACAGTGCAAATTACTGAGAAGTGATTTCTCTGTCTCAGTGCTTCAACATATAGAGTACTATAAGAAAGTGTTTTTTTAAAAAAAAGTTAATTAGTGACTATAATAAACATAGAGTATGTCTGTGCAGCAAAGAAAACCTTACAGCTAGCCAGTACCAGCCAACTCAGGCTCACAGGGGTCTTGGGTTGTTTTATTGCAGTGTAGATGACTTCTGAGCTGAGGCTGGAGCCCAAACCCAGGGATCTTGCAGGGTGGGAGCATCCCAGGGCTCGGGCTCCAGCCTGAGCTTAGAAGTCTACACAGCAGTGAAACAGCTCCACAGCCCAAGCCAGTGGGCATGGGCTAGCCACGGGTTTCTCTTTACTATGTAGACATATCCATAAAGACCTGTTCATAGGTGTGTGTTTGTATTTTCTTTTTCATATCATTCTGTGTTTTATTCTTAAACCATAGTACAACTGTCTACAATTTTACTTTTATGAAGGATCAAATAAGCAAAAAGTAGTCTGTTTCTGAAGAGGATTCATGTAGATTTCCCAAAATTGAGTGTTATCGGCTACTGAGACTATAGCAAAAGTTGTATTTACCAGTAAAGAATCTGCTATAAAAAACTTGAAGTACTGTAAAATTTTTATACAAGTGGAAAAAGATGATTATGAAAAGTGTGTGAAGAAGTAGAGTATGTATAGGATATATCTGGGGGAAGAGTTGATTACAATTAAAATTCCCAAATTTTCTTGTTTTGTCAATCTAATCAAGGAGCTGTATCAGCCTATACTGTGCAAAAAACCACCAATATTAACTAATCTTTTCATTTTTCCTTACACTGGGAAATCAGGGTTGTAGTCTTGGAGTACTGGAAGTATCTTCATTGTTTTTATTAATAAACTCATGAGTTCTTGATACACTGCAGCTCTTCATGTACTTAAATACTATATATTGTAGATCAGTGATATTCAGCTTATTTTCTTTTGGATAATGTTTAATATTTTCTATATAACAGTACCTCTTTAGCTCTATGGTATTCATGCATTTTTCTATACCATTATCTCTGTCACTTTTTTTCCTGCCTCTTTCCTCTCCCCCATATACAAAAGGGTTGTGTCTCCTAATCATAATGAAAAGTGGAAGAGAATACTCCCCTGTTGACTGCAGGGAAGGAGCAATCTTGACTTGAGCAGCCTGAAGGGAGAGTACACAGTGAATGGGGAGAACATGAAAGTTCATGCATGCATGGTAAAGGGGCTTCCACCCCTCAGGTCTGCTGCCTTACCATTAGGTTGGGATAGGGGAATAGGCTAGTCAGCTGACTCTCATGGAAGCCCCCCTCTGCTGTTTAAACTTCCCTGGGCTTTTCAAAAGCCTCTTCCTCCATTGTGGATAAGGCTAAAAGGGACCAGATTCCAAAGGTAAGTGAGACCCAGGATTTCACTGGTTATCTTTTTGCTATGGGAAAAAATGGGAAACCTGAAATCTTCAGACTAAAGTCCTACCTTGATTACTGTTACCTCCAATGAAGGCGTAGGTAGAGACATTGAGAAGTGAGTTGAGACCCAGAGGTGGGCCTAGCTGGGTCTACACGAAGTTATTGGTTATATGTTGGAAGTCCTGAACACCAAACTTGACCCACTTAAATACCTGTTGTATGAGAGATGGGGAAGGGGCACATTAGTGTTAAAGTTGTGGCTTGCTGCTTAAAATCCATCCCTTGTGTGTGTGTGGTTCACTTGCCTGCATGTCCTGATCAAGTGGGGTTGTTGTGGTGTTATTACACCACATCTGAGTCAAGTGATCATTGACTACAATTTTGATACTATTAGCTCGGTCACTCTGAACCTATGTGTACCTTGTTGGCTGGTTTGTAATGTTTGGTCACTTGGCAGGACAAAAACTACCAGGCTCAATAAAAATGGAAGCCAAAACAGTGAGTGTCTTTTTTGGGAGGTGGGTGGGAGCAGAGAAGGGTTGTCCTGCAGTACCTATATGGGAGAGTATGTGCAACCAAGTTTTCAAACTATTGTCCAGTGCAGGTCTGGATTTTTGAAATGATACAGAATTCAAAATTAATACTGCCCGGTAGTATCAATATTTAGGTTTAAGAGGGCAGTTGGTCTCATGGATCAGTAAAAAGTAAAGCTGTAATACAGGTTAATTCCAGCAGACCTAATTAGTTACAGCATGTTTTACTGATGTATCTTTGGTACCCGAGGTTTCAACTCAGGTGGAAAATACATTGGGGGAAATCCTGCTCCATTGAAGTCAATTACAGTTTACCATTGACTTCATTGGAGCCAGGATTTCACCCTTTGTTCTTTGAAAGGAGTTTCCCTTTTTTCCCTTACCTATCCAAGTCAGTCTTCCTTTCCTTAGTTTCCCCTTCATGATCAGTTCATGTTAATTTGAATATTAAGAGAACTTTTAAATATTTAAGAGAACTTTTAAATTTAGGGCTTTTTAATCTGAAGAATACCCTTAGCTAATATTTTTGGTTAAACTTTTCATTTATATCATCCTTCTACTTTCTCAAACAGGAGAATTTTATTTCAGCCTTCCAATCATAGAACTATAATAGGAAGATGCCCTGCTTGTACCCTTTTTTGAAGCCATGCTATTGATTTTACATACTAGGTTTACAAAATACTGGTAAAGAGAAGTCCAGAGGAGAGTTGGGTGGTTTTCAGAAGGTACACTGACTTCTCCAGACTTAATGACAAGGTGAGTAACAAGTTGATGCTGGCAAGTTCTCAAATGCTTTTGTGTGATCTTTCTATTTCTTTTGTTTCCTCTATTTCTATCTTTGCTTATCTTATGTTGACTTTTCTTCTGCTTCTGCTTTTGATGTCTTTGCACGTATAAAGGATTAGTTTGTTTATATTAATTACTGGAAAACACTGAGATTTATCATTTTGGAAAATTCAAGTAATTTTTTTTTTCAAGTGAAACTTTTAATGCTTCATAATATACTCTGTATGTACCTCAAGAATCAGAGGGGTAGCCATGTTAGTCTGGAATTGCAGAAGTGACAAAGAGTCCTGTGGCACCTTAAAGATTAACTAAAGTATTAGAGCATAAGCTTTCATGGGCTAATACCCACTTCGTCGGATGCATGCAGTGGAAGTGTCCAGGGGCAGGTATAAATAGGTAGGCAAGAACCAGGTTAAAGATAACAGGGTGGGTCCAATGAGGCTGAACCAGCTGTTATCTCTAATCAGGGAGGGTGAGGTATTCCTCTAGCAGCTGAATTGGAGGTGTGAACAGCGAGAGAAGAGAAACTGCTCTAGTAGTTAGCTAGCCATTCATAATCCCTATTCAGTCCCACATTGATTGTGTCAAATTTGCAAATGAATTGCAACTCTGCAGTTTCTCTTTGCAGTCTGGTCTGAAAGGTTTTTTTGCTGCAAAATGCTGACCTTTAAGTCTTTCATGGTGTGTGCAGGGAGATTGAAGTGTACTCCTACAGGTTTTTGTATATTGCCATTCCTGATATCTGACCCACATCCGACGAAGTGGGTATTAGCCCACGAAAGCTTATGCTCTAATACAGGCCTGCACAACATGCGGCCCGGGGGCCACATGCGGCCCGCAGGGACTCACTGTGCGGCCCGCGGATGGTGAATAGGGGTGGGGCAAGCCAATTGGTGGGGTGGGGTGAAGCGGATGGGGCAGGGCTTTTCAGCCCGCAGCTGGGTTTTTTGCAGTAATATGGCCCTCGCTGCTTTCCGAGTTGTGCAGGCCTGCTCTAATACTTTAGTTAGTCTTTAAGGTGCCACAGGACTCTTTGTCACTTCTGTATGTACCTGACTGCAAGGTATTTAACCCTTAATCATTAAACACTTGGATAGAAGGGGGTAAGACTATCCAGTTTCTCTTACAAGAATGACTTATCTAGCCTCATCTTCATAGTGTCTCCAGTGCAGTAGAATTGTATTGATTAACAGTATGATCTGCTGATGATGATTTATACAAGCATCAAAAGTATTACATATGTTTATGGGAAAGACTAGTTTTCTGTGTTTGTCTTCAGAGACTTGTGAGTTAATAGAGTCCATGAATATTTTTTTTTTTTTTTTTAATTACAAGAAGCTGATATAAGAGTAAAGGCTAATACCGGAGAGAACATGGATATGCCAGCAACTTAACTTTGAACCTTATAGAAATAATATCCTTTTACAGTAAACTTCTGGAATTTCTGCTGAACAAGTTTGTTCAGTGTTTATAGAACACACGTGGTGGGATATGTGAAAATTTAGGAGTAGGGGAGTCTACAAGGAGAAACTATATTTTCTCTTCTCAAGAATAACTGCTTCACATTTTGTCTTTTACTGTTTGACATTTCTATTTTCATTGATGTTTTATTTTTGTATTTCTAAACACGTCGTAATTTGTCTTTTCATTCTTGTTAATTTTTTGTTCTGTTCTTTCTCTTTGTTCCTTTTTTCCCGATCTAACCAATCAAAATTATTTAGGCACCTGGACCCAAAGAAGCATGGGTGCAATAATGGTTATAACTAATATCTTGGTTATTGTCTTGCAATTTAAGTAACAGCTTGCACATGTATAGTGTTTCCGTGGAGGAGTTGTATCTGTTGTTTTTGTTTATCCTCTAGGCCACCTGTATAACGACAGGTGTCAAATTACAATAGACTATTTAAACTAGAAGACCACTGAGTATGAACTAGTTTGTCCTCCTGGACAAATTTCAGAGCCTTAACTCCATCTTTCTAGGCGCTGCTTTGACACTAGCTAAAGCCTGATCATACCCTCTCCCTTCACGTTTTCTCTTTCCTTGGCTGTAGTGATGTTTTCAGTTCAATTGGTAGTAGCTTAGTCATCTATCTAACAATTAACATTTTGTTAGTCATGTCAATACAAAGGCCAAGAATTAATAAGCAAAAGATTTAATTCAACACTCTTTCTCTCCAGGTCAAAACTGGATTTGTTTTGGTGAAGAAGCTTAATTTTGTTTTGTAGCTGGGGGACTGAAGACATTTTCTGGATGCATTACAAAAAAAATATTACTTAGTTAGGATATAGGTTGTCAAAGTTAGAAACTAAGACTAAACTTTCACATGTTATTGTCAAGAGAGTTTTTGTTTGGATGAGTATGAGTGAAGGTCATTAGTATAAAGCCTTTACTTTGAATTTCCTAATTTTTTGTCAGCATCATAACATAATAAAGATATTTTATTTTAAAGGGAAAACTATTTTAGTGGATTTTTTGCCTCATTCTACTTGCAGAATTTCATACCTTTCAGATGAGTACTTTCAAAAAAAATATTGGCTTATTTAGAATTTTTCTTTATTTTAATATGTGAATCCTCTCAAAGTTTTAGGATTAGAGTACTGTACTTTATAGCAAGTTAAATTGGTACACTAACAATATACAAGACAAGACTTAAAAGAAGCAGAGAGAAAAAGTCTGTCCACTCATATTTATAGTTGTTTATTCTGCCTGTATTAATACTAGTACTGTGCTCTCTGAATAGCTGAGCTAAAAGGCTATACATGCAACAGGGTTCAAAAGACATGATGCAATACACAAATCATCTTAGGCTGTAGATTGGATGATGGCAGAACCCAGAAATAGTCACAGGTGTATGTAGCCTTCAGTTTTCTAGCAAAATTAAGATAACATTACACTTATAAAACCTCTGACCTAGGTTAGTACTGAGATTCATGAGAGAGTTGAAATTTCCCTGAAATTAAAAATGAAGGTTTCTATTGAAATACATGTGATATTTATCATAGAGGTAGACTGTTGGGAAATAATTTTTGCTTTTATCATGGAATAGTTTTTAACTGCTTACTGCGCTGACTAATTGATATGTATGATTGTAAGCACAGACGAAAGATCTTTCTGCAGTAGTGCATAAGTGACTCATTGAGTACAATGGCTTGGAGAAAGGAATCTGGACAACTTCGAATGTGTGTATGTAATAACCATACGCAATGTCCCTTTGTTCTGGGCTCACCTCATGCTTATACCACTGTTCAGAAAGCACACGCAACAAATAGCGTTTTCAGATGTCTGGTTTTTGACCGGAACGTCCGTTTGAAAAGGGGCCCTAGCAGCTCTGGTCAACATGGCTGACAGGGCCACTAGAAATCCAGCTGGCCACAGCAGCCAGTGCTGTGCATCCCCCAGAACCGACTGGCATGCCCCTCCGGTTCCTAGGTGCGGGTATAGTCAGGGAAGCTCCATAGCTTCCCCAGCTGTCACCCCGAGCACCGGCTCTACAGCTCCCGTTGGCCAGGAACCACGGCCAATGGGAGCAGTGGGGGTGGTGCCTGCGAACAGGGGCAGCATGCAGAGCACCCTGGCTCTGGCCACCCCTGCACCTACGAGTCAGAGGGACATGCCAGCTACTTCTGGGAGCCGCCTAAGGTAAGCTCTACCCAGAGCTCACCTCCCAACCCCCTGCCCCAGCTCAGAGCCCCCTCTTGCATCCCAAACCCTTCATCTCTGTTCCCACCCTGGAGCCAGAGCCCTGACACCTTCCCACACACTGACCCCCTGCCCCAGCCTGAAGCCTCCTCCCCTACTCCGAACCTCTCGGTGTCCCCCGCCCCCACCTTGGAGTCTCCTCCTGCAGCCCAGAGCCCTGATCCCCTCCCCCAACCCAGTGAAAATGAATGAGTGAGGGTGGGGAAGAGTAAGCCACGGAGGAAGGGAGGGGAATGAAGGGTGTGGAGGCGGGGCCTTAGTGAGTGGGCAGAGGTGGGGCAAGGGTGTTCCATTTTCTACGGTCAGAAAGTTGGCAACTCTAGCAACAAATGACCTCTTGTAATATCTCAAATGTATTTTCAGTTCAAGACCATTGTGCATGGTGGAATAAGTAATAGTTCATTTTCGTATTTCTTTTTTCTATTCTGATAAAATAGCATAAAAGTTACTTATTTCTGACAATTCAAAAACATTTGCTGTGTGAATATACCACAAAATATTTAACACTGGGATTTTTGCTGGATCTGTGTATATTAAAATGCTAATGCTCTATGCCAGAGGTGCCTCATTTATGAGTCAAAACTGATTTTGATTGGCTGGCCTGAAAAAGGGATGAATTGCATTCCTCTGGGTTTGTAATGGCTTTTACATATTTTATTTATATAGCACCTTTCATCCCAAAGAATCCTAAAGTGCTTTTCAAGCTGTATACAACACCAATCAAATGTTTGATGCTGTAATACTTAGCTTTTGCACAGTGCTGTATAACTCATAATAGTATAAAAAATTAAAGCATCAGAACACACAAGTGAGGTGTACTCCATGTACTCTTTCCATTTTTCAGATAGAAAAATCAAGAGGTCAGTTGACTGCCCAGGGCCAAACAATGAATGGCAGCGTTGTGATTAGAAATTTACGCTATACTATGGATTAGTCATTTTATGTATGCCAAATATTCATGTTGCTTGAGTTAATGTGGGTGGAAGGGAATTTTTGAGTCTCGGGGGAAACACTGTTTAGTGGATTATCTAAATGAGTATTTCATTAGGTACTTGTAGTTTTCCTTCATTTGTCTTTTGGTTTCTATTTCAGTTAAAGGATATGTTTCCCGGCTTTCGATTGGCTCTTCCACCAAAGCGCTGGTTCAAGGATAATTATAACGCTGACTTTCTGGAAGATCGACAGTTGGGACTACAAGCATTCCTGCAGAATGTAGTAGCTCACAAAGACATAGCTAACTGGTATGTGACTGTTTTTTTCCCCCCATGTACTCTAACACCTGGAGTTAGCTTCTCTAGACTCTAACAGACTAGCCCATCTATTTGAGCAACAAGGTATGGAATTTTGTTGGCAGTTTGATGGCTTGTAATCTCCAATCAATCATAATATAGATTTTATTACATCTTTTTAATCTCCATAACAAGGAAATTGTGGTATATTCTAATTTCGGTAGCTAATTAAAAAATGCACATTTTAAAATAAATTTAAATGTAAGACAAATCACAAGGCATGTGTATTCTGGGATTATTTCTCTGTGCTGAATACAGAATTAATAAATGGCTTTTAATTTATATTGGAATGAGATGGTAATAGGCTTTCACAATTTTAAGGGCCCACAGCACCACATCACAATCACTTCCAACAGTATGCATAAATTTGAGGTGTTCAAAGTTATGTAACGTAGTATCACTATGCAAGGTAGTTTTATCATTGGTAAACAAGAGTATTTCTATATTAATTCTGGTTTTCCATAGTACAATAAAAATTTTCTAGAGCCCCACTGATATGGGGCTTTTTTTAATTGAGGATAATTATACCCTCTTCTTGTGAAGCAAGAATAACAAAATTTTAAGATTTCATGGGAGAGTAGTTGGGGAAGAAGAGCTTGAAGTGGGTACTTGGAGAGAGAAGTGCAGATTAGAGAGCCTCTGCATGGTAGCCTACATTGAAACAAGGGGAGTGTCTCAAAAAGAAAGGGAAATGGTATCCATCTCTTTCACTCTCTCAGGGCTTGCACTTAGAAAGGAGCCACCAAGTTGCTTCCTTAGACTGCATGAACGCTGTCGTGTGCTCTTCCCCTCAGCCCTTCAGAGCTAAAAAGCTGCCTTTTTATCTCAGGTTAATTAACATGCCTTTGGTATCTTGAAATAAAAAACTGAAGACCAGGCACTTCAGTGTTACCATGAGGTAAACAGCTCTATGCCACTGCCAGCAGTTAACCATGGCAAGTTTGCCTCATGCTAAAACTGAAGTGCTTTCTCTTCACAGTGTTTTTTACCTTGGAATAGGTAAGACATGTTAATAACCCTGTGGTAGAAAAGGCAGCCCTTTGAAGACACAGGCCCTTAAGGCTTGTCTACCCTTGAAATGCTACAGCAGCATGAAGCTGTAGCGTTTCAGTCTAGTAAACACTACCTGTGCAAATGGGAGGGCTTCACCCATTAGTGTAGGTAATCCACCACTCTGAGAGGCGGTAGCTAGTCTATGCAGGGAGTTAGCTTGGCTTAACTACGCCACTCGGGGTGTGCATTTTTCATATTCCTGATCAGTGTAGGTAAGCCAACTTAATTTTCTAATGTAGACCAAGCTTAAGTCTCCTTACCATAAATGTCTTTTTGCTGAGTGCAAAAATTTCTAATCTGTGTTTGACTGGAAGGCATCTTGTTCCAAAATCTCTTTTGGGATTGGTCCTAACTACATGACCATTTGCATGATAGCTGCTTTCCACCAGAAAAATGGAACTGTTGACCAACAGGAGACAGAACGTTCACAGAAGCTGGATCTGGCTGTGGAACTTGCTCCCACAAGAGAATACTCATGGCCCTCACCACTTTCAGAACTAAATGCAAAACCTTGTTTAGCATAGATTTTCCTCAGTAAGTTCTTCCTACGTAGATCCTGATGAGGAGGGAGTGTTAAACTAATCAAGCTATTCATCAAGCTGGGAAATAAGACTTATTTCTATTTTTAAACAGTGGATGGTATTCAGATTGTAAGGCACTGGGTATCATTTAAGTACTTAAATTGGCGGTCATGGTAGCTGTATCACAGAACCTGAATAAAATAGCTTTCCTGCTGGTCACCTCAGTCTTCAATCAAATTTTGTGCACTCTGTAGTATGCTGTGCATTCTGGGGTACAGTGGTGCAGAATCCATAATATTTGAATTGATTGTTAGATCTTATGTTTAGAATGTACATGTTTATAAAAATGATCTGAGACTTGTTTGAGAATGTGTGAGTGCTCATTTAAAAAGTCACATTCCTCTTTTTAACCCCACTATCACGAAAAACATTGACTACAAAACCCTTTACTAAAAGTGTTTTTAAATGAAGTAAAACCAGGAAATTTAGTTATGTCTCTGGCAACTGTTACTTGATCAAGTTGTACATCTCTGTTTTTAAATTTAGTGTGTGTTTGTGGATCTCTTGCGTTTTTAGAATTGCCCTTACAGTTTTGCTTTCCTCTAACTGGCTGAGTCGCACAAAACTGCAGCCGTTGTTGTTATGCTGTGCAAAAGAGTCTTAGGCCTGAGCTACACTTAAGAGTTTTATTGAGTAACTGTTTTAATTAAGAGTGTGACTGTAAAAATCAAAAACAGAATAATTACACGAGGGAAAGATCTAGTGCCAGCAGTTATACTGGTGTAAAGGAATAGCTATACCTGTATAAAGCACCTTTATATTGGTATAACATTCCACTCTATGGGTGTTGTACTGCTTAAAATATACCCATATAGTTATGGGGGTACAACTTTCTAGTATAGATAAACCCTTACTCTGCTGTCATGCATCTATAGATCTGTCAAGGGTCTCACATCTCACAGTGACTCTCATATTTAATAGGTCTATAATGCATCTCAGAGATAGACATGCTTTGCTACAGAATATCCTGTAGCCTAGTGGAATGTATCACAAGCCAGGAAACAATGAGTTGTTTTCTCAGCTCTTCCCCAGCTGCTGTTAATGTTTCAGCACTCTTCACAACCCATATTAACCAAGATCCCATGCGCTATCAAAGGGGTGGTAATTATTATTCACACATTTTATGTATAAGATGCCTGAAAAATTGCACAAGATCACATCAGGCAGAGCAGGAATAGAAATCCAGTCTCAAATATGACAGATCCACTTTGCCATCCTGACTTTCAGAAGGAATATGCCTAATGATGAGGTATGACTCTATTCCCAGCACCAGGAATCCTGATACCTAACATTCCAGTATTGTCTGAGAGAGTTTTCCAGTAGTTACACATGTGACATGTTTTCTTCTAGAGGTTTGTCCATAGCTGAAATAGAATAAATTTGTGCTATGGATTTGAAGGTCATGGACTTACATCAGGGGTGGGCAAACCTTTGGCCCAAAGACCACATTGGGGTTCAAAATTGTCTAGAGGGCCAGGTAGGGAAAACTGTGCCTCCCCAAACAGCCTGGCTCTGCCCCCTGTCTGACCCCCACCTACTTCCCACCCCCTGATTGTCCCCCTCAGAACCTCTGACCCATCCAACCCCCCCCATTCCTTGTCCCCTGATCACCCCCTCCGGAGATCCCCCCTCACTCTGTCCCCCCAGGACCCCACCTCCTATCTAAGACACCATGCTCTTTGTTCCCTGACTGCCCCCTCCTGAGACACCACCACCGCCCACGACCCCACCACTTAAGTCCCCCAACCCGCTTACTGTGTTCAGCCGGGCGCAGGGCCCTGCGGCTCGCTGCACTCGGCTTGGCGCCCTGGGCCAGAAGCGCTGGGCCACTGGTTCTGCTCCCCCAGCCCGAGCTCGCGGGCCGGATAAAAATGGCCGGCAGGCCGCATATGGCCCACGGGCTATAGTTTGCCCACCCCTGGCTTATGCCCTGCTGATGACAGATGTTGGAGAAAATGTGTATTATGACCCCTTCTTAAGTTAATGCCATTCCTAGGAGTAGCAGTTGAAATGGTTTTATATTGTAAAACCTCATATTTAGAAGTGAATTTGAATGTTTTGCTAATGTTTGGTCATATTAGTGTTCGTATTTTGGTTAATGGGAGCTTTCCCTTGAAGAAGGGGTGGCGCTGTGCTACATTTAGAGTGTGTTTGAAGAAGACTGAGTGTATCAGTGTCAGAAATCTTGCCTGTGCCTCCAAAACTTGGAAGACTCTGTCTCTGTAAGCTCTCTAAAGGTTAGAATTTGATTTAATAAGTTTCTTTTTCTAGAAAGTAAGCCTTACTCTTTAGGATGTAACATTCACGCTGATTGGGGAACTGGTTCCCCATAGCCGTACTTATTAGTAATGCTATGTTTTCGTCATGGACATTTTTAGTAAAAGTCTCAGGTCACAGGCAGTAAACAAAAATTCATGGCCCGTGAGCTATCAATGACTTTTATGATATACCCTTGACTAAAACTTGAAGGAGGGACTGAAGGAGCCTCGCCCCCGCAGCAGCAGTTTGATTGGGGGAGGGGGGAGGAGCTTGAGTCATGGGTCAGGGTAAGGCAGGCTCTGGACAGTGCTTACCGGGAGGGCTTCCCAGAACATCCCCCTCGCTCAGCTTCTAGGCGGAGGCGTGGCCAGGCATCTCTGCCCGCCATCTGCGGGCACCATCCGTGTAGCTCCCATTGGCTGCGGTTCCCAATCAATCGGCGTTGTGGAGGTGACATGCAGAGCTGCCTGGCCATGCCTCTGTCTAGCAGCTGAGTGAGGGGGATGTTGCTGCTTTCAGGGAGCCCGCCAGGTAAGCACCCAGAGCCCACCTCACCCCATCCTGTGCCCCAGTCCTCTGCCCCTTCCCACACCCAAACTCTACTGCTGGAGGGGAGAGGGACAGTGGCCTGAAACTGCTCCAGCAGCAGTTGGTATGATTGGCGCAGGGGCTGCCTGTGCTGAGCTGAGAAGTCACAGAGGTCACAGAATCCGTGACCTCCATGACAAACTCGCAATCTGACTAATAAGCTATAGAGTCTTTCATCAGTACATCACCAGTATGAATCCTTCCTGGCTCATCAGGGATTAAAAATTATTACCTTTGAATGTCTATTTGGAGGATTCTGTCAATCTCTGTTCCAGCTTTCTCATCATACCACCACATATTGTGCTGATTTTCTGAGAAACCAAAAACTGTGTGGGTCATGGAAACTGAACTACCTTTGTTCTTTTGAGAGGAAGTCTTTTCTTTGTTTTCCCTGCCCTGCCATATTAGGGTTGAGGCATGCTGGCAAAGCAGCATGTGTGGGCAGCTTGCCTGCTGATCAAGAACTTCATTTTCTAGGGTTGTGAGGTGCCTTTCACAATAACTAAATTCACACAATAATTTAAAGCTGAAATGTAATATATAGTTGCATGCAAATTATGTCTGAATTTGAATACGTCACATAGGCCAGCACAAAACTAGCAGCTGTGCATCTTTTCTGATCATTTTCCTGGTGCATTGGAGAGCCGGATTGGGTTGAGATCTCCACCTACAGAACTTAACATACTCCTGCAAATCCATGTAATGGGGCAGGATGAGAAAGGAGTCTAACCTGTTAAGTAGGGGACTCCGCTGTGCTTTGTTCTTCAGAGGCAGCAGCACCTCTCTTGGTCCTCCACCCTACCCTAGGGGCAGCCTTAAAGGGAGGCACTCAGTTTCCTGCTTTGCGATTTGTAGGATAGCTTTACATATGTGCTTTCTTCCTCTGCCTCCCCTGCGCACCAAATACGGCATAATGCAGCTCCGTCTTTCACTTGGCACTGCTACCTGTTTCTGTCTTATTGCCTGCTTTATAAATAGGCAGTAGGACTGGAGGGAGAGGGAATCATGTAGTAACAGCTGGCAGGAGAAGCAGAAGGTTTTGTAGGGGGGGTTAAGAAGATGGAGAAAACTACAAAGCAGGAGGCTGTTCTAGATTTGATTTTGACAAATAGGGAGGCACTGGTCGAGAATTTGAAAGTGGAAGACAGCTAAGGTGACAGTGATCGTGAAATGGTAGAGTTCATGATTCTAAGGAATGGTAGGAGGGAAAATACCACAATAAATATTATAAAGGTAATAGATTTCAAGAAGGTAGTCTTTAGCAAAATCAGGGAGTTGGTAGGTAAGATCCAATGGGAAGCAAGTATATCGGAATAACAGAGAGTTGGCAGTTTTTCAAAGAGACATCATTAAGGGCATGAGCAAACTATCACACTGTGTAGAAAAGATAGGAAGTATGGCAAGAGACCACCTTGGCTTAACCAGGAAATCTTCAGTGATCTGAAACTCAAAAAAGAGTCCTACAAAAAATGGAAACATCCTACAAAGGATGATTATAAACAAATACTACAAATATATAGAGACAAAATTAGAAAGGCCAAGGCCCAAGACAAGATTAAACTAGCTAGAGACATAAAGTGTAATAGGAAAACATTCTGCAAATACATTTGAAGGAAGAGGAAGACCAAGGACAAGATAGGCCTGTTATTCAAAAGGGGAGGGTGTGGAAGAAACAATAACAGAAAATGTGGAAATGGCAGAAGCCTTAAGTCTAAGCTTATTAAAATATTAATATTACCAGTTTATTGTTTCAGGGATTGTTTTCATCAAAAGGGTTAGTAGTGATAGGTCATCTAACATAGTAAATACCAGTAAAAATGAGGTAGGATCAGAGGCTAAAATAGGGAAAGAGCAAGTTAAAAATTACTTAAACAAGTTAGATGTCTTCAAGTCACTGTGGCCTGATGAAATACATCCTAGAATACTCAAGGACCTGACTGAGGAGATTTGAGTCATTAGTGATGATCATCAAAAAGTCATGGAAGACAGGACCGATTCCAGGGGACTGGAAAATGGCAAATATAGTGCCTATCTATAAAAGGGGAAATAAGGACAACCCGGGGCATTACAGGCTTATCAGCTTAGCTTCAGTACCCAGAAAGATAATGGAGCAAATAATCAATTAGTTTGCAGACATCTCAAAGATAAGGTGATAAGTAACAGTCAGTGTGGATTTGTCAAGAATAAATCATGTCAAACAAACCCAGTGGCTTTTTTTGACATGGTACAAGCCTTGTGGATGGAGGGAAGCAGTAGATGTGGTATATCTTGACTTTAATAAGGCTTTTGATACTGTCTCGCATGACCTCATAAACAAAGAAGATACAACCTAGATGGAGCTACTATAAGGTGGGTGCATAACTGGTTGGAAAACCATTCCCAGAGAGTAGTTATCAGTGGTTCACAGTCATGCTGGAAGGGCATAATGACTGGGGTCCCACAGGGATCAGTTCTAGGTCTGGTTCTGTTCAACATCTTCATCAGTTATTTAGATAATAGCATAGAGAGTACACTGATAAAGTTTGCGGATGATACATTTGCTGGAAGGGGATGCAAGTACTTTTGAGGTTAGGATTAAAATTCAGAATGATCTGGACAAACTGAAGAAATGGTCTGAAGTAAACAGGATGAAATTCAGTACAGATAAATTCAAAGTACTCTACCTAGGAAGGAACAATCAGTTGCACACATACAAAATGGGAAATGACTGCCTAGAATTGAGTACTGCAGAAAGGGATTTGGGGCTCATAGTGGATCACAAGCTAAATGAGTCAACAGTATAACTGTATTGCTAAAAAAGCAAACATCATTCTGGGATGTATTAGCAGGAGTTTTATAAGCTAGATACAAATAATTCTGCTCTATGCTGCACTGATTAGCCTCAGCTGGAGTATTGTGCCCAGTTCTGGGTGCAACATTTCAGGAAAGATGTGGACAAATTGGAGAAAGAGCAGCAAAAATGATTAAAGGTCTAGAAAACATGATCTATGAGGGAAGATTGAAAAACTGTGTTTGTTTAGTGTGGAGAAGAGAAGACTGAGAGGGGATATAAGTTTTCAAGTGCATAAAAGAATGTTACAAGGAGGAGGGAGAAAATTGTTTCTTGTCCTATCCTCACAGGCTACGGAGAGCAGTGGGCTTAAATTGAGCAACTGGTTTAGGTTGGACATTACGAAAAACTTCCTCACTGTCAGGGTGGCTAAGCATTGGAATAAATTGCCTAGTGAGGTTGTGGACTCTCCATCATTGTCTAGCCCACTCTTAAAAATCTCCAAACAGCTGTCAGGGATGGTCTGGATCAGTGATTCTCAAACTGTGGGTAAGGACCTCAAAGTGGGTAGTGACCCTGTTTTATTGGGGTCACCAGGGTTGGCTTAGATTTGCTGCGGCCCAGGTCTGAAGCCTGAACCCCTCCATGTGGAGCTGAAGCCAGAGGCCTTCAACCCTGGGCAGCGAGCCTCAGGTTATAGGCACCCTGCCTGAGGCTAAAGCACTTCTGCTTTTCACCCTCCCCCGCCCAGGGTGGTGGGGCTTAGGCTTTGGGTCCCCTCTCCTGGGGTCATGTAGTAATTTTTGTTGTCAGAAGGGGGTCGCGATGCAATGAAGTCTGAGAACACCTCATCTAGATAATACTTAATTCTAACATGAGTGCAGGGGACTGGACTAGATGACCTTTCACTATTCCTTCCAGTTCTATGATTCTCTTTCATCATCTGAGAGGCGAAACTCCCTTCCCCATTATGATCTGAAAGGGTAGGGATAAAGAAAAGGTGAAGAGGCTCTCATTTCTTCCTCCTTTCTCCCTAAAGTTCCTGTTTGAAAGGGGAATGAGGCAGTGGAATTAAGGTTAAACACCATAATATTACAAATTAAAATGCATTCCCAAGGGATTTACAGTAAATAGTAGCCATAACTTTTAATTTCTTAATTTCTTTTAATGCAAAAATGCATAATGTACATTTTTGTACTTGACTCTAATTTGCCAAAATTACAGTAGAAAATGGCAGGATTTTCAAAGACATGAAGGAATCACTATGGCCTATTGTAAATAGAAGTATTCATATAGCAGACTGAGTACTTAGATGTAATTGTTATGCTTTTTGGTTATCCTCTTTCCACGCAATAAGAGCTTTCCAGTATTTGTCACATTATTCTAATCCCACATTTTGTAGTGTAATAGAATTATTACCAAAATAATGTTGAAACTAGATACTTTAAAATACATTTGGATTGAACTTTGTGAAATGAAGGGTGAAGATATTAGAGGACAATGGTGAGTTGCAGTGCTTTTATGTAGTAATTCCTCTGCATTAGCCATATGCAGTCTCATTCAACATGGCTCACATTTTATAAAAAGAATGGTTCGACCAGATAAGTATGGACTATAGAACCATGTTGAAAGGTCAACTATTTAAACAATCAACTAAACAAATTGACACATTGCTCTAATATGATTGTTTTTCAAGATGGCCCAACTTTCTGTGGTTGAATAACTATTTTTACATGTGAAAAGTGTTGGATTGGTTTTTATTTTTTCTAGAAAATTAATAGATCACTCTATAATCCAATCAGTCATGACTGGAGTGAATCTAAAATTAGCGGTTGGATTAGATCCAGCCACAATACATAGGATTACATAGTGATTACCATATGAATATTTAAGACTCAAAATTATTAGGAAAAACTATTTTAATTGAAGAAAGCTGTGGACAAATAGTTTACACTGGTTATAATTTGAGTGGGATGCAGGCTTGAAAATTAAGGCCTGTAATGGAAGTCTGGATGCACTCAACTTCAGAGTCTATATTGTGTCTCTAACATGGTCTCCAACCTCCACTTAATCTATATAACGTCCAACTGATTTCCCAGAGAGTGGTGTAAGGGTACTGCTGTCTACTGTCTATTTAAAAAGTGGGCAATTGGGGCAAGTGGGAATTTAAACTACATATTGGCAAAAATAATTCCAAAAAGGGAGAGGTGTCTCAAACAGGCAAGTGGAAGCACCATGAACTGGTCATTCAAAACTGAGTTGAAAAAACATTTAGGAACATACTCAACAATTCAGCAATGAAATGGAGTATAGTAGTCTCTTTACTCTAGACTTGTGGACTGCAGAGTGAAAAGCTGAAAGAAGAAAAAATATCAAAATAAATGGTTAAGCATAGGGTGGAAAGTGTATATCTGCATTTCTTTTGGTTGCCAGTCTTAATTAAAGTTAATTAGACAAGTAGGTGAAAAAAACTTGTACCCATTAAGTTTTACATGTGCTTTCCACAACACTGAACACCTGTTCATGTGTTTCAGATTTCGGTGTGGTTGAGAGTAGTGGCAAATGGCATTCTGTGTATGCAACCTGTAGAGAGTGAAGGGGGGAATATGAAATGAGGGACCCAGACTTGTGTTTCTACTGCACCAGTTTTAGCTTTAGACACTTAAGGGGCGTAAGGGACTGCTTTCTTAACATTTGTTTTTAATCCAAGGTAAAGATGATGATATCTGTAGCAGGCCAAACCAGAACCCCAGAAGTCAGGTCTTGGTCAGTCAAGGAAGAAGATAGATTTGAGAAAAAGTTTAAAAAAATATTTAACTTATTACATATTAGTATTTTTTAAATATTTCTTTTTTCAAGAAATGTACAAAAGCTATGCAGAGCAATGAGCATGCCTGGCACTCAAATGAATAATTACATACATTAAGACAAAGGAATGCAAACACTATATTGTCTATTGCTGTCAACTTCTAGCTTCTGTTTTCTGATACAGGAAATGTCTGGCTTCTAAGGATGAATTTGTATTAGTTACAAAAGTCATCTACAAAATATAGGTATTAGTAATGACATAACATAACCCACTTACATGTAATTCATCCAGGTAACACCAGACTTGGTACCTGTAATGTTTTTTTTACTGTGTATTGGTTAATGGATTGAGGTTTTAAACCAAGATCCTGCAAATAGATCCACCTTTGTGTACCCCTGTGTTTGTGCAGAGCCCCATGGATATAATTGAAGAAGAGCATCGGTAGAGGGATCCATGTGTAGGTTCTAGCCCTTACTAAATAATACTGTAGTGATTTTAGTTCACCTTTTAATATTTAGTAACCAGGAGAACTTTAGTGTTAAATATTTAAGGCGCCTGGGAAGTAGCTTGTCAATGGTTATTAAAATGATCAATTTCTCTCAAAAAGCTCAGAAATCCACATTTTCAACTAGAAACTCCCTTGTATACTTTTAATTTATAACTTGTGTATGGATGTAAAAGCTTATGAGAAATTTATATAGTATCTGTTAAATACTGTTACTGGCTAAACAGTCAAGCATGGATGACCTAAAAAGAATAGTATATAAACACTTGTGTATATTGACGGAAATAATATGAAAGCATTGATTCCTTTCATTAACAAAATCATTAGTCACTTGCAAAAACCCTTCAGTTGTATTCATTTTTAGATATTGTTGCAAGTTTCTTTTACACCTCAGCTCAATATATATGTATATATTTTTGTTTTTCTGGTGAAGCCTTGCAGTGAGAGAGTTTCTTTGTTTGGATGATCCACCAGGTCCATTTGATAGCCTAGAAGAGAGCAGGGTAAGTGCTATATAATATCATGTGACAAGAACAAATAGTAAATATAGAACAATAATTGTTTGTTTTTAGAATATTGGTGGAATAGACAGAATGTTGCAACTAAGACATTTGTTTCCCATCTGTCATTTTTCCTGTATAGCTGGGGTAGACTTTCATTCATTCATTCATAATCAGAAAGCAGTAAATGCTTGTGCTTAATTTTAAAACTGACCAACCATTTTTGAATGATCTGGGCCCATTAATAATCTTTTGCCTCTTCTATTGATACAATGAACCCTAAATGTACTTTGTCCCCACGGGTTGCTGTCGTATACTAGTTGTTAACACAGGTGAAGTGGGCTAGAGTGTTAGTGGCAAAGATCTAGTTTAGAGTATGACAAACTACATTTATGAAATTGTATATCATAGTTGTACAAGTTAGTTTTCTGGCTTCACAGTAGCACCAGCAAACTCCCAATCAGCAGACACATTCCAGGTGGTTAACAGATGGTTAATCCAGGCAATTTACATTTAGTAAAAGAATCGCATGTTTCTCTCATTGTTACTTTGCAGATAAAATAATTCTGATTCAGACTAAGCTGTCTGTTATGGCAGTAGTCTTACCTTGCTTGCATTTCAGTTCAATGGAAACTTCGATCCTTTTTCAGGGAACACATTACCTTGATGTATTGTAATTTATGCTGTCAATTTGTTTCTGGATGCAGTCTGAAGTTGTAGTTTAGACCTATAAAGTCATAAACAAATTGAGGCATCGCAGTCCAAATCTGTGTCTGCATTGGGAAATTTTAAAAGAATCTCACTGGTTCAACTGAACTCATACTAATACTGGTGGAAGCTAGAATGTAGATGCAGCTCCTTCAGCCAGACCCATTTTTACCACCCGAAGAAACTTGGAACCCAACTTCTGACAATCTCTCTCTGGGTACATTATTATGTACATCTTCAAGGATTCAGTGTATCATTTTGTGTAGCATACATCAGGGATAGGCAACCTTTGGCACGTGGCCAGTCAAGGTAGACCCCCTGGAGGGCCAAGCCGGTTTGTTTACCTGCCATGTCCACAGGTTTGGCTGATCGCAGCTCCCAGTGGCTGCGGTTCGCTGCCCCAGGCCAATGGGGGCTGCGGGAAGCAGCAGCCAGCACATCCCATGCCACTTCCCGCAGCCCCCATTGGCCTTGAGTGGTGAACCGCAACCAATGGGAGCCATGATCAGCCAAACCTGCAGATGCGGCAGGTAAACAAACCGGCTCAGCCCACCACGGAGCTTACCCTGGCAGGCCACATGCCAAGGTTGCCGATCCCTGGTATACACTTTCATTTCAAAGATGGTGAAATCAGTTTTCAGGTTAACCATTTTGATTGTAAACTCTGAGGTAAAACCTAACCATTTTTAATAATGCAAACTTGTTGAATGACTAGTTCGTGTTCATTAAATAAGCATTATATTCATAGCAATAATGATCATACACATTTTCCTGATAGGTATCTCAAGTTTAGATTCTGCTACCACTGATCCATCTCCCTGCCAGCCTAAGAACTTGCTTAGTACACTTACTAGTGCTTTGGCCCATGCCGATTTCAATAATTTCTTTGGGCCGCAGCTATGCTGTCTTTAGTGGAAATCCATATTCCAGGGTTATTTTAAAAAAAATTAAGTCCCCATTTAGCACAATTAACAGTTGCTTTGTGGACTCTTAATTCAATGTGTACATTTTTCTTACTTTGTGGACTATACATATGACAAACATTTAGGTGCCTTAGTCTAGCTGTTTATACAATTTTGTAAGGAATTCGTATAAACGTTCTTACACTACTTATACATATATAGTGACCAGTCTCTAAACCCTGAATACTCCGATCTTCCGCAAAATACAGAATCCACGTAAATGGCTTCCTGAAATGGAATGCCTGGTTAATTGGAGTCATTGTTAGGAGTTCACTGAAAATGTTCATTGTGAAGGTGTATTTGGGTGCCATGTATTTTCTGGAAGACTATTCCTGCTATAAACAGGCGTGAACAAAACTCATGCTAAAACTGACCATTTGTTTCTAATGGCCTAGGTAAATTTAGATGAATTTACCATACCATAGTCAATAAGATTACTTCATGGTTTAAAAGTTAATTAATGTAAAATCAGATATCTTTTAATGTATAGAAATGTCTTTGAATTGGGGATACATTGTGTTTTGTTTCAAATCTATATAATTGTAAATATTGCTCCCACTTTCATTAATTGTTATTCAGTGATGGACTTGTATGTTGAACAAAATACAGCATCTTTCCAAAACACATTTTTACAGGTGACTTTTAGACCTCTGAAAAACAATAAAATGACACTATTTTAACTGTAGCATACAGGTAACTTCACTAATATGAACATACTATTTTTTACTTTAATAGGGCATAGCCCTATCTAAAATGTTCTCATTTAATAAGTCCAGTGAATCAATGGTTAACTGCATGTAATATAAACCAAAAAGTTCATCTCTGAGTTGGATGGTTTCATTATTTAGTGAGGACACATATATTATTAAGTCAGAAGTGCTCATTACTGGTGGCAGACTTACTGCTAACAGTAATAGAACAGTAGGCTAGATTCCAAGACTTGTACCATATCGTGCATTAAATGGATATATAGCAGTATACTCTAGCCTTACACATTCAAACTGAAGAGAGTTCACTGCGAAATTCAGTAGGTTATACATGCAAGGATTACCTTTCACGATGGGGGCCTACTTTGTCAATTCTGTGTTTATTTTACAGTTGGTTACATCAATGTCAAGGGAATGACATGGCAAAAGTATTTCAATTGTGCTTTGGTGTAATAAATGGTTCCAAGCCAAATTACATACTTTTGTCTTTAATAAAAAGATGTTTAAAGTTCATTAGACAGCTCTTCAGGGGGTCAGTACAAAGAAAAGTAATTATAACCTTGTAACTATTGTACATTTTTAAAAGAAAAGCCATAAACTCAGTTCCCTGGGGTTAGTAGCAACTAACCTTGAAATTTTCTTTTAGGCTTTTTGTGAAACTCTGGAGGAAACTAATTACCGTCTCCAAAAAGAACTTATTGAAAAACAGAGGGAAGTGGAATCATTGAAGAAATTATTAAGTGAAAAACAACTTCATATAGATACTATAGAGAAGAGAATTAGGTATGTTGTGGCTTCAGTATTTTCAAAAGTTCACAAACTGATGTTAGTAGCTATCCAGATGCATCAGTCAAGTGGCTGTGCAGAAGGTAGTGTTTTAAATAATGCTTTCTCGTATATTGAGGAGCTAGCTAAGGAACTGTTCCGTGTTTATTTTTTAAATCATTTTGCCAGTCTTTCTGTTTCACCTCCTCTAAGATCAGTGAGAACAGGTAAGAATGTTAAGTATAGTCCAAACTTTGCCTCTGCAGTCCTTGGTGTTTGGAATGCCTTCCTGGAGGTGAAAATGGTGGTATATTTGGCTTACTTTAGAAATTCCCATATATTTGAAAGCCTTTGACATGGCAAAATTATTGCTTGATCTGTTCTTGTGGTTTTATCTCTTGTATTTCATGTGTGTTTATGGTTTTAACTTTGTTGCTCTGAGGTGCTTGGCATGCTGCAGCAGATAGATAATTTGTGGTGCTGTTTCAAAGCTCTTTAAATCAAAGAAAAAATGGCAGAGCTTCATAATAAAATTTTATTGTGCATATCTGCTAAAGTGTGCTGCAGACCCAGGGGAGATGATGTTAGAATATTGAGAGTTCTGCAGGACCTGCTGAATCTATCATTCTGGAATTTTATTTGAAAGGAATGAGTCCTCAAAACCGTGTCAGATGCTTTAAAAGCTCTAGGAATGTGTACTATGGCATATACAAGTTCACTAAAACAGTGAATATGGTGTTGGATGCATGACTTGAATTTAGTCATTAACACAATAAGAAAATAGTTTGAGGGAGTGTTACTGCAGCTATTGCAAAAAAACAAAACAAAAAGATAACTTACAAACAAGCCACTAGTCACAATAAATAGATATAAATAGTATGCTTTTTATAGCTTGAATTTTAAATAGTATGCTTTTTATAGCTTGAATCTCAACCAATCTTAAGACACAGTGTAATTATTTTCAAACAAATTTTAAGTGTTTCCCATCCATCTGCAGTTTCTTCTTTTCATAACACTCTATTTTGAAAGCAGATTTACTTTTTTAAAAAAAAAAAAAAAAAAGTAGTGGTAGGGATTAAAGGAAATGTTTGGACAGGTAAAGAATACATTTGACTGAGGTGAAGAGAAGAGATGGATGCAAGAATGAGAAGGAATTAATAAATAATATGAAAAAACAAACAGCTTTGAATTTCATTCACATTACAATTAAGTGCCAGATATATTTCCCAGACAGAATATACTCTGGCTACAATCCATATTCCATGACAAAATATCCATTGTTAGCCAGGATCTGTAGTTCAGGAACTTTCCACTGACCTACTAACTTTTGTCCTAGTATGCTTCAAGAAAGAACATTTACCTTTCTCTGTTTCATTATTAATGAAACACTATCCTACTTAGGGAAACTTGTGAAAAGAACTCTGTGTCTGTTATGTCCATCAGTATCACTTATTCTCTGTCACTGGCAATTTTCCATGACCTATGTTGTACAGGAGGTCAGAGTAGATGATCATAGTGGTTCCTTCTGGCCTTGGAACCCGTGAAGGAGAGCCTTAAGAAATATTGTTTTATTATTCATCTGCATTTGCTGCTCATCTCTTACCTGAAGTCACAGTCCTCTGTTTGGGACATCAGAATCATTTTACGATTTGAAGGACAGAGGATTAACGTCAGATGAGGAATAAACAGCTGGAGCAGATGAGCTGCTCCAAAACAAAGATCCTCTGTAAACTATGGAACTTTCTAATAATAAAAGAAACAAGAGGGGTAAGTAGAGGGAATGATAGTTGTTTCTAAACAAAATGTCCCATTTAAAATGAAGCATTAGTGGCTTTTCAAGTGCTGAATCACTACTGAATGTTTTGTCATAAATATATTGGTTGTATTCTACATAAATGTCTCTCTTGAATTTGCTGTAGGGATTTGTCTTTAGGAAATGGAAAAACGCGCAAAATGTCAAGAGAAGAAAGTGAGTGCAGTGGTGAGGTGGAGTCTTCTGCAATAGAAGCAGATCAGGGTGCCTTGGGAGATGACAGCTGGTAAATGCAACTTTATTTTTTAACTTAAAATACATTATGTACTTGACTGTATACATATACTACTCATCTTTGTAGCACAAAACTGTTTACTGCACAATATTAGCAGCTGTACAACATGTTTGATATGGACCCTGGAGAAGAGGAGGTTGTAGACTTGCAGTGGGTGGTAGTTACCTAGTTTTCACAGGAGCGGCATGAAGTTAATACAGAGCAACAAACTGGTTTCTGTATGACGTACTTATTAATCTGTTGTTGCAGCTCTGATAAAGAGAATCATGAGACGTGCTGGAGTGGCTCATTGACTGAAAACTCTGTACCAGAAATTGAAGTTGCTGAAGTAGCATATACTGCTGATGAAGAGGAATAAATTAATAGCAGCTGTCATTACCTTCAGAAGTTTCATAATGCTTGAGACAGACTATTTGTAGGTAAAAGCATGCAGTAGTTGTAAAGAATTTACAGCAAAGAGCAAGAATGCACACACTGATTGTTTACATAAACAGATCATCCACATAGGAAATATACTCATTGCTGCTTTGATTCAGTTTTTATCCAGCCTTTATATATTTAATATATTATACAATCTAATTAGGGTTAAATTCAGCTATGCCTACATTCTTAAGCACTGAGCACAGAAGATCATGATGATTTGCTAGTGTAGTGACTAAAGCTACGTATATGTAGTCACCAATCACATGTGACGTGTTACGTAATACATGTTGCTACAAATGTGATACATTTAATGTGATCATCTGTTTGATGTTTGTGTTTTTCACATTCTTATATAGCCATAAATTAATGTTCATTGAAGTAAAGATGAACACAACTTTGGTTTAATAAGACTATAGGAGCTACTATGTTTTAAAAGTTCTAAATGAAAATCATTTATCTGGAATTTTAATGCAATAAAATAAGGCTTGCAGTGACAAAAGAAAAGGATTTATGAAATGGGATTATCATTGGACATTTTAATAAAACAGACTGTAGTTATTGCTGAAAGGAGTGAGCCATGGAAACCGAACACATTGTGTATGTTCATCCCATTACAGCATGTTGTAATAATTGATTTAGTTCAGTAATGCATCTTTAAAATCCCACACCTTTGTCACAAACTCACTTGATGATGAAATCAGTGATCCTGCCTTTTATCCAGAACACTACCTCTTATCTTCTTGCTAATGCATACATACTTTGCATTTTTTAAAAAAATAATCTAGATTATATGGAGATGATTGAATGACATATAAAAAAAGCCATATTTTTTCTTCACATTCATAATTAGGTTGACTCTAATTGCAATGTTTTTTTGTTTTGATATGTTGTACACAAGGGAATATTGCTACAAAACATTCTATAGCCTATTTTTCAAAATATATTAAGCCAGGTGATGCACTTTATAATAAAGACTCATTTGTGCCAAGTTCAGTTGGCTAATTTTTTTTGAGAAAGGGGAATTTCAGGGAGGGGAAGGATTATGTTGTGCCTTTTTTGTATTTTACTTGTTCATTACTATGGAAGTTTGCTATAGTACTGGGGGTCAGCTTTATGAAATCTTTCATACAGCTTGTTTCTGTTCTGTACTTATTTACTGAAAGTGCCTTGTTTTCTTCTGCTTTTCTAGTGGGAAGGATGCTTCCCCTCACCTCCCTGTATCACTCACTCCTTTGTTTAATGCTGTTAATATGCAGTGTCTGTGTATTGGAGTTTTCAAAGCTCACTTTGTATTTCAAGCTGTATATATAATCTTTTATGTAGAACTGTATGAACCTTTCTGGGGAAATAAAACTACAGCCATCACATCAACTTTCTTTATCTGTTTGGTAGAAAGATTTTCAGTACCTTGTGAGAGAAAAGCATAAAAATCTGTCTGAAAGACAAATCTGCAGTGTCTCATTTATGTCATACAGTTGTTCAGCTTCTAGTCTAAACTTAGTCATCTTTTTGTACCAAAATGTAATGTCTGAATGAAAATGTAGGAATGCTGCATAGCATATCAGGAAAATAACTGTGCTTCTAGTGAAGGTAAAATAAAAAGTGATTAAACAGTTTGAATATCCTCCTGGGATAGCCTTTAAGGCATTCAGAGAATTCAGTACAATTACTGACTTCTAGTAAAATTTACAGTTGCATATCTTTTTTGATAACTTGTCATCAAATCCCAGCAATCGCTTACATGTTTAAAAACAGGTCTGAACTAAATGTTCTAAAATTGAATTGATTTTAGGATTACAAATGTTTTTAAAAATAGTTTGAAAGAATTTCACTGATCATTTAGACAACCCTCACTATTTTAAAATTCTCCACCTATGTTAATTTCTGTAAGCTTTTACACATTTAATGAATATAAGCCTAAATACAAAAATTTTACAAAGCAGTTAAATGGGAGGGTCCAGAGTTGTGGGAGATTTTGTTTTGTTCTCCATAAAGATTGTAGTACAGTAGAACATTAGAGTTACAAACTGACCAGCAGGTGCATACACCTCATCTGGAATCAGAAATACTCAGGCAGCAGCAGAGACCCAAAAGAAAAAAGGCAAATACAGTATACTACTGTGTTAAACATAAACTACTAAAAAAAATTAAGGGGAAGTTTGTAAAAAAGATTTGACAAGCCAGGAAACTGTGCTTGTTTAGTTTAAATTAAGATGGTTAAAAGCGGCATTTTTCTTCTACCTACTAAAGTTTCAAAGCTGTATTAAGCCAATGTTCGGTTGTAACTTTTGAAAGAACAACCATAATGTTGTGTTCAGAGTTATGAACACCCTCCATTCCTGAGGTGTTTGTAACTCTGAGGTTCTACTGTATGCCTCTGTTCTTATAAACTGGTCTTTAATTGCCTTATTTTGTATGCAGGCTCTATTTCCTTTGAGCATACTTCCAGTTGGTACCTCTCAGATACTTATGTGGATTGACAGTCGGTTTTTAAATCGTTTTCTTCATGCAGTGCATTTGAAATGGACTGACTAAAGCTTCTCTGTAATAGTCAGTCTTGGTTAAACAAAACATGCAGTTTTGCAGGGCAAATACTTAGTATCACCTTATGTAAATCCACGTAGCATATAGTATGGGACTTCAGTGGTCACACCACTGATGGAAATACAAAAGTAATTCCTTTTGGAGTTACGTGACGCAGTCATCTGGAACATCACCAGTAGCTAGTTTTTATTCCTATTTGTTTTTCTATAATTCACTTTTTTGTGAGGTTCTTTGCAAGCTCAAATGCCATTCTATACCCTTATTTCAAACATTCTGATTCTAATACAACAAAAACCAGCTGGCAATGTTTCCATTCATAAGGACTGAATTGTGTGTGTGCGGGGGAGGGTGGTTTGTGCTCTCAACAATGGATGCAGCACACAAATTGAAATCAGAGCAGAGTCAACTATATAGATGGATTACAACCCAATAATGCCCTTGCCTCTGTTCTGCCAGAGTTGATACATTGTACAGTATTATCTTCTCCAACCTACAGGTTGTTTTCTATTAACATTGCCTAGCCCATACTGCTCCCACAGCTAATATTCTTCCTTTCGGCATTAGTGCCTGACTACTCTTTCTTACCTCAACACCTCATGCTTATTTAGTGAGTCTTGCTTCTGTTTCAGGCTATTTCTCACCTTTATCAATAACAAGTTGGATTTTTACTTCTATCCTCTAAAGTACTATATTTGCAATCCCTCCCAGTTTTGCATCTCTCTATTTGATTAGTGTATTCCAATGTGCCCTCTAAAATAAATGAGAGTACTGAACCAATAATGTGCAACTCCACTTTGTGTCTATCACACTTTGACAGTGAACCATTAATTACTATGAGCAAAAATGCTTCTTGGGAGGGGAAGCAAATGAACAGTGAAACCGGGGTTGAAATTTACAGGTGATGGAACCTATGCAGCATGATCTTCCTAACAACCTCTTGCTACCTTCCCTGTGACTTATCTGTTTGGAACTTCACGTCATATGGGTGACAAAGTCTTAGAATGGGGCTTGGCAGGGGGAAGTAATAAGATGCAGCCAAGTTAGGTGTTAGCTCTCTGAAATGACAATTTCTGAGACTCCACATGAGAACACCGCTTAAAGCAGCAATAAATTCCATTCCCAGTTCAGCAGCTGCTTCTTTCTCTCTAATGGAGTCTGGCCAGCAGTTGACTGTGCATCTAGGAGAACGGTAGTAAATGAAGCTTTCAGTTCAAAACTTCATAAATGTTTTCCTGGGTTTTTGCATCTTTCATGAACATTTTCCAAATAGCCCTAGTTACCAGTGCAAGGTGAGTTCCGGAAATCCCTGCATAAATCCAGCACCTTGAAATCTCTGCAACTGGGCCCAGAGTTTTTGTTGGTCGTAGGGATTGTCAGGCTCTGTCCAGTGTGAAGGCCAGATCATCCAGCCCTGTGAAGGCCAGACTACATCCAACATCCATGTAGTCATTAATCTCCAGGTGGGGTAATGTTTGCTTTTCCTTGGTTTTAATGTCAGCCATGCTTTGAATTATTTCCTCTACCCTTTCATCCTTTTTCTCCCTGTGTATCATCAGTTCACCTGCACCATCCTGGAACTCTTTCCTTGAGATTTCTTTCCTTGAGACTCAGTGCTGTAGGACATAATGTTCATTGTTACGTACTTCACCATAAAGCTTGAGATTTGACCTTAAGAAGTTCTTGGTTATCCTGGCCTGTATCATTACATCCACACTTCTGTTACTTTAGTCTTGAACACCGTATAATGTGACCATCTAGAGTAGATGGAGACAGGTAAGTTCAATTAAATCCTACAACATCCTATGACAAGTACAGTTCTGCGTGAACAGTAGTTGGAAACATTCTATCAAGGTGAGCAAAGCTTTCAGATGGTTTTCTTTTCAGTTTTGATTTCTATCTTCTTTCCTTTTAAATTAGCAGGATTCAAATGTTTGTTTCTAGCAAAGGAGAAAGTGTTTTTTGTCTGCCTGCCCTGGCTCTTTGTAGCTCTGCTTCAATTTCCCTTTGAGACTGTGAAGATTGGCAATCATTTGATCTATCATGATAAACTCTTCCCATGGTATTTCCTTTATCCATTAAATGTAGTCTTTTACATTCCAATGGTATTAGGTTCTGCTGTATTGTCATAGTTTGTCATTCCGAAACCTTTACCTGAAATCCTGGAGTTTCTTTTCTATAAAACCTGAACTCTAACTCAAACCCTAACTCTGGGCATTTATTTTTATCATGTGCTTCTTCGTCACAGCCTTGTTTTGCTGGGCACAGCTCTATATTTGGCTTTTTTCTGGGATCTGTTTCAAGGGAAATAACCCAAATCAGAGTTTTGAATATATTTTAAAATTTGTAATCCAAACTTTGACCTACCCTTTTTATCTATGTGATGTACAATCCCATGAGTTTCCCTGCAATGCTTTATAGTATTTTTGAAAAAGGCCAGTCCTTATGTAGAGCTCCAGTTTAGTAAACAAAATCCTCACCCTGAAGAAACTCTAAATGTTGTGATCTTCATAAGTTTCTCATTTGAGTCTGCAGCTGATCAGACCAGCTCACTTATGAGAAATAATGCGTACTGCTAGCAGCAAGTTCCTCCTGTTGGATTATAAACTAGTTCCTAATGGGATTGAAGACTGGCAAAACAATCTTGGAAGATTTTGTTATATATTAGAGAGAAGAATATTTCTCTCTTTAAATTTTGCTTACTGTTTCTAAAACACATTTGGAACTCTTCTAAAATCAACCATGTCTGAGGTCATGTCTACACTTACCTCCCAAGCAATCAATCCAGCTGGGCTCGATTTATCGCATCTAGTCAAGACGTGATAAATCAACCGCTGAGCACTCTCCCATCAACTCCAGTACTGCAAGAGACGTGAGAAGCATAGGTGAAGTCGATGGGGGATCATCACCAGTTGGCCTACTGCAGTGAAAACACCGCGATAAGTAGCTCTAAGTACGTCAACTTCAGTTACGCTATTTTTGTAGTTGAAGTTGCGTAACTTAGACCGACTTAGCTTGCTGCCCCGTCTCCCCGCCCCCTCGCATGTAGACCAGGTCTAAGTCCCAATGCCAAAGTGAGACCGTTAATACAGACAAATGCATAATGATACCCCAAGACACATTATTTATAAAGCAGCTCTTTTTCCATTGGTTGGCACAAACGCTGCAACTACCGTAGTATCTACAATGTCAACGTATACTTTGATTCCAAAGCCAAACAAAGGAGCACCTTTCAATCAAGAACAAGATAGGGTTTTGTGCAGGCAGCCGGTGCCTGAAGCAGAAAAGGCTTTTAAAACACTTCCTTTCAAAGTGTCATTTAAAGGTGGCAAGGGAGGCTCAGGCAGCTGTGGAGGAGGAGCAAATTGATCACAGTGTATGCCTGCATTGTAGCTCCGCTAAACAGCGCCCACTGAGTGTAAATTAAAGGGCATAAAGGGAAGAAATTTTGCTCCCATTGTCACTCTGAGATCTAATGGCAGGTTTAGCTTAAAATTAGCTTGTCCTAAAGAATAACAGCTGGCCCTAAAATTAAAATTCATGCACAGCAAAGTGTGCATAGGAAGTGTGTAATTAAATCCCCATCCACAGCAAGGCTTCTGTTTCTTCTACTTCACTTCCAAGCACAAAATATTCTAACTCATTTCTCCTGTCCCTCTTTTGTTTGTATGGGTGAGTGCACTCATACCAAGCCCGCAGTTACGTGTATGTATTGCATGACACATCAGGTACTAGCATGTTTGCTTTTTTAAAGCCTTTCTCATCCCTTACCTTAACCCCTCCCCACCATTTGTTGTGCTAGACACTGTGCAAGCAGAACAATAGGTAGTCCCATTGTTGTTTGTACTGCAAAAGTTCTAGGCAAAAAGCCAAGCCCAAGGAGACCTGTCCAGCTGAATTGAGGTGCTGTGATGAGAGAAGCTCTGCTCGAGAGGGGAATGTGAATCTGTCTTTTCCACTCCCATCACTAATAGCTGTGCACGGACCACCTTCCTCTCGGTGAGGGACACTTTCAGCCAAATTCTACCCTTATGCACCAGCAGACAAGTCTGTGGCGGGCAGCAGGGACTGCATTCATCCCTGGCTGACACTTGGTCTTGTCTGCACTAAGGGAAGTTGGTGCACTAACCATCAGGCCTGCTGTGTGTGGGTCACTTCTCCATTTTAAGCTCTCCAGAGTAAAGATTTATCTATGTTTGTCCAGCACCCAGTACAATGAGGTCTCATGGTGTGTAGGAGCTTTGGGTGCTACCATAACCTAAATGTTTATTATTAATAATAGCCTGCACTTGTATTTGTGCCTTCCACACAAGCACCTCAAAGTGCTTTACAAACAGTTTATTATATTATCCTCCACTTGGAGGAAGGGGTAATGGAAAAAGAAAGAGATTAGGAGAGTCACCCAATGGCATAGCACGTCACTCTGCTACTCCTGAATTTGTAGCCTGAACAGCAGTTAAAATTAGATGACACGCTGATGTGAGGAGACAGTAGTCTGTGTTAGAGGAAAATTGTTCTGGGAAAGCTTGACTGAATTTTGAATGTCTAAATGTTCTTGGTCATAAATTATTAGTTTGTTCTGGATTTTGTTACTCTCCTATCTTGTAGAAGAAGATTAAACCTAAACTGCCCTGGCTTTCCCTCTCTATCTAGTGAGAGTTCTACAGACTAACAAGAGAGGCTACAGATATTTTTTCTATGATGTCAAGAATGACTCTGGATTAAATACCCTTTAATTATTTCCATTTCCATCTGTAATTATACAGGTTGTCAAGCATTGCTCATCTTTTTTGTGTGTAATTAGAACAGGTGGTGTATTGACGTTTTAACATCGCATTACTGTAGTCCTGTGTCCCTGGCTCCCATTCCAGAGCAATCAATCACAGAAGAGTCAGGATAGTCCAAAAGTTAGGGGGACAGATTCTTTTCCCTGAACTGTGGAGTTCTCAGCTGGTTGCCTCCTGCACCTACCTCTCCACCTGGCACAGGGAATGGGAGGGAGGAAGCAGATCCTGGCACAGGAGAGATTCCAGATCAAGGCTTCTAGGCCCAGCTCTGTACTTCCATTGAAATCAATGGGAATTAGGAGCCTAAATACCTTTGGGGATCTAAGCCAGACTTTTAGCTATAAAATCCTTCTTGGTGGCTGTTCTCTGCTTGCTTTACCTGTAAAGGGCTAACAAAGTACCCCAGGTACTTTGGAAAAGGAAAAGGAGTGGGCACCTGACCAAAAGAGCCACTGGGAAGGCTAGAACTTTTTAAAATGAGGAAAAACTTCCCTCTCTGTGTGTATTGTGGTTCTCTGGGAAAGGGCGGAGGCACTGAGCAGCAATGCTGTAAGCAGCTTTAAAACCAGATATGAAAAAACATCAAATCATACCTCAACCCTGCTTATCTGAAACTCTATATGTGGAAGTAGATCGGAGATGTTTAGACAGATGCAATTAGAGTTATTTCTGTTTATTTCTTACGGTTAATGGACTCCTCTGTGCTAACCCCAGATGCTTTTGTTTTGCTTGTAAACTTTAAGGTGAACCTCAAGAGAGCTATCCTGATGCTTAATTTTTGTAATTGTTTCTTTTAAGATCTAGCAAAAAGCCTAAATTCCAAATGTATTTCCTTTTTGTTTTTAATAAATTTTATCTTTTTTAGGAGCAGGATTTGAATTTGTGTGTCCCTAAAAGGTTTGTGCGTGTTGTTTAATTAGCTGGTGGCAACAGCTATTTTCCTTTGTTTTCTTTCTCAGCTTTTCCCTGGAAGGGAGGTGAAAGGACTTGAGGGTACCACACAGGGAGGAATTCCCAAGGGCTCCTTCCTGGGATCAAGGGTTTGGGGGTTTTTTGCATTTGGGAGGTGGCAGCATTTACAAAACCACAGTCAGAGAAAAGCTGTAACCTTGGGAGTGTGCTAAAAGCCTGGAGTGGCAAGTATTCATTTTTAAAATTCTTGCTGGCCATCACCTTCTGCACTCGGAGTGCCAGAGTGGGGATTCAGTCTTGGCAGGAGGCCACAGAACACACACTGTGGGCCAGATCCTCAGATCACATACATCCATATAGCTCCATTAACAAGAATCTGTCCTGTGATGTTTTGTATTAGTTACTTTTGTGAAATGTAAACAATAGGGTGTCACTAAAAGTCTGTTATACAGTATATAGGAGCACCTCACAACCAAGTTCGTGTTGCTAGAAACCAAACCATCACATCTGGAGTTTCTGGATGGGTGGTTGATTTTTCTAGGTCAGATGAACCCTGAACTAATTTGTCAGCAAAGTAGGATTATTTTGCTGGAAAAGCTTTCAAACCATTGGGAGCCCAATGTTTAAATCAGCTTTCACCCTCAAAAGTAAGAGGTGATCACTGCCACCCGTGCTCAGCTATTCACTTCTGAAGCTATTTTACTTTACTCTGCAGTCCACATGTAGGTCAACAGTAACCCAACCAATCCATTTCATCTATTCCACTCGCATACACAATTTCCCGTCCATACTTTGTTTTAACAGCAGTGATCAAAAGCAAAATAAGAACCATTGGATCATTGCAACTCAACCTTGCCCTGGCTGTAGGCAGCACTGTTCCCAGGCCACTAGAGAAATAAAGTAGGTGTGTTCACAGTTTTCATTGGACCAACTTCTGCTGGTGAGAGACAAGCTTACAAGTTTACACAGAGATTTAACCATGGCTAGCATTCAGTTTTGGCTCTAATGTTTAAGAAGGCTGCACAGAGGGCTGAGAGAAGCTGTGCATATACTAGATAGAGCAGAGCACAAAGCAAAAAACATTTCAGCACAGTCTTAGGGCTTGGTTACACTGGCACTTTATAGCGCTATAAAGCCCGCACAAGCACTATAACCTCCTACCCGTCCACACTGGCAAGGCACGTAGAGCGCTATAACCGCGGAGTTATAGCGCTCCTGGTACTCCACCTCCGCATGGGGAATAAAGGCTGTAGGGCAGCTGCTGTAGCGCTACAGCAAGAATGTGGACACCCACTGCGCTACAAGTGATCTCTGGAGATGCCTAGAGCCATTTAAGGCAATTGACGTCTCTTCCCTTTGTTTTGAACTCGGCTGGAGGAATGCGGAAGTACCTCTTTAGAGTTTCTCTGTTAACTTGGCAGATAAGGAGGGAGCCTGTGTGAAAACAAAGCCCTCTGTGAACGGAGGCTCGCTGACAGGCTTTCAGAAGAACGGAAAAACCACTGTCTGTCTCCCTCCACATACACACAACGTGTCACCTCCACCCCCCTCGTTTAAAAAGCACGTTGCACCCAGCTGAATGCTGGGATACCTGCCCTAATGCGCTGCTCTTAATGCCGCATTAAGTGCCCCAAATGTGGCCACGCTATACCGCTGGCGCGTTTGAGTGTGGCCATACAATAGCGCTATACATATTACTGTATAAGGGGACCGCTATAACCAATAGCGCTATAATCTTGTAAGTGTAACCATGCCCTTAAGCTCTGCCACTATCATCATTTGTAGCCTTTAGTAAATCAGATCACTTCTTTCTGTGTCTGTACCAAGGGGACACACGTCTTACCTCCTCCTCTCCTGGGTATAATATGAGGATCAAGTGTTAAGTATTGTTTTGCAATTGGCTGTTCTGTTATATAGATACCAGGCACTGTATAGTCCCCTGAAAGTCTGCTTCTGCCTGACAACTCTTGTCCTTCATGGAGACCATTTTACATCCTTCACAAGGTATTTCTGGGGCTGTAATACTTGTGGGTGAGGATGGATTTTTTAAAGGTATTCTGAAGTGTGACAAAATAGTCTCTTTCAAGCAAATTAAACTTAGCACTAAGGAATTCAATAAGCCACTTGCCCAGCTCTAATTAAAGTTGGGGCTGGGAGAAAAAGCTACATGTACTATTTCAAAGGTACAAAGTAACTTCGCAGCCTGGGCTCTCAAGTCATGCAAGCACTTTTTAAAAAATTCACCCTGCAAGTCCAGGATTCAACTCATCAAATCTTGGCGAGGTCTCAAATGCTCACAGGAGGGCACCCCAGCAAACATTTGCGTGGCTGAGTCTCCTCTCTGACCACATTAAATCTGCGGAATGGGAAACCGAGCAGGGATATGGAGGCAAAACAGGTCAGTAACTATAGGCATATTTGAGCTCTGAACCAGAATACTTATTTTTCCTTTTAAAATTCATGTCCCTACATGCAATGCCCTTTTCTTTGCCAGATGATCAATTAGTGAGATTGAAATAAAGTTCTGTCTGAAAGCAGGAGCCTGCTAAGATTTCAGTCTCCCAGTCTTTTGCCTTTCCTGTGCTGAATACAGAGCTCCACCTACTGGCTAACAAACTCCTTTCCCTCCAAATCCTACACCGCCATAACTGGTGCAGCTCACAAGACTAACCTAACCTGCTTTGCAGCTCACAAGACTAACCTGCTTTGCAGCTTTATGACTGAGGTGTTGCAAATTCAAATAATATATATGTCATTTTAAACAACCTAACTTCATATTCAGTAAATCCTGGCTGGCCTAGACTATTTCAGTATTAATTAAACTAATGATCTCAGACCAAAATGTTCTTTGGCTAGCGTTAATCTAGACAACAACATAGAGATCATGTAATAAAACATCTGAAGATTTAGAGCCCATCTGAAATATGTACCATTTAATCTTTTCAGGAAATAGTGCTGAATGTAGGGATCCAGGTGACACCCATTTGACTTCATGGGGTTTCCAAATGATACTTCCCTCACTGATAGAAGAGCAGGTCCTATATGTTTTAATTTGATTTCAAGTAAGGAAAGGCACTAACAGCACTGATAATTTGTTGCTCACAAGACTGTTGATGTATTTTTTCAAATAAAAAATTACTCTGGAATCTTTAATCTCCCAATTATCTTCTGAAATTAAACCAATTTCATTCCCACCAGCTCTCAACTACCTGAGTGAACAAGTGATACAAGTATGTTAATTGCCACATGCTGCGATTGAAATTGATTTAAGAAAATATTTGGTGTGCATATAACATTAGGCTTGTGATATTAAAAGTCTCTTTAGAAAAAGCCCCCCAACTATTTCCTGGATTTTAAGAAGGTAGGGTAAAATTTTCAGATGTGCTTAAGTTCCATTTCCCAAAGTGATTTAGCCCAAGTCCCATTGATTTTTTCTTCAGTGTCTAAATCACTTTTGCAAATTTTACTGTCCCTGGTGCCTAGGGACTGTGAGCATAATGTTATCAGGACACCTTTTGTTTTTCATTGTTGCAGCTATCAGTAAGTGTTAGAAACTAGCAACTTTTCTTGGCTGTTCTATTAACTTAGCCCGAAACCCTGCTGTTAATTGATGTATTCATCACATAGAGTAGGTGTGTTCCATGTAAATTATTCCTACCACAAGCATTTACTTGGTGCCTGTCACTATGGTATTAAGGCTTGAGAAATTCAAGTTCTTGGTGAAAGAGACTAAACATGCTCCCTATCTGCTTGCAGCTTTGTGAGTGAGCTGGGAATCCAGGATTTCATTAAGTGGTAGGACTCAGAAAGAAGATTGCCAGAGAGCAAATTCCAGCTGAACAGACCCACTCTTAAGAAAGCTCTGCCCTTAGCAGTAGAATTATAGTACTCAGTGAGAGATAGAAATGGACAAACTTGGGTTTGTCTCATTTTGAACCCACTCAAATAACAGGAGTTTAAAAGCTCAACTCAAATATTAGCAAGTATGAGCTTTATTTAGGAAAGACTGTGGGAGGGAAGTGAGGAAAGGAGAAAGAAAAAAATCTCATTAAAAATATGCACAGTATACACCTACATACCAGGTCTGGGCATTAACATAGCTATGTTAAAAAATACATTAGAGTTGCAAAGTGAAGTCAGCCAAGAAAAAAAACAAATTTAAGATTTTTTGAGTACTCTTCAATTCTTCTGAGGCAGCCAAGAGTGTTCTCAGGCAACATGTCATCTAAACTACCCAACTAAATATCCTCCCTTATGTGATTCTAAGGTGGATTGTTTGTGTTGACCCTGATTTAACTCCAATGTCTAATGAACATTTTGGAGAAAAGTCATTTTTGTGAATTTGACAAGTGAGATCTGAAAGGCAAATATTATGCATTTTGGAGGCACTCTCTAGCAACAACAATCTCTAGCAACCTCAGAAAGAGGGAAAACATGCACGTGTCCATTGCTTTTAGGCTCTCTTTATAAGTCACAAAAAAAAAAAAAAACCCAAAAGGGAACAAAGCGCAAATAAAGAAAACACCACCTCTGCAGGTCTTCTTTAAAACTCCAGGAAAGGAGAGTCTTCTTTACAGGAACTTATTCTAATTCAGTGAAATTTTCTCTGCAGAATAGAAGAGCCCAGATAGGACACAGGAATGTAGCCCACACATCACTTTAACTAGAATATATATTTTAATTGAATTGCTTTTGGAAAAACTTTTGAATTCAAAACTAGTTTTGGGAACTGCCCCCCCCCACCCCAGACCCCCCCAAAATTGTTCACAAGACTTGAAAAAAAAAAAACCCGAAAACCCTTAAACATCAAAAGTTTTCCCAGCCAGACAACAGAATTAAAGTGTAGGGAGGACAGCTTAGGTACCATAAGATAAGCATAAACTTCTGTAGAGCAATTAAGGCACCAAAATATTTATTTTAATTTATACAAACAGCACAAACTTAACATTTAATGTTTTTACAAAGATTATTTCCCTCTTTGAAAATACCAAAGATTAAAGTGTCAAAGACCAGTAAGAAAAAAGAAATACTGTTCAGAAAGAGAGCAGGGTCAGCTATAGTGACAGTGAACCGTATGCTTCTAAAATCCTGTTTGTAAGACATACCCAAGTTAATGGAGAACACTCATACAGTAGCAGATTGGCTCTAGCAAGTCCTCCTGCTTCAATACTACACAAATACCATCTTGACGGCACAGATGTTCTAAAAGAAAGAGGCAGTTTTCAGTTGCATCTGCACATAAAGACTAGCCTCAACTGTAGCTATAGCTGCAATTACTTCAACGTTGGTGCCCCTGAGGATCTGACCCTGTGACCTGATGAACATCCATTCAAAAGTCTTAAATAGCAAAATGTTCACTCAGGCACTGGCCAGTCAGTACTATGTTCTGATCACTTTGGACAAGAGTACTAGAGCAAAGAGGCATCTTTGCTCCTGAACAGTTGTCTGACCACCCAAATGTGGGGAGGGATAGCTCAGCAGTTTGAGCATTGGCCTCCTAAATGCAGGGTTGTAAGCTCAATCCTTGAGGGGGCCATTTAGGGATTTGGGGCAAAAATCTGTTGGATGATTTAATTGGGGATTGATTCTGCTTTAAGCAGGGGGTTGGACTAAATAGGTCTCCTGAGGTCCCTTCCAACCCTGATATTCTATGAAATATCAGCCTTCCTGCATCCCAGCAATCCTACTTAGGCCTTTAGGACATCTCAGTTGGATGATTGTAGGTTACAGTTCCCAGACCGTCAGAGGCTTTATTCTTTAAGAGCCAGATTCTACAAGAGGCTCAGCAACTCTGATGTAGCACCGAGCACCTTTAACTCCCACAGAGATCATGAGGAGTTGAGGGCGCTCTTCATGGGACCAGGACATAGGCTAAAATGTAGCTGGAAGTCTGCAGTTTGTAGTGCCAGCTTACTCGAGATAATGACTGGCCTCAACATTCCACTGCCCTCTGAACTGAGCACAGGAAAAGTTCCTGCACAAAAGCAGCAGGTCTGAATTTTCCAAAGTCATCGATAATCTGAAATGGGGAAGATTCACATACATCTTTGGATGTATTTTCTTAGCCCACCAAGGGTGCATGGGAATTTGTGGTGGTCTCTCCAGTGAGATTTCTCACCTTTAGAATTTGTGTTGTTGATATAGCAGTGTATTGCCTTGCCCTTTTCTAACATAAAACAATGTGGACTCCAGAATCCCCTATAGTCTTTGAAGGTATGCTGGGGATTTCTGGAGTTTGAGAACTACAGTGCATGGGGGAAAAGCCTTTTTCATTGTGTCACAAGGACCCTGACTCCCTGCCTACAGTGATCAAAAAGTTGCTGGCTGTTCATATTAGATACTTATGAGAGGCTTAAATCCCATAGAAATGAGTGCTGTACACAACTAGACACAGAGAAAGCTTTCCAATGCAGGGACCATGTCTTTATTTTCAGGAGGAATTAAATTGCAATACAAACACCTCTGGTTACTTCTAAAAGGTACAATCAAATGTACATTGTATTTAATTAGTGTTAGTCAAGCACGTTGAACAGGTTAAGTGCTAAGTATTGGAAAACTACTAACTTGAGAAAAAACAAATGTGATGGGCCACTCTTTCCAAACTAAGCGTGTAAACATATCGGCACTGCCTAACTTATGTATAGAAATGCCAGACGTGTGTAGTGTCATCAGATGTGTGCAAACACATGGCCAGTTATGTGCCTAAATAGTCCATCACTGTTACCCCATTTATCCATAACTTAGGTACATTGACATATATTAGCTTCCTTAACCTCAAAAATGCAACTCTCACCAAATGCATAGAAAACAGATCTTAACTCAGAAGATTTATTTTAATAAACCCTCTAGTCCCAGCAGTTTCGCGTCAGTATCGTCTTGCATTTTAGAATGCAATATAATTGAATGACAGTTATTGTATTAGTTTCCATAATATATTTTAAAGCATAATCCTTTAAAATTTAAAATACACTGATTTAAAAGAGAGACCTACGAAGTTCTAGCTTTCTTTCTCTTACTCCACAAAGAGATTCCTTCTGGTGCCTCCTAGCATGGAACAGAGTTGCATATGCACCTGGTTTTCTCTAAGGGCTTGTCTACACTTATTGGAGGATGGACGCTGTGATCAACCAATGCATAAGCAGTCAATTTAGCAGGTCCACTGAAGACCAACTAAATCGACTGCCGATCGCTCTTCCGTCGAGAGTTGATGAGAGACCGTCTCTCACTGATGTCGTGTAGTGTGGACCCTGCAGTAAGTCAATCTAAGATATGTCTATTTGAATTATGCTATTCACGTAACTCAAATTGCGTAGCTTAGATCGACTTTGTCCTTTAGGTCTAACACACCACTTAGCTGCTTAGCCTAGTGCATAGACCTGATTCTCCATTCATAATTACACAAATCAAAAGTAACTCCAGTGAGGAGGTTACAATAGCTCTGTACTAGTGTAAGAAAGGGGAGAATCCAGCCAGTCATACTTGTGATTTCAGAACCCATTCCACTAACAGGGATCAATCCAGTAAGATGTTGAGCACTCTGGCCTTTATCCAGTAATACACACACACAAGCATGTGCTTAACATTAAGTACAGGAGAATGGCAACTGAAATCATTTGCTGGTGTGAGGCCAGTGTGCTTGGCACAGAGTCTTAAGTGGTTAATCTGCTGCTGCTACAAGGATAAAGAACCCCCGTTGTCCACTGTTTCCTGGCTTCCCTGATAATCAATTAAAAATTTTTAAAACAAGAAACCCAGATCAGGACTACTTTGATTTCCAGTATTCTAGAAAACCCCATTTCACTACAGATGGCAGTGGGCTACCAAGTCAGAAGGTCTCATTTAACATCAAAATTCACTTTGACAGAGAAGCATATTTAATTTTGCTTGTTCTGATTTCTCTGCATACAGAGTACTTCTGCACTCAAAACATTTGCCCCTTTAGACTAAAATAATCAGTTGTGCAATACTGTACATACACATCACAAATAAATCACTCACATTCAAAGAAAGAAGTTAAAAGAAATTTCAAATATTCACACTTCGATACAAATTTCCATTAAGGTCTCATTACAGGAACTGAATGCTTGGAAACCAATGTTATTTTGAAATCACAGCATTACAAATCCAATGATGACTTATTTTAACAATCTGTAATATGAAGTTAAGACTCATCCTGGAAAAGTTAAGTTGGGAGACATATAAGCAGTAGTTAGACCACATCTCCTCTGGATCTTTAACAGACTTAACTGAATCCGTTTTCAACCAGCAGGGGCCTAGATTATAACTAAATTCTACACTCTGGTTTTCCCCTAATCACACTTGAGAGCCAAACTCTATTTTCACTGAATGAGCCTGAATGGATTTTAAACATTGATTATAACCAATGATATACATGTGTATGGTGATTTACAGAAAAATAAAAAATCCCAAAGCCTTCCATAGAAGATTCTGCCCCAAGGAGCTTACAGTCTGGGACCTTGATACTGCAAGATGCTCTGGAGGGGTGATCTCTGTGCCCATGTGCAGCCCCATTAGGTCCATATGCTCAGAGCAGCTTATGGGCCTTAGTGTCTCAAAAAAATATTGTGTAATAAGGCTCTAACCAGTAAAAGTTCTTTAATAAAAAATCCATCTGGATTCATTATAAAATGACACAAGACTGGCCACGTCCTGAAAATCTCTGTCAATTTTTTTTTTAAATAGTATCGAAGTTAAATAATTTTTTTTTAGATCATTTGGCCCTACTAAAGTAAAACAAGTGATCAAATTGGATCTGACTTGTTAAGCATATAAAATGTTATAGCAACTTTATACACCTGTATTGTAAGAAATCTGTTGTTCTAACCACTGCAGTCTGATCTTATGAAGCCCAAGCCGCCAGCTGCTTCATATCATCTTCATCTTCCACTCTCTTCCTGGAGGATGCTACAGTGAGAGATTAACAATAATCAGTGACTCAAGTAACGGAGCCATTTTATTCACTGGAAGCAAGATTTATGTAATGCTAGTCAGCCTAAAGGTATCTCAAAGCAATTTAACAAATAGTGAGCTAAATATGGTAACCCAGGGAGCAGGCAGACTAAGTGTGCAGCCATTACACTCTCACCAATAGCTCACTTGCAGCCCTGGACATTATAGGTCTGATTCAACTCCCTGACTTCAGTGGGAGGCATTTTAAGCCCCAAACACTGGAACAAGGTGGAAAAAGAAAATCAGTGGATAAAACTCAGAATAAATGGCTCAGAAGGACTCTAGAAAAAGAAGGGCGTGTGCTTAGTTATTAGCTACTGCTTAATTTCAGAATGAGATTGTTCAGGGAGCAAGCGTGGCTCAAAAGGAAAGGAACTGAAGCTACGTCTCTAAATTTCTATGAACTTTCGTTTCATTTGCTGCTAAACACAGTATCAGTGGCAAATTTCAGTCCATCATCATGCTAAGGAGAAGGAGCTGTGTTACTGAAATGATCTGAATCCAGGCCAGCTTCCTATTTCAAAAGGAACAAATGGCTGAGTTACCAGAAAGGGGGGAAAAAATAACTTCCCGTTTCTGGGTTACCTTTCTATATGATTCATTGGAAAATACCTCCACACCTATGTTAAAGGCCAAACAAATGCCAATGGACATGCATCCATTTACACCTGCAGAGAATTTGGCCCTAAATGTCTCTATGAACCAAACCAAACACCCCCATTACTTCATGTGAGCAGGCACAACAAATGGGTAAGAAGCCTACATTAAGAATTAAAGCTGAGTTAAGTGCTTCATTTGTGCTTTCTCTCCCTCCCCCTTCTCTCTCAGGACATGGCTTAATTACAGGAAACTTAAAATGGCACCTAGTTTACCAGGGCGGGAAGGCAGCGATGTGGATGGGACACTTGGCAATCTAACATCTGTCATTTTCTTATTCAGTTCTTCTTGCTCCAATTCCTCCAGTTCCGCCATCAACTCATCCTAAATGCAAGCAAGACATCATTTGCAAAGTTATATTTCAAGCAATGGGTTCAGTTAACAAAGGCATCTCAAACCACAATCACTAATCAAAGTACCATTAGGAACATAGGACAGGAAGGGGTCTCTTGGGTCATCATCATGTCCAGTCTCCAGCTAGCTCAGGCAGCACTGTCATATAATCCATGTCATAAATATGTCAAACCCCATCTTAAAACCAGGTAGGTTGTTTGTCCCCACAACTCCTATTGGATGGGCTATTCCAGAACCACTCTCCTCTTGATGGTTAGAAACCTTCTTCTGGTTTCCAGCTCAAATTTATTCATGGCCAGTTTATATCCATTTGTCCTTGTGCCAACACTGTCCTTCAGCTTACTAGCTCTTCTCCTTCCCTGGTGTTTATCCCCGGATGTATTTATGGAGGGATGTATCACATCTCTCAGCTTTTGTTTTGCTAGGCTAAAGGATACTTTTTTTAGGGTTGGTCTATACTGAAAAAGAAAAAAAAAAAAAATGGCAAGTCTCCAAACCTGGAACAACTAACTCGGGCTTACAGGGCTAAAAATAGCAGGCTGCAGCCCGGGTTTGAAACCAAGAAGGAAAGTCTACACTGCTGTGTTTAGCCCCATAGCAAAAGCCTGAATCAGTTAACCTGGGCTCTGAGCTTTGCTGCCGGGGAAGTTATTTGTTTTGCAGTGTAGACATACTCAGTCTCCTCTCAGAAGATAGGTTCTCCATTCCCCTGATCATCCTAGTATTTCTTCTCTGCACCTATCACAATCTGAATTCATCTTTCTTGAACATGGGTGAACAGAATTGTACACACTATTCCAGTGAGGTCTTACCAATGCCTTGTATAATAGCATTAATACTTATCCACCTCTACCAGAAATATCTCACCTGATGCCATTGAACTAAGTTTTAATTTAACAAGGAGGATGGGAAAACCCATTGGTGTTTTGTTAAAAAATACAAATTATCTTAAAATTTTCAAAATGAAAAGTCATTTAAAAAATATTCTCAAGCGACCCTTCCTCTGTGAAAAGTTTTGGCAAATGGACATTTTGACGGACTAATGTTTTGTCAAAACATCCCCAACAGGCTCTAATTAAGACCAGAAAGGATGACTATGATTAGTTAATCTGACTTCCTGCATAAATCAGGCCACAGAATCTCCTCCTGTATGCATCAAGATCATAACACATCTTTTAGAGAGAATCCAGTGGTGATTTAAAGACTTCTAAAGAAGACAGATTACATTGTCCATCTTTTCACTTAACAGAAGTCAGTGGGAAAACAAAACAAAAGAAAGAACAATAAGTTTCTCTAACAAGTCACCAGAAGGCTAAATATTGAGTAACTAGGCAAAAAAAACAAACAAAAAACAGCCAAACACAAGGGAAGGGTATTTTTTCAGGCACATGTTAAAAGATTTGATAAATATATATTTCAAATCTTTTATCTCTGTAGGACTGGAACGCTGTATGCTTGTTTTCAGCAGGGGTGGCAAAAGTGACTAGAGTTATTTTTACCACTTTGGACACTGTTTAGACAATTCTTAGTGCTCATCATTTCAAAATCAATATATAAAAATCTTCCAACTTGCCATAAACTTTGAGCCTGATACCAAGGAGTGCTGAGTACTTTCAAGAATCAGTTGCTGCCTTCCACTGGTTTCAGTGCCTATCACTTCACAGGATCAGACCCTTAGGCCCTCAGTGAAAATTAGTATTTTTCACATTTTAAAAAAACAAAACAAAACAAAACTTGGTTTAGAAATAATTAAGGCTCTGATTAAGTGCCCAAAGTCAACAGGAGATCTTCTATTAACTTCAACGGGCAATGGATAAAGCCCTAAGGTCTAGATTTTCAAAAGGCTAGGTGCCTAAAGATGCAAATAGATGCCTATTGGGATTTTCAAAAGCACTTTAACAGGTTATGTGCCTAACTCCCATTGGAGTCAATTAGAAAGTTTGGCATGTAACCCACTGAGGCACTTTGGAAAATCCTACTAGGTGCATATCTGCATCTTTAGGCACCTAAATACCTTTCAAAGTGTGGCCTTGTGTGTTTAGAGTTGCAAACAGTGCAACGTGTCATATAAATGCTGACGTGCAGTGCTCCAGATATACACCCAGTCAAGTGTGTGTCTATTTGGAGCACTGCAAATCACACATTTCAGTTATGTCCACGTATACAGGTAGGAACATGGAGAGCAGGTTTGTGAGATCAAAACTTCAATATCTAAATACATTTTATAAATATGATTAAATGTATCCAAGCAATTTTACAGTCACAACTTGCATGGGGAAAAGGCCTAAAACAAGTCACTGTATCAGGCTGGTACATCTTTTATTCTTGACTTTATTGCAGTACTAACCTCATCAAACTCATCACCAAACCCAACTCGGTTTGAAATAGCTTCTGAAATCTCCTGGGCAACCGCTTGCTGTTCAGTGATATCGTCCATCAAAGAATCAATTTTGTCTAGGTCCCTAGAGAAATAGTATTTAAACTGTTTGTAAAATACACATTCTTAGACCACATCTGCCTTGGGAAAACCTAATCTGAAAAGGTTCTAGTCCCTCTATTAATAAAAACTCGGAATACAGAAAGTCTCCAAGGTGCCAATTCAGCAAGGTACTAAGCACATACCTATCTTTAAGCATGTGAGAAGCTGACAAGCCAAACATGGCAGATGTTAGTCCCTTCCCTTACTGCACTACAGTATTGAATAGAACTGATTTTACTTCAACAGACTTTTAAGCACACGAGTAGTTCTGCTAAACTGGGGTTGAATTAGGACACAAAAATCTGAATTACACAGCCATTTAGAGACTTAGGAGAGAAGAGTCCATATTGCTACCTAAGTGCTATTCTTCTGTTGCGCTCTCTGCCCTCAGCACCTCCCAAAGGCAATTCGGACCTAATAATAATATCCCTGTGCAGTTCGTAGGATGGTAGGGCATCCTTTCAGATTTGCTGTTGAGATGAGCTATTTTTCTTCCAAATATAACATTACTCTATCGGGAGCATTCCCCAAACATTAAACATTAACAAAAATAAAATCAGAACCAGGTGTCTCAGTGAAACTAAACCATTTAATCCATACAGGTCAGACAGTGAGTTTTAAAGCACTGAACCCCCTGCTGTGGAAGTGGTCAAAATGCACTTACATATTTTCATGCACTTTTTTCATTGCTTGGGCAGCATAGCCCATATTCTTGAACACTTCTGTATTGGTGTGGGAATTTTCCAATGCTTCCCGCTGGAATTCGATGGTGGAGAGTGTCCCATCAATTTGGCTCAACTGTTTCTCATACCTCTTTTTTCTCTTCAGGGCTTGTAACGCAGCTGTTATGTAATCAGAAGGGACATAGTTAACTGTCTTTTCAGACTGAAATGCAAACACGAGATCCAGTGACAGTGAACTGTGTAAATGGAACAAGGTATAATTGAGGAGACGTTGAGTTAAGAATTCACATTCTCTTGCTTTATTTTAAGCTGTTATCTATAAGCACTGGCACATAAAGGGAAAATGGGATCCATTCCATCAAATGCACTACTCGGTGGTCTGCCTGCCTGCTCTGCGATTGCACCAATTTACTCTGTGGAAATTGGCTATCACCTTTTGTGCATCAGAAAACAGCAGCATTGCCTGGAGTCCAGAGGCAGCTTCTTCCTCCACTGTAGGAGGCACTGAGTTTCACCATGTGAAAGCATAAAGCAAGACAAGACAGGGGAGGAAAAGGAGGCACATCGGGGAACCAGGGAAAGGAGAAAATAGAAGGAAGGAAGGAAAAGAAGGACAGAAAACAGGATAGAAAAACAGGTAAAACAAAGAAGATGGAGCGAGAAAGAGGATCACGTTACAAACGGTGTCTCTGTCAGTGCTGCTCCTTGAAAGTCACATTCCAGAACTGGGAAGTGGCAGATAAATAGACATCCTAGCCAAACAGGTCAGCTAGCTGGGCGGGCAGAGTCGATGTCTTTGGAGGATCAACATGCTTTAGAATTTAGATGGATCTATTTATCAAAACTGTTGTAGGGGCCAATCCCTGACCGTTACATCAAGGCCACCAGCAAGGTTCAGCCACTCCCTACTGTCTCTGTGACTCAGCTGAAATAATACAGCAACAAACAGGATTTTTCAGTGGGAGCAGAGCAGCATAAAGATACCATAAGACATAAGCAAAGACACACAAGAAAAGATGACCCATGCTGGGGTTGAGGAGGGGTTTCATTCAGGCCCTGGGTGTGGACAGCTGTCTTCCCACAGGCATTCTCCTACTTCTGTCTCCCAGAAGCTTGAGCAGGCTAATCTGCCCCTTTTAGAACAGATATTGGGGGCTTTATCAGACCCAGCTAGGAAGGAGTCAAGTTATCCCTATAAAAGGCTGAGAGAGTTCAGTTAAGGGAGATCTGCTGGTAGGAGGTTGGCTCCTGAGACTGGCCCTGGAGCAGAGCGTGGTGCAGAGTGAGGCATCTGCAGCCTGTGTTGCTCAGGGAAAGGGTCTTGGACACAGTATTAATCCTGCCTGGGCTGGGAAAATAGCCAGCAGCCCTACACGGTCCTTCCTCATAGGCATTTGTGCCAGGAAAGGGATGGAGTTAATTCCTCATGTATTACGGACCAAGTGGCACTCCTGCCCCGTCACACTCTTTTCTTTTCTTCTCTCTTTCTCCTCTCTCGTAGCTCCTTTTTGAAGCTGGTGCCAGGCCAGTAGCTGACTGTAATACTGCACATCACTGGAGCTATAACCAACCACCAAATGCCTGACTGAGAAGGTTATCTACTATGCCTCATTCCGACTGCTAATCTGCAATAATGCTGAACCTAGATACTGTAGCATCTATACATGAAGCCAGGCCGCTTATACAGGTGGAGAACAGTCACCATGTGTGACCGTGCACTGAAATGTACTGTGCTTTACTGCTGAATGCCTTGCAGTGTGCCTTATCAGTTGTACGAGGACAAGTGTTTGGGTAGATTCTGAAATACAGAGTATCTTGCAGTGCCTACAGCAAAGTGTTTTGGGAGGAAGAAATTGTAGTTACAGTACCCCATCACTCACATGTACCCAAAATTGGAATGTTCAAATTCAAGATCCACCCAGTCTTGCTGGGTTGGTCCAGGGACTACAGCTGTACTGAACTGGGATAATGTGCCTCCGCTGACATTATGTTAAAAAAAACAAACAAACAAAACAAAAAACACACCCACCTCTGACATTCAGAACCAGAATTTCCACAACCTAAGTCCTGAATCTCCGCGCCCCTCCCCACCACTTGCATTCATTTTTCATGCTGTTTTACTGCTGTTTGCTCCCAAAGTGCAAAGCACTTGGGCTCTCCTGCTTCAAAATCAGTCAACCCTTTTTAGTATATCAATTCGAAGAGGCTGTTTAATTTGGATGGGCCATTATCAGCAGGAGAAAAGTACTTTTTGAAATGGATCTCTGTGTCTAACAGGAGAGAGACAACTATTGAAGGTAAATTAACTAGGGAAATGCAATCAGTTAGTATAATGAGCGAACCATTCACAAGTTGTATGTAGTCCTTGGTTAATTGTGTCCAATTTGAAAATTAATTCCAGTTCCTCAGTTTCTCATTAGTCTGTTTTGGAAGTTTTTCTATTTCAGAACTGACACCATCAAGTCTTTAACCCTCTTAGAATTGGTATGCTAATTTACAACCTTTTTTTTTTTTTTTTTTTTGCTTTCTGTGTGTATAAATGCATCTTACTTCTGTTCCATTCTATGCATCCAATGAAGTGGGCTATAGCCCCACGAAAGCTTATGCTGAAATAAACTGGTTCCTCTCTAAGGTGCTACAAAGTCTTCCTCGATTTATTTACGGATACAGACTAACATGGCTGCTAATCTTAAACCATTTGTAACTGTGTTACAAGTAGATGGTAGAATTGAACTGAAATTCTTCTAAAAAATGCTACTGTATAATAAATAACCCAGCTGTAAAGGAATAAACCAATAAAATGACATCAAAAAGCAAAGAAAGTGAGCAGAGGAGATAAACTTACTTCACAGAATGAGATTGAATGAGACTGAAAAAGGATGTTCTCCATTCCAAAGATTTCAGAAAAGGAATAGAGCCAGGCAGGAAGAATCAGAGTATAATCTAAGGGAATAAATGGAACACCAATTTAACCAGGAACAGAACTATGGTTTTCTTCAGGAAACAGCAAGCTCTTACATGAACACTAGTCTGCTCCTAAGAAGTTCTGAGTACCTGCAGCTCCCAGTGAAGTGAGTGGCAGCTACCAGGGCCCAGAAGCTCTCAAAATCAGGTGCCCTATGCTTCAGCCTGAGTGTGGCTCAGCAGAGTATCTCCTGAGGTGTCAAGAATCACTTGGCCTATCTAGCTATACTACTTATAGGTCTCCATTACCTTACTGTCAGAGCACCTTGCAGTCTTGATTGCATTTATCCTCACAGCACCCTTGTGAGATAGGGAACTGCTGTTATCTAGAGCTGTGTGAATAATGGATTTTTCAGTTCACGGGTAATTCCAGAAAAGAAAAAAAAGATGTTGGATCAAACCAACAATGAAACTTTTCAACATTTACAGCAGACTACACAGACAGATAGATGTTTTTGGTCAAATGAAAGGTTTCATTCTAACAAATCAAAACACTGCTTTGATTTCACCATTTTAAAATTATTGTTATTTATGAAAATTAAAAAACTCAAATAAAGTTGTTTGGAACCAAAAAAATAGAACACACTTCATTGTGAAAATGTCAGAACAATTTTTTTTTCCACTGAAACATTTTGATGAAATTGACATGAATTCCAAAAAGATTTCAGTGTCACTGAATCTGCATTTTTCTCTCCAAACAAGAGAGTTTTAGGTGAAATTTTTTCTTCTAGTTCTACTATCATCCTCATTTTACAGATGGAAAACTGAGGCACTGAAGTTAAACAACTTGCCCAGGTTCACACAGGAAGTTTGTATCAGAACAGCCTAGGCTAGTGCCATAACCACTGGAACATCCTTGCTCCAACAGTATCCTAAAGCCATCTTTTTTCGGTTTGGTTTTACACAAGTGACTAGCATGAATGGGGGGATTCCAAAGAGGATGGATCTAGACTGTTCTCAGTGGTAGCAGATGACAGAACAAGGAGTAATGATCTCAAGTTGCAGTGTGGGAGGTTAAGGTTGGATATTAGGAAAAACTTTTTCACTAGGAGGGTGGTGAAGCACTGGAATGGGTTACCTAGGGAGGTGGGGGAACCTCCTTCCTTAGGAGTTTTTAAGGTCAGGCTTGACAAAGCCCTGGCTGGGATGATTTAGTTGGGGATTGGTCCTGCTTAGAGCAGGGGGTTGGACTAGATCAGGGGTCAGCAACCTTTCAGGGGTGGTGTGCTGAGTCCTCATTTATTCAGTGAAATTTAAGGCTTCATGTGCCAGTCTGGAAGGGGAGGAGCTGAGGGGATCAATCAGCCCCTGCTTTGGGGTTTCCCCCACAGGCTTCTGCCAGGTCTCAGCCTGCTGCCAGCCCAGGTGAAGGCGCTGAGTGGGGCAGTTAGGGACCCCAGCTGGCAAGGGACCAGCAGGGGGAACCCCAGAGTGGGGACAGGCTGAGCGGCTCAGTCCGCTGCTGCTTTGGGGTTTCCACTGCAGGCTCCTGCCAGCGGGGGTTCCGTTGCCTGCCCCACTCAGCTCCCGCTGCTAGCCTGCTTATAGAGAACCCAGGCTGACAGCGGGCTGGCAGGAGCTTGCAGGGGAAACCCCAAAGCAGCGGCGGGCTAAGCGCTCAGCCCACCAACACTCTAAGATTTCCCCTGCTGGCCCCTTCTAAGCCAGGGTCCCATCCTCTGCCCCACTCAGCTCCTGCTGCTAGCCTGGGTGTTGGAAACCCAAGCTGGCAGCGGGCGGAGACCACGGCTCCCATGGGGCCAGCGAGGGAAACCCCAGAACGGTGGTGGACTGAGCTCTCCACTGCATGCCAGGGGAAATTGGCTTGCGTGCCACCTTTGGCACGTGTGCCATTGGTTGCTGACCCCTAGACTAGATGATCCCCTGAGGTCCCTTCCAACCCTGATATTCTATTAAATGAATTGCTAAACTATTAGGCTTACGTCGAGAGGAAAGGGTGAGGCAGAAAAAGTTACCACTCAGTCTACACCAGGAAAATTTGCATCTTCAATTCTCTACCAGTGCAGCTCCATTGGTGGTGGCAATGGTATAAGTAATAGGTTAGACAAGCATTTTGAGTGCCACCTCATGAAAAAACTAAATCAAAGAGAAATGAAGCAGAGTGATAAAAATGCCTGTGCTTTTACTACATTATGGCTTCCACTATTGCTACCATCCATAGAGTATTATAGATCTGATCTTCTAAATTATAGACAAGAGCATAGTGTTGGAAATGCTTTTATTCGCAGAGAAAATCCACATAGGAATCACTGTGCTGTTACCTTTAAGGGCATACACAGTTCCTCTGAGCAGTATGTCAAACTACACAACTCTGCAATCCATTTACCTGTTTTTCTAAACAAAGAACAAATTTCCATTTCATGTTAGTGAAACAACACTTAAGGCTATATACTCAGCTGGTGCACATCAGCATCTCTCTCCTGACTCCAATAGCTATGCCATTCACATCTGCTAAGAATTTGGTCCTGTCATAAGTATGAAGTAGCCTATAATTACTTTTTACCTGTAAGAGGTTAAGCTAAAGGTAACCTGAGAGGTGGATAACTGACCAATGAGAAATTCCTCAGGAGACAAAGGATTTTGAGCTTTAGTTTCTCTTTGGGTCTCTTTTCTGTTCAACTCAGCTATGGGATGAACCACACCTATTTCTTTTACTATAACTATTTGTTTATCAAGTAAGGTAGTAAGTTTACCTTTTTTTATCACTTGGAAAACTTTTCAATTGGTAGAAATTTATCTCTGTGTTTCTCTAATACTGTAAGCTTCAGCAGGAGGAGAAATTCGGGGAGGGGGTTGTTTGTAACTCTTTGTTGATTATGGTAGATGCTGTTCTATTGATGGTTATTTCCCTCTTTTATTAAAATCTTTTTTTTAAGAATCTGACTGCTTGTTTTCCATTGTGTAAGATCCTAGCTTTGGATCGGGCACGTCTCGCAGGATCAGGCGAGGCTTTTCTCTCAAGCTTCCCAGGGAGGGAATAAGTTTGGGGGTTTAGTGGAAAGGGAAAGAAGGGTTCCAAACTACCCTAGCCTTAGTTTGGTGGTGGCAGCGTACCAGGTCCAGACACAGGAGAAGTCTGGGGGAAAAAGTTTTAACCTAAGCTGGTAAAATAAGCTTGGGGGGTTATTTCTTTTTTCATGCAGGTCCCTACATCTGTACTCTAGAGTTCAGCGTGGGGAGGCAATCCTGACAGGTCCAGACTGTGTATTTAATTTGCTTATTCATCTTTATCCAAAGCAATTTAATACAAACGAAATCACTCCAAAATACAAAATCTGTGCAGGTTTTACAGCTCTCAATAGTAGTTTTTACTTTATGGTGCCCACCTTCCAGAAGGACTTATCGCTATTAGGGCACCACCTTTGATAAGAGCCACTGGCTAGTGTGTCCCTCATATGATCTAACAGGATGCAGAATGGTGGCTCCTAATTAGGGGAACATGGTGGCTACCATAGGCACTTCTTAAGCACTGCTAGGTTGATGTGCTTAAAGCATAATTTCTTTGCTATGAATCACTTTATTTATAGTACAACATTAAGCACTTGAACATAACAGGGGTCAAGAAAAAAAGATATTATTAGTCTAGGAGCCTGTGGTTTATGCAGTAAAAAACCTCTCCCCTGCGACCCTTACAAACTTTGCAGGATTAGGCTCTTAACTTCCATTGGTTTCAGTAGAAAACTGGGAAGATAAAAGGGCCTTATAGGATGTAAAATATTGATAAAAATCAGCCCCTTAATCTTTAAGAACTGAAGCCAAACTTCAGGGGACTATTCCAACTTTTGGAGAACAGAGCTTTAGTTAATTGGAGTTCAGATAATTGAGGTTCCATTGCACTAGGTGTCACAGAGCCATCAGATCTGTGCTACACCCCAGCTTTTCAACAGTCTCTTTGACCCCTTCAGTGTATGAGACCCCCAGAGAGCCCCAATCTTCTTTAAAGGTAGACCACGCATCCTCACTGCCTCCTAGACTGAGATACTGGACTACAGCGACCCTGCTTCACACCACGAGCTCTGCTTAGTAAGTTCAACTGAGGCAGACTCTTGATAGAGACTTGTACACTTTCCAGGGCGTTATGCAGCCCAGCCAGTATTCGCTGTGGCATCCCAGACATTTTCAAAACAGTAGGATTTATTAGTCAGTTGGAACACAGCACTGAAGTCCTTAAGTTAGGATAGAGAAATAACAATTAAAGCATAAATCCATTCTGGTCAAGCCAGAGCAATTCACCAGCCAGGCTGTAGTGAACTCCATTTTCATCCTCTTTCTCTCTCTCGGACTTCCTTTGTCAGACCCAGAAAGAACTCCCAGCCTCTTCCAGAAGCCAGCTCTTTATCATCTGCTGGTTACGGTGGCTCAGTCCTTTGTTCTCCAGGCAGGTCCATGCTAAGTTCACAATCCCCACAAGCAGGAGCTTCCGGGTGTGAGTCACTGGAGCTTGCATTGTTTCTCTGGACCCCTTGTTGATCTGGTCAATTTCAGCCAGTTCCTTATCACTATTTATTCCACTCAGGCAGGGAGTGGACACACACACCTGTCTCCTGTGCTGTTTCCAGAGCAGTATTAAACCTTTTGTCCCTAGTGGGTAGCAATGCAATGAATGAGGGAAACTGAGGTACACACAAACTTCATACAAATATTACAGAAAATTTCTCACTTCATCAGACTAGGATCTGACATAAATTTGTCTATCCTTAGGGCTCTCAAATTAAGAGGTATGTTGGGCGGTGAGCAAAATGTGCCTCCCACAAGATCTGTTCTGTCACAATACTGATTAATATAGCGCTCTTTGATCCAGTGGGTCAGATTTTAATCTTGCACAGGTGCAAATAAGGAGTAACTCGAGAAGCCAATGGAATGACACCAGTTTGACATCAGGATCAGGCCCGTAATTCTTAAAAACTTGTGGGAGAAGATTGTGTGTATATGTTACAAATAGCACATGACAATTACGGGCCTGATTCTTTTTTTAAAAAAAAAAAGAAAAATAAGAAAATGAAGGATTAATAATGCTGGTTGTAACACATGGTACAGTAAGGGTGCCGGGGAAGTTTCCGCACACAGTTCTACCAATCCACTTCAATCCTCATCGGACATACTCCCTGCTAGTGGAATGATAGACTTGTTTTGTGGTAACATGAAACTATTGGATCACTGTTCAATGTCAGTGATCTTATGACAGCTAAGTCATTTACAAGGAATGCCAGAACACCAGGCATACATCAACACCTTATTTGCAACAGAGTATATTATTAATGTCCTAAGATTGTTATTATCCCATGCCTCTACCTAGGGTTTGTCATCACTAATCTGCTGCATGACTTTTGGCTCTCTAGTTAAACTTTTTTCCTAGTCACAAAAGATTATCCCCCTTTTCAATTTTTATTCAATCAATTCTTAGTGCTCATGCCAGATTGAGACCACAATCTAATTAAATAAATGCAGTGCTAGCAGCAGCATTGCAGATTTCCCCAACCTACCTTACCAAAGGATATCAGCTCTGATCTGGAGGTATCACCTCTAGCCATGAGAAGGTTGTTTCATTCTATAATGTTCATTCAGTCTTTGGTTTCGCTGCTGAAATTGTAGGGGATGGTGATTTTTGTGATGTGAAAACCACTCCACGTGACATTAGCCTTTACATTACTCATCAGTAGAAAGATCAACTAAAGGGGAAAACCCACCACTGAAATAAGGACCAGATTGCTCCTAGCATAGCACAATTTCAGTGTTATATTAAATTTCAGCTCTAAGATCTTGTCAAATCCAAAAGCTTGTCTCTCTCACCAACAGAAGTTGTTCCAATAAAAGATATTACCTCATCCACTTCCTTTTTCTAATATCCAGGAACCAATGTTGTATGCAATGTTGTATAACAACACTGCACACAACATTGCCGCTCATGGTATTTGGGGAAGGGTGAACATGTTTCAAGGCAGTGGTCCTGTACTGAAGATCACAGTATAACTTCAGCACCATGGTTGGCTCAAACAGTTAAAAATCCCATCACTGAGCTGTTACAAGTGTTGAGCTAAAACACTGGAGATTAAAAGGACTAAATTTTCTGGGGGAAAAAAAAAGAAAAGTTGCAACTCCAGGCAACTTCTTTTAAGAGCACTCAGGTTTCCCTGTTTTTGAAATTCAATTATTTATCCAGGCAACAGAAGGCCTGCTCCAGCACGCACTGAAATTAATGGAATTTTTTCAACTGACTTCAATAGGAGCAGGATCGAACCCATGTTATCCTGCTCCCACAATGCTGATTTCTTCCCACAGCTAAATGAAGAAAAATAGCGTTTAAGGCTCTGTGTAAAGAAATGTGGGGTCATTTCCCAGTCCTACCATAGACTTCCTATAATTTACTCCATTTCTACACATGTGTAAATGTTCCCCCAACCTCACTGTAGTGTTGTAAGAATAAATCTGTAAATAGCTGGGAGATGTTCAGGTACTTTGGCAATGGAGGCTACTATTTCTCTGCTGCACACAGCTGGTGCTTTATTTCACCTCCTTAAGACCAGACTGTGCTGCTCTTATTTATGTTGAGCAATCCTTGTACATCCCACTGATGTCAACAGAATGTAGAGTGCAAAGTACCATTCAATATTCATAAAGGTATCACAATCTGGCAAATAGTTAATAAGTTATTTAAGGGCAAGATAGTTTAATAATTGTGAGCATGGAACAGGTTAAGCTGGAAAGCACTGATTACAGAAAAGTTTGTCTTGAACAGCACTACTGTACAAACATGAAAACACAACTCCTCTGACTTCACACACCCAAACGTTTTTCACTGTTTAGCTGGAGAGGCTCAAGGAAGTCATAAAAGAAATCAAACACCACACATATGCAGGTTTAAAAATAAATTAGACTCTAACATAGGCCAATACTCTCCTACAAGACCTTCCATCTTGGGGTTTTTTTTCCCTCTGTACCAAAATATGGCATATAAAAAGGAATGCAATGAATATTGAAACATAGCCGGTCTCTACATGGAAGTATTTAAACTCATGCAGGATATTAAGCTTATTGAAAATGCCATGTTGATGGATAAACTAAAACGAAGCTATCCCTGTGCTGCCCTATATACTCGCACGCACTCCGAGAGAGAATTACACCCACATTCACCTGCTTCTGGGGTTGTGATGTGCAATACGGACACAGCTTTCCACTCAAGCTGGCCTGCGGAGCAGGCATTTACACCGAAAGCCAGTGATCTCTCTACCTCGCACGGCCCTGCAAAAACCACCAGCGCCTCACGGGCTGGCCACTGACCGCGGGGCGCGGGCCGGGGCGGGCGGGCAGGCAGGGGAGCCCGGCAGGGGCGGGGCTCACCTCGCTTGTTGCTGGTGCCGTGCTGCTTGGCCGCGGCCAGTTCCCTCTGGATCCTGGTCTCCAGATACTCCTGCTTCTTGGCGAGCATCTCCTCGGTCTCCCGCAGCCGGGCTAAGGCCTCCTGGGGCGTGGGGCCCGCGCGGCCCTTGGGGCGCCCAGGGCCGCCTCCCTTGAACAGCCTCCCGAGCTTACTCATGGCGGCGCGGGCTCGGCGCTGCGCAGCGGCTGCAGTCCCCGGGGGTCGCTCAGCGAGCCGCCAGCGGCCCGGGCATCTCCTGACTAGCCGGCCCGAGCGGCGCGGGGAGGAGGCGGAAGCTGCCGGGCAGGGAGGCGGCGGGGTCACGTGACGCGCCCCACACCTGGGCCAGGTGTCACACGCGCCTCCGCCTCCCCCGAGCCCTTGGGATCCCGTCGGCGCATGCGCCGCGGGCGAGGTGGCTGCCCAAGGTGACCCCACGCTCGGCTGCTCCTTGCCCAGGCCCCGAGCAGGGCTGTAGACGGGGATAGTGCGGCCCCCGGCCAGGGACCAGCGTCCCCCACCTCCGGCTGGTGCTCACCCTGTCCCGTCACCGGTCTGCGCAAGTTTAGTTACGTTCCCCTGCATTGGCAGCTGGAGCCCCAGCCTGGGGGCCACCTCTGGGACCCTTCACAATCCCTGTGCCGGAGGGGGGGGAAGGGGCAGATCTGAGCGGAAGAGGGGATGGGTGGATTGGCAGCCCTCAGCAGTGAAGGAAGAGGTTAAGGACTACTGTGTTTAGAAAAGCTGGACATGCCCAAGTCCATGGAGCCCGCTGCACTGCAGCTGAGGGAGCTGGCTGGTGTGATTGCAGAGCCATTGGCCGTATGTTGAAAAACTCATGGCACAGGTGCTGACTCCGTGGATGCTCCAGGGATGGAACACCCATGGGGAAAAATCAGAGGGTGCTCTGCACCCACCAGCAGCCAAGCTCCCCCCCTCGCATCCTCCCCCCCACCACAGCCCACTGCCCCCTCCTCCCCTGAGCATGCCAAGTCCCCGCTCCTCCACCTGCCTCCTGAGAGAAGACAGGATACTAGGCTAGCTGGATTACTGATCTCACAAGGGCTGGATTACCCAATAGGCAGACTAAGCATGTGCTTAGGGCACCAGCAAAGCAAAGGGCACCAAAAAAAAAAGGGGGGGGGGTGTTTGAAAAAAACTGATATTTCAAAAAAAGCATCAGAGTAGTCATGGGAAAAATCAGAACTTTGTTAGACTTCCTTACACTCCACTCCACAATCTTAGCCCGTTTTTGTGTTCTCTTTTTATTACTTATCCCAACCTAAACCAAGGGGGCATCCTATTAACGTAGATCAAAATAATGCAAGGAAATCAGATCCTGTCATGTAGCTAGTCAGGAGGGGAGCTGGAAAGGACCACTTATACGCTTTGAGGAATGATTTCGAAAGATTTGAAGACATATCAAAAATATATCTTGCCTAATACTAACTACAAAGAAGCCCAGTCCCACAAGCAAATGATAGCAGTGCAACAGAAACAGCATTGATTCCTAGAGACAAATTTTGCATATCTACTTGCTACTCTATAATTGATACATTTGAAGCTCACATGAAGAGGAGAGGTGAAGTGTACAAAGAAGTATTAAGTAGATTTACTTTTCTAAACAATAAGGATTTATCTGATGAACAATATTCACAAGGTTTCCAAAAGCTAGTTGACTCATACCCTGTTGACTTGAACATGAATCTCTATGGAGAAGAGTTTTATCCAGAATTTTGCAATCATAAAATCAAGAAAGAAGCTATTTTAATTTCAGCATACATGTAAGTTTTGTGTCATTTTGAAAAATAAAATTTTATTTTACAGTATTGTATTGTTGTTATTTTGAATTACATACGGGGCATAGCACATAATCTTTTCAGAGCTTAGGGCCTCTAAAGGTCTTAATCCAGCCCTGGATCTCACCCAGTATGGCTGTTCTTATATTGTCATTATATACCTTGCTATTTCACCTTTGGCATTTACTCTGCTGAGCTCACCTGAAGGGTGGCAGAAAAGAGGCACCAATAGTGGGACTGAGCCCATAAACGCCTCACTTGGACTAGCCCAGAACCTGACTCCGCCCCAGAGACAGAGCGCACCCGCCTTACACACCCCCAGGAGCGGCACGAAGTCCCTGCTCCGCAAACATTGAGGGCCCTGGGGCCCGGCTCCCTCCCTGGAGCACGTCCCAGCCCCGCCCGCCACCCGCAGGCGATTTAAAAGCCGTTCAGGAACCACTGAACCGCACAATAACTCGCGAACCCCCCCGCCCCGCCCAGTCACGAGGCGTCTCCGGCCAATCCCCGAGCTGGGGAGGTGACGTGTACACAAGGGCAGTAACTCCGCCCCTCTCCGTTAGTGACGTCCACTATCCCGACAATCCCCGCGCAATTCACGCGGACTGTGCAACGCCGTGGCGCAGGCGCAGGGGGCTGCGATGGCGGAGCTGGCGATCGGGCAGCACTGCGGAGTGGAGCACTGCGGCCAGCTGGGTAGGTGAGGGGGCACCTGGTCCCCGCTGCGGAGGAACCACTTCCGCGTGGGGGGCGCCGCGATGACGTGGCTGCCGCTTGCTGTGCTCAGGGGGCGGGGCACGCCGAAGAAGGGCGGGGCTTGTGAGTCTGGAACGGTCATGGGGCGCGACCTGTCTCGGAAAGGGGGCGTGGCACCAAGTGGGAGAGTCGGGGACTCGCTGAGCTTATCCTGAGCACCCATCACCCCCAGACCCAGGACAGGTCGGTGAGGCCTCTTCCCCCCGCCCATCATCACAGGGCTGTCAGGAGCAGGTGTCACTTTCGAGGGCAATCCAATTATCCTGGGGTTTGTCTCTCCCCTGGGTGAAGAGCTGCGGTGGCTGCCTCTGGAAAGCCCTAGTATGGCTCAGCTGCTAGCGCATCCATCATCCCAGCCCGGGCTCCCGTGAATGAGTAACAGTGAGATGACAGGAGCAGTGCTGAAGTAGTGTGATAGTTCCCGCACACAGCCTGCCTGCCTGCCTGCCTCCACAAGAGGCTGAGGCCTCTTGCAGCTTGGTTGCCAGAGTCAGCACACAAAGGAGGGTGTGGGGTTTTTTTGTGTGTTTTTGAGGAACGTGTTAAAAGCATGTTACGATGAAGCATCATCAAGGAAAAGGTGCCTTCACTGGACATAGTTTTTGTTTCATTCACCATAATGTTTTCAACAGCTGATAGAATTTCCAGTCTCATTTGATGGGGACTAGAGCAGGTGGACTCAAGTGTGTAGTTTAGTGAACCAGGAAAAAAAGCCAGTTTACCTTTGCAGAGCCACTGTTAATGGGGCTAACAGCCCCATTCCTCCTGGTCTGGCACTTTGAAATCAATGACATTCCAGTGTCTAATGAGATGTGTAATAGTACCACACAAGCTAGGAGAGTCATAGGGAGCTTTGTGGCCACAGTTTCTGCAGTTTCTTTTACAACTGTGGTACTTACATATGTTTTGTTTACACCAGCATTTTTTGGGAAAACTCTCACTGTTGCTGCATTAGCGTAGATGGGGTTCAAATGTTTTCCTGTCTCATTGTCCAGCTTTGCTCTGAGTAGTGTTAGGTGACACATTTGTAAAAACATCTATCCCTGTCTGCTCTAGTGCTACCACCATTGGAGCTGATGTGGTGCAGTGGTAGTGCAAAACTGGGAGATTTTCTGAAAAACGCTAGTTCAGAAACAGCCATAAAGATAGCAGAAGCTGCAGAGAGAGGTACAGTCTTGTTAAAGGTTATCAGAAGGTCAATTTGCAAATACCAGATTTGATGGGTAATGTATATAATAAGACCTTGCATTCCTATAGCACCTTTAATCCAAACTTCTCATTATCACTGTTCTCTCTAAACTGTGTACATGTGCGCACACACAGATCCTAAACCCCGCACACACAGCAAAACACCGTGCACGCAAAAATTTGCACAGAAGCACAAAAATGTGCACAGAATAATTTTTTGCGCACACAGCCTGTCAAAAGTTTGCACAGAAGTCATTTTTTGCACACAGCCTGTCAAAAATTAGAGGGAACATTGCTCATAAAACTTTACAAATATTAATTAGGGAAACATCACATCTCTGTATTATGAAATCCCATTTGTGGATGGGGAAACTGACGAATAGAAAGATATGTGGCACAGTCGTGCAATCCTTATTCATGTTGGTAATCATTTACTAATATGAGTAGTCTTGTTGAAGTCAGTGAGACTACTTTCATGAGTGAGTGTTCATCATTATGAGTAAAGGTCACACATTGGACTAAATGACTTGCCTGAGTTTATACAGGAAGTTAGCAGTAGAACCAGGAATAGAGCCCAGTAAACTGGACTTATGCCCAGTACCAGTTTCACTCCTGTAAAAAATAAATCATTCTTATATGACTGATTACACCATCCTACAGAATAACTTAAATATCTAGATTTGCCTCAAAATTAAGGGATGAATATATATCAAAAGATGAGATCGGTTTGTGCCTCACCATATAAGAGTTGTACAAAAGCAGAGATTCCCCTTCTACTCCATCAAACTGTAACTGGGGTACTGATCAGGGTGATCTTGCCATAAATAATAAATTGGCTGACACTGATAAAATACAGCTTGCTTTTCTTCAAAGTTTTTGTTTAAATAGATTTTATATATAAAAAAATCACGTTAGCACTGCTTACAGAAGTACACTTCAAATTCCTACTCCTAGAATATACATGAATGCACTTCATTTTACCTCTTATTTGTTTAATAGCAGTAGCAAACTAGAGTATACTGTGCATGTTTTAAAATATGCTACCAAAAAAAAAAGTGTTCAGTAGATTGAACTTTTTTTAGTCTTTTTGAGTCTGTAGAAATAGCAAGTAAGACTTGGTCCAAGTTCTTAAATATTAATGCAGGCACTGTATGAAGGGTTGAATGTAAATTGGTTTGAATGCTTTGGTAGGGAAGACATTTTTGTGTTTATTTCTTGTGGGCATTGGTAGTTAACCTTATAAGTGTCTAGTCTAAAATCTATTAGCGAAATAATTACCTTATCTAACTAAAAAAACCTCTCTTTTGGTTTCAGATTTTCTCCCCTTTGTATGTGATGGCTGTTCAGGAGTTTTTTGGTAAGACATCATATAATATAAAACTTTGTGCACACTTAAGCTTGAATGCAACTACCAAAAGGAAATGTTACAATATTTTAAGCTGAATAGAAAAATCAAGGAGGGTGTCACTTCTTATTTAATAAAAGAGGAGATAAGAAGTTATACATTCAGGAACAAATATCAGGAATTCTTATTAATGTCCTGTTTTATTTCTCTGAGTCTTTTGTGAATGAGTGCAGTTAGATGAAGAAGATGGCCATATTCCATACGGCAGATGCGGTCTTCAGCTTGTGCTTTTGGTACCTCCAATTTAAGTCTGCAGAAAAGAACCTACAGGTTACAGTAGATGAGAAGCTGGATATGAGTCAATGATATGCCTTTGTTGCCAAGAAGGCTAACAGCATTTTGAGGTCTATAAGTAGGAGCATTGCCAGCATAACAAGGAACGTAATCATTCCCCTCTATTCGGCATTGGTGAGGCCTCATCTGGAGTACTATGTCCAGTTTTGGGCCCCACACTACAAGAAGGATGTGGAAAAATTGGAAAGAGTCCAGCAGGGGGCAATAGAAATGATTAGGAGGCTGGAGCACATGACATATGAGGAGAGACTGGGAATATTTAGTCTGCAGAAGAGAAGAATGAGGGGGAATTTGATAGCTGCTTTTAACTTCCTGAATCACGGTTCCAAAGAGGATGGATCTAGACTGTTCTCAGTGTTACCAGGTGACAGAAAAGGAGTAATTGTCTCAAGTTGCAGTGGGGGAGGTTTAGGTTGGATATTAGGAAAAACTATTTCATTAGGAGGGTGGTGAAGCACTGGAATGGGTTACTTAGGGAGGTAGTGGAATCTCCTTCCTTAGATGTTTTTAAGGTCAGGCTTGACAAAGCCCTGGCTGGGATGATTTAGTTGGGGATTGGTCCTGCTTTGAGCAGGGGGTTGGACTAGATGACCTCCTGAGGTTGCTTCCAACCCTGATATTCTATGATTCTAAGTCAACAAAAAGATGATTTTTGTACCCAGACAGATCAAAACAGAACTGTATCACTTAGAGCTCCCCACACTAGATTTAAAATTCTTGGAATGTGCACTATAAATTTAGCTCTTTTCTTTCCCAGTTAAGCTGTCAGATAAAACAGCTCATAGGCTTCTTTGGCTTCTTATTGGTTTCTGGTAAGATATGGTCAAATGAACTTGTTTAACTTCCTGCTTCCAGTTCTGAGAATTTTGTATAAATAAAGAATAAATAAATGTTATGTATGTTTTGTGTGACACTCAGATTAGATTAGATTCTGATGTGAGTCTTCCTCAGGCTCTCTTGTTGAAGATGTTCTACTTTGGAGAAATAATTAAATAGTCGTTGGGCCAGAGAGAGGGAGTAAACATGTCTCTCTAGCCTGGTAATTAGAGCACCCATTTGGAAGAGGAAAGATGCAGGGTCCAGACCCTCTGCTCTATTGACTGGGTCTGCCACATCCTGGGTGAGGGCTCTAGCCACTGGGCTGAAAGTTATAAGGGAGACACACGCCTCCAGCCCCTTTCCTGGATTTTGAATGTGGCTTAGGTTGGTAGACATACTCAGAGCATGCTTACTGGATTGGATCATGTAAGCAAGATAGTTGCTCCTCCCTGCCCCCTCCCCCCCCACCCGGTTTATGAATTGTGCTAGAGTTTAGGCATGAGATTTAATGTGCAAGTCTAGAGGCAGAAACTTAGGTGACCAGAGAATTTTTTCAGCAAAAATGTAGGGTTGTTTTGCAAGTTTACGGTTAGGCAGTAGAGTGGGGTTTTATGGATCACTGATGGGCTTAAAATTGGGACTAGATCTGGAGTTTAGCCAGCTAAATTCCTTTGTGGAGCTGGGCCTTAATTTTAAGCATGTGAGTAGTCCCTTTCACTAGAAGTACTTCGCTGAACTGAGGCCTAATTTTTGAGAAGTAAACCTTCATACACTGTCAAGAGCAATCTGACATTTTTAGTTTTAAAACCAATCCCCTTGGTGATAAAAATCTATAGCCTAGTACAAGCTTTGAAAGAGAATGGTGGTTATTAAGTTGAAATTTATTCATGATGAAAGCCATGCTATATTACAACTTATCAAACACTTACATGCACTCATGTTTTCTTTTTTGTTTTTTTGAAATTTGGATAGTGATGGGGACTTTTTTTTCTTTTAACTCTAAGCCTTCAACACAGGAGCCGGGATTCTCATGGCTGTTCTGAGGTAAGCTGATAATTTGTGATTTCTTTGCAAGACATCAAAACCCCACAAAGCCTAGTTATAGGGGATGTTCAATTCACATACATGCAAATGGAGAACTTTTGTGCTTGTACGTTTAAAGCTTCCAGGTCTCCCTTAAAGCACTGTAAGTTAATTTACTGTTTTTCTGTAATGTCAGAATCGAAGCACTAAAGCAAGTTGAATAAGGATGCAAGTTATTTTTCATTACATATGTTTATTTACACTTGATGTTTCTTAATAATGTTTAGGTGAATATAAGAAGCGAGAGCATGAAATCAGATGAACACCGATCTTACTCATGCATGTATAAGGGCTGCAATGGAAAAGAGTTTTTACCAGTTTTATGCCCCTACTGCAAAAAACAGTTTTGCTTAAGGTGAGCAGACCAAAGTGTTGAAACACCTATGCTCTGTCATTAAAACATGGAACATCTAATGAGAGTTTCCTGTTCTACTGTTTATAGGCATCGTCATCAGTCAGACCATGAGTGTGAGAAACTGGATACCCCTAAACCTCGCATGGCTGCTACCCAGAAGCTAGTTAAAGATATTATAGGCAAGTACTATAGGATATTTATTGTATTATTTTCTTCAGTGGGCTGTTTGAGCTTTTGTATTAGTCTAGAGGTCCAAGCTTGTCAAAAGAATGAAGGTTCCTTGAATGGATAACCCCTGCCTATGAGTGCCTATGTATAGCTCTGTTCCTGTATTTGGAGACATGATACACTATGTCAGATGTCCCTAAAGTGTGCCCTGAAATCCAGATGTGGCCCAGACTGCCCTTTCCCTGCAAATACAGGATAAGAACAAAGCTGAATGGAGACTGGATTTTATTGCTAATCAAGACTGAATAGCAATTTCTGTTATGATGAAAGATAAGTACAGGTATGTCACGTCTTGCGCGAGGGTTCCGTTCCGCGGTTACCACGTAAAGCGGAAACCACGTATAGCCAGAACCCATTCACTTCAATGGGAGGTGAAATCGCACCCCCTACAGGAAGTTTAACCCCCCCCTTTTTTTTTTTTTGCGGACCACGTAAAGCTGAAATCGCGTATGCTAAATACGCCTAAGATGCAACATGCCTGTATTGTAATTGTGTGGATTAGTACAAATACTAGGTAAAAATATATGCAGATTTGTTACAAACCTTAGGCTGCTGGCATATTGCCCAGGCAGCCCTCGTTGTAGCAAAGTTTGGCCACAGAGTGGGAACTATTATGGCCCTGTGGCTAGACCTACACTAAGGACCACTGCTAGATATGGGTTGCCTGGACACGATAAGTCTGTGTAGTGGAGGGGCTGAAATAGTACCTCAGGGATGCTGTGGTGAAGCACATTTAGAAGCATCACTTTCTACATCTGTTCAGCTCATGTAGCTTATGCTCCTCCAGTGCTGCTTTGGAGCCACAGAGCAGTGCAGAGGACATGGTTTCTTTCTGCTCCATCCCAGCACATTCCTCTGGCCCAGTTACTAATAGGGCTGTCGATTAATCACAGTTAACTCACATGATTAACTCAAAAAAAATCACAAAAAAAATAATTATAGTTTTAATCACACTGTTAACCAATTAAAATGTATTAAATATTTGGGATGTTTTTCTACACTTTCATATATATTAATTTCAATTACAACACAGAATACAAAGTGTCATTTTTATTACAAATATTTGTACTGTAAAAGTGATAAAAGAAAAGGTATTTTTCAATTCACCTCATACAAATACTGTAGTGCAATCTCTTTGTTGTGAAAGTGCAACATACAAATGTAGATTTTTTTTTGTTACATAACTGCACTCCAAAACAAAACAATGTAAAACTTTAGAGCCTACAAGTCCATTCAGTTCTACTTCTTGTTCAGCCAATCGTTAAGAGAAACAAGTTTGTTTACATTTACTGAGATAATGCAATCCTTTTCTTATTTACAATATCACCAAAACATGAGAACATACATTTGCAAGGCACTTTTGTAGCCGGCATTGCAAGGTATTTATGTGCCAGATACGCTAAACATTCATATGCTTCTTCATGCTTCGGCCATCATTCCAAAAGACATGCTTCCATGTTGATGACACTTGTTTAAAAAAAGCGTTAATTAAATTTGTGATTGAACTCACTGGGGAAGAATTGTATGTCCCCTGCTCTGCTTTACCCGCATCCTGCCATATATTTCATGTTATAGCAGTCTCGGATGATGACTCCAGCATATGTTCATTTTAAGAACACTTTCACTGTAGATTTGATAAAACACAAAGAAGGGACCAATGTGAGATTTCTAAAGATAGCTCCAGCACTCGACCCAAGGTTTAAGAATCTAAAGTGCCTTCCAAAATCTGAGAGGGACGAGGTGTGGAGCTTGCGTTCAGAAGTCTGAAAAGAGAACCCAAATCACCAAAAAAGAAAATAAACCTTCTGCTGGTGGCATCTGACTCAGAGGATGAAAATGAACATGCATATGAACATGAACACTGCTTTGAATTATTACACTGCTCTACAGCCAAAATGCTTTTGAAATAAATGTAGTCAAACTTTACTAATTCTGGGTCACTGAGAACGAAAATGATGCTTAAAATTGTTGATTGGCTCTAGTTTTCAAGATATGCTATTGGGTCAGTATGTACGACCCTTGACATGGGAATGGCGGAGGATAAGTGAGTTATAAAGGGAAGGGATCTCAATTTAAACCAGAAATGACTAAAATACATCTTTGACTGGATCTATGAATAAATCTATGACTGGGTTTGGACAGCTTTTTAGGCAAAACAATGAATGATGCAATCTGAAGCTGGTATTGCATCATACATGATATGAATTGCATCATGTTATTTCTAGAAGTCATGGATGATGCAATCATAACGAAGCTTACATCACTCTGCTGAACAAATTGCCCTATATCAGCTCTAGAAATCATACAGTGTTGTGCTCTCTTATTTGTCAGTGTTTGATTTTGCAAAGGGACACATTTCTGTTTAGCCAAAGTGAGCAGAGATGCCTCGTACTTGTATGAACAGTGCAGATAACTTCTGCTATGTTTGTGGTGAAGTGACTTTTGCATCACAAAAGCGCAGTATAACCACTATGGTTAAGAAAGCCTATCACCTTTATTTTGGCTGCAAAACTGGAGATCAGGACAAGAGGTGGGCCCCACACATATGCTGCAACACTTGTGCAACAAATCTTCGCCAGTGGTTGAACAGGAAAAGGAAATGTATGCCTTTTGCAGTGCCAATGATTTGGAGAGAGCCAACAGATCATACCAGCAATTGTTACTTCTGCATGGTGCCTCCAGTTGGGAAAGGTGTGTCAAAGAAGAAAAAGTAGACTGTGCATTATCCAAACATTCCATCAGCTATACGCCCAGTACCCCACGGAGAAGGACTGCCGGTTCCTGATGCGCCAGAATCATTCTCACTTGAGTCAGATGAGGAAGAGGATGAAACTTCTGGTCCTGAACCATCAATGTCACAGAACCCACATTTTCTCCCATCCTCCTCCTCTGAACCACACCTCATAACACAAGCTGAACTGAATGACCTTGTCAGGGATTTGGAACTACCCAAGAGTAAGGCAGAGCTGTTGGGCTCCAGACTACAGCAGTGGAATCTCCTGGCAGGTGACGTTAGGGTTTCCATGTTCCGTGACCGTCAAAAGGATCTTGTCCCAGTCTTCTTCAGGGAAGGTGATCTTGTAGCCTGCAACAACATCGATGGTGTGATGGCAGCCCTCAACATCGTTCACGATCCAGATGAGTGGAGACTCTTCATTGATTCATCGAAGACGAGTCTTAAAGCTGTTTTGCTGCATAATGGCAATGTGTTGCCATCAATTCCAGTTGGTCATGCAGTCCATATGAAGGAAACGTATGACAACATGAAACAACTTTTGAGGTGCATAAACTATGACCAACATCAGTGGCAGCTTTGTGGCGATTTGAAGGTTGTTGCTCTCTTGCTTGGTCTGCAGACTGGATACACAAAGCACTGCTGTTTTCTCTGCGAATGGGATAGTCATGCAAGAGATTCCCACTACATCAAGAAAGATTGGCCACTCCGACAGTCATTGGAGCCTGGGAGGAAAAGTGTTCAGCATCCACCACTTGTTGAATCGAGGAAGATTTTGTTAGCACCCTTACACATCAAGCTGGGTCTGATGAAGAACTTTGTCAAGGCCATTGACAAAACACAAGCAGCTTTCAAGTACCTCTGTGGAAAATTTCCAAGGTTAAGTGAAGCTAAGATAAAGGAAGATGTCTTTGTTGGTCCTCAGATTCGTGAACTTCTTCGAGATGATGATGCATTTGACCATGCACTGCGTGGCAAGGAAAAGACAGCATGGAAAGCCTTCCAGTCAGTGGCAATACATATTCTCGGAAACAACAAGGCAGACAACTACAGGTTGTTGGTGGAAAACCTCCTCAAGGCATACAAAAGCCTTGGTTGCAACATGTCACTAAAGATACATTGTTTGCACTCTCATCTAGATTTTTTTCCACCGAACTGCGGAGCAGTGAGCGACGAGCACGGCGAGCGATTTCACCAGGACATTGCAACAATGGAGAAACGCTATCAGGGCAAATGGAGCCCATCAATGCTTGCAGACTATTGCTGGACAGTGACAAGAGATGCTCCATTTAATGAATACAAGAGACAAGCCAAGAAGCGCCGAGTAGACACTGAATAGGACTAAACTATGTACATAATAGTTTTTTGCCTTTTGTTTCATAATACATTTTATTTATATAACCCTTTTGCTGATTTTTAAAGTGTTACATAAACAGGACAGGTGAAATATTATCATGTAAAGCAACCATAAACACATGAAAAGACCTAGGTTTACAATTTATGATTAAAACTCTACTATCTACTCAATATACTGTGACAAAGCTCCAAGTTTGTACTTGTGGGTCCTGCGCTTCCTGGCAGATTTAGGGGCCTCAGAAACTCATCTAGGCCCCAGAGTGACCTTCCTTTCTCAGTATAATTGGCAAGAGTCACCGCCTAGTGAGTTACCTTCATCGCAGGCCAGTATGGAAGATGGAAAAGCGGGGGGGAGCCCGGGCTCGCCCTCTACTCTGGGCTCCAGCCCAGGGACCCTAATAGTATCAGCTAAGATGGCTGACCTTTTATCCACAAAACACAATACAATTCCCCGGGCTACTTCCCCACAGCAGTCCCCGCTTCTTCAAACTCCACTTCACCCTTACCTCAGGGCCTCCTTCCTTCTGGATGATATGTTGTCCACCACTTAGTCTCACCAACAGCACAACTTCCTCTCACAGCTCCTGACACCCACAGCCACCTGACTAACTGGGAAGTTTTTATCTGGTTTCAGCCAGTCCCTGATTGGCTTCAGGTGTCCCAATCAGGCTAGCTGTTTCTACTCCTTTCTGGAAGGTTCTTAATTGGCCCCAGGTGTCTTGATTGGTCTGGAATAGCCTTTGTTTGGCTATCCAGGGAACAGGGACTTGCACATCCTGAGACTAATATACCGGCCTTCCAGCACTCTCTTATATCCTTCTGGTCTGACTCCGTCACAATACGTAGACCTAAAATGTAAAAACTTAAATATCTTAGAAACAGTAGCCAATCAGTTGTTTTAATTGTCATATTTGAATTCAGCACATCAAAATACATAATAAATATCACATTTTATCTCTGAAGCAGACGACTTCTAAAAAATTGTAGACCAGTGTTATTGAGAAGAACCCATCATCAGCATAGATGCATGTTCCCTGGAATGGTAGTTGAAGCAGGAAGGGACATATCAATCTTTAGCGCATCTGGCATATAAATATTTTGAGACACCAGCTACTACAATGCCATGAGAATGCCTGTTCTCATTTACAGGTGATATTGTAAACGAGATGCAGGCAGCATTATCTCCAGCAAATGTAAACAAACTCGTTTTTCTGTGCGATTGGCTGAACAAGAAGTAGGACTGAATGGACTTGCAGGCTCTAAAATTTTACATTGTTTTATTTTTGAATGCAGGGTTTTTTGTACATAATTCTACATTTGTAAGTTCAACTTTCATGATAAAGAGGTTGTGCTGCAGTACTTGTATTAGATGAATTGAAAAATACTATTTCTTTGGTTTTTTACTGTGCAAATACTTGTAATCAAAAATGAAGTGAGCACTGTACACTTTGTATTCTGTGTTGTAAATGAAATTATATATTTGAAAATGTAGAAAACATCCGAAAGTATTTAAATAAATCATATTCTATTTTTAACAGTGTGATTAATTGTGATTATTTTTTTTAATCACTTGATAGCCCTAGTTATTAATTCTAATAGGACTGGCCAGACTCCCTAGTACTCAGAGTACCAGCACCTGTATGATGGTTGCCTGTATGCTTTCCTGGATGCATACAAAAGATATGTCTCAAACTTAAGGGGACAGATGGGCTTGAGAGTCCGAGCTGCAGCCCAAGCTGACACATCCATACCACTATTGTAGTGAGCTAGCTCAAGCCCTGCTATCGTGAGTCTGTCTACCTTGGCTGGGAAGATCGCCCCAGCTGCAGTGTAGGCACATCTATAGAGTCAGATCTAAATTATTCCAGTGCACTGAACTCTAAACATTTTGTGACAATAGACACAATGATAATTTTATTTGTAACAGAGTGAAAGAAAACGTGACTTACAGTAACATTCAGAAATAATATTTCCCTCAGATTCTAAAAAGGAAGAGGCAGTAAGAAGCAAAAGACGGAAAGGAGCAAAAACCAGTGAAACAGCGGCAAAGGTGGCACTAATGAAACTAAAAATGCACGCATGTGGGGATAAGTCCTTGCCACAGGTCAGTCATACACAGTTGCCTTCAAACCGCATCTGTGTTTCTTATTTATTTAAGGATATAAAGAGATTTCTTGACTTTTGATGTTAATTTTACTCTCTCATTTAGAGTAAAAAAGAATATTTTTTAAAAAAAGGATTCTGTTGACGTATTTTTGTTTCTGAATTAGCCCCTGAAAACATAGTCATTTACACTAATGCTTAACTTCACACACAAGTATAGTTAGTCCCATGGAACTCAGTGGAGTACTCGTGCATAAAATTCAGCATATGCAGGATCAGGGCCTGAATCTCCCATCTGAAAACAAATCCTCTTATATTTTGCGTGAGAGAAAAAATGGACATGCAGTTTGCTATTTAAACAGCAAATTAATTTGTTACATTAACTATGAACAAATTGCATCCCAAAATGAGGCCTGGTCTATACCACTAAGGGCTGTGAAAAATGTTGTGCCCAATGTGACATAGTTAGTTCAGCTTAATCCCCACTGTAGACATAATCGACTTAGCTACCGCCTCTCAGAGAGATGGATAACTTATATTGACAGAAAACCCCTTCCAACAATGAAGGAATCATCTACACTACAGCAGCAAAGTTGCAGTACCATAGCTGTGCCGCTAAAGCATAGACATGGCCCAAGTCTTAAAGCCTGTAACTCCTGAGAGAGGTTCACAACTGAAGCACAGCCTGCTCTCTCATACAGATGCAGTGACCCTGGTTGGTGCATGGAGGGTGCAATTTGCATATCTTTGTGCCAGCCAGGAGAAATCTAGCTCATACTTGGCCTGAGCTTTGAGTGATAAAACAAGATTTGTTCACAGTTTAGCTGAGCTACATATCTCACCGTAGCCAAGGGTCAGCAGCATCTACTACTTCCAGATTCTTCATTGTTTCTCACTATGATCATTCAGAACAACAGCTCCATTTTGTTTCAAGCCAAGGCAATTTTTAGTTTGTAAATGTCTTTCCATTTCCCTCTTGCAGGATTTCATTCTAGACCAATTTGTAATTTTATATATTGGCCACATCATATACAATGGATTTCATAATTTTTATTATTAGGCTTTGCCTTGTTTTACATTTGATTACTATAAAACAAACGTAGCTCTTCCCTCTCTGAATCCTATTATGACTTCTTTTTCTCTACTATAAATCACCACATGCTTGGAGTACAAATTAGACATTCCTGTTTAGATAGCAATCTTAATGTGAAGTCCTGCTTGCCGCACAATCCTTAGATTATGTCATTTTAATAGATGTACGAATGGAGACAGTGATTTGTGTCATGAGATGCAGGAGGTAACGTAATGAGTTTGGGGTTTTTTGTTATAAGGAAATTAAATTGCTGCTCCCTAACTCTAAAGATTGTAACCACAGCACAAATAGCTCTATGTTAATTCCTTTCATTATTCATATGCTTAACTGGAGTTTAATTGTTTAATCATCTAGAATAGTGATAATTTATCACAGATGCAATTAAACTCCAACCCACAATTCTCCTCTCTTTTCAATTCCCCTCTGAATCTCCCTTCCAATTCCTCATTCTGTGCTACCTCCTTCTCCACAGCTCTTCTTTCAGCTTGGTGACAGATGTCTCTTGGTTCGCTCTCTGGCACATCACTTCTCACAGCTGGAAAGTTGATCTAGTTAAACCGTCAGGTTTTTCTTGTGAGACCCTTTCCTTAAACTGGGAATTTTTTTTCCCTAGCTTGTTTCCTAGGGTATGTCTTGATTTCAGAATAACCTCACATTACTCCTCTTGAGTTTGCCTGGCATGAGTGAGAATAACCAGATTGTGAAATAACAGTCAAGTTGCTATGTCTACACTGTACTCACTCAGGTGTTGCAGTGAGACTTCTGGAGGCACAGGAGGTTAGTATTGCAGTAAGCTGAGCCACTATATGAATTCTGTTCCAGTGAATTGTGAAAGAACTTGTCTGTCCTTTCTGGGCACACAGTAGGGATTGTTGGAAAGCATTGGAGGATTATCGGCAGTAGAGTGACACTATCCTGCATGCAACTATAGAGTGGTCATGTTGGTAGGTTATGAGTTGCGCTTGTTTGAGTTTCAGCCTATATCCCCTCTTGGGCCAACTAACTTGAGTTAAAAGCATCACCACACTTGAGTTAAAGGTTTTTGCTTGTGGACGGAATTCAGGTTAGGGTCAGCGCTCAAGTTATTACTTGAATTAACAGCAGTGAAGACAAGCCCACAGACTTAAGGGTGATGAGGTATGAATTCTTTCTAGGGGAAGCCCAAGTAAAACCAATGAAAAGAAGAAATATTTTTTATCTTGCTTACTTGCTTTCAGCTGACACCTGGCAAAGGCGAGCCTTCCTATTGTGTTTATAGAACATAAAATAGAAGCTGATGAAACCAGGGAAACAAGTATGAAGGGGAAACAAACCAGAAAAAAACAGGTTGTCCTTACTTCATATTTAAAATATGCATCTTTTAGGCAATAAAGATTGTAATAGTGTCGTCTCTTATAAATGCTTCAGTCATGGGGAAGGCCACAAAGCTTTTGGTACCTACAGGGAGGAGGAATGGAATGAAATGAAGGTTGAGAAGCTGGCCTAGACAAAAGTGCTGGCAGGCATCTCTAATATCACTGATTGCTCTTTATCATCAGAGCTCAAGCACATCGGCTCTACAGTGTACATGACCTACCAGCAGCCTTTTGTTTGATTTCCTGCTTGGGTCTTCCACAGTATTGTGGCATATCGTATTCCTGATACACACCAGCACAGTAGCCCAACCAGCAGTACCTCTTTAAACTACTTTCTTCCTCTTCAAAGTGATCATTATTGTCTAATAGCCAGGGCAGAGACTTTCTCTTCAAAGGTATTCGTAACAGCATCCAGCACAATGGGAGCCTAATCTCGACTGAGGCCTTTGGGGATTACTGCAGTATAAAGTGATTATTAATAATAATAATTAATTATGTACATGTCAGCTTAATTCTCTTTAGACCAGCAAAATTAATAGATGTGTGTTCGTGATTGTTCATTTCTCCTGAGTGTATGTTTCTCTGCTTCTTATTGTAGACAGAAAGAATTTACTTTCAAGTGTTTTTACCTAAGGGAAGCAAGGAGAAGAGCAAACCCATGTTCTTTTGCAGTAAGTGGAGTATTGGCAAAGTAGTAGATTTTGCAGCTTGCTTAGCAGACCTTAAAAATGACAATAACAAATCAACAGCCAAGGTAAATCGGTAATAGCAATTTTCATTTAATGTTACAATTTTTTTCTGTCTTTCATGCATGAATATGAGTTAACAAAAAGATTTCTTTTGTGGGGGGCGTTTCTTGCAGAAATTAAGACTGTGTCATACTGCATCTGGAGAAGCTTTGCCTTTGGACCACACATTGGCTACTTGGCTGTCCAATCAAGAGTGTCCATTATATAATGGTGGAAACATTATTCTGGAATACCTTGATAATGAAGATCGGTTTATAGAAGATACAAATTCATATTTAGAGTAGCTAATCAATGAATAGGATGGAAACAAAGATCGCCAGGAAAAAAAAAAGGAGCTAAATCGGAGCACAACTTACATTTAGAATGGGTTAAGGCCTGATTCAGCCCTCAGCAACCCAGACGCAATTCCCGCCAACTTCAGTGGGAGTTTCGTCTGCATAACTGTGGGTAGAATTGAGCCCTATCCCTTTAAATATAAATGTATATTTTTAATGTAGAACAGTTATGGTTACTTGAAACAATAATTTAACCTATTTAATAAATATTTGATGTTGGTCAGTTTGAAGTATTTATAAGACAGACAGTGTTCCAGTCACAACTGGTACAGGATGCCTATGGCAAGTAAACTAATCCACCAGCTACCAGAATAGGTGATATTGCTGAAAAGGGAATGGACAGGGATCACCTCTGTGATATGAATCTTTTCATTTATTTTATTCTATTGCGATTATGCAACCAAGTAAAATGTTTATCGTTGGTTTTGTATTTTAAAGTATTTTTGTACATTACAAAGTATTGATGAAAACAATAAATTAATTAATAATGTAAACCAGCAGAGTGACCCATTAACTAAAGAGATAAGAAACTCCTTATATTATTGGAGGGGATACCTCGTTTGACCTATAGCCCTTCTTCATTCTACATCTGCCTCTTTTGTGGCTAAACAGTGACAGCCCTACTGAACAGAACAGTCCAGTACCTTTCTAAAGCATGACAATAATGTATTTTTTATTCTATATTTCTTGCTTTTAAGAATGTACAGGACAGAGTTTACAAGGTCACAAGTGAGGAAGTATAGTCCAGTGGTTAGGGAGCTAACCTACAACTTGGGAGACCTGGGCTCAAGTCCCTGCATGGTCACAGACTTCCTGTGAGACCTTGGCCTTAGTCTCTCTGTTCTTCAGTTTCCCATCTGTAAAATAGAGATAATAGCATTTCCCTACGTCCAAGGGGTGTTATAAGGATAAATATATTAAAGATTCTGAGGCACTTAATTTCTACAGTAATTGCGGTCATATAAGTACCAAAGACAAGTAAGTTTTCATAACATGTAATATGCTATTTAGCTAATTATCGGAGATGTTTGAATTTAAACAGGTGTCTTCTCCCAGGCAGGAACCCATGTCCCATGCTACACATTCAACACAATAATATTACAGGCAGGCCCTGCAGGTTTATGCAGCAGAAAGCTCAGGTTGTCTTGCATGGGTCAAGCTTTTAGTCCTTTAAGAATGAGAGTTTAAATGAAGGGGAGACAGCCTGACGTCCAGGAGCAGGCAGGATGGGAAGGCATCTAAGTGAAGGAGTTTGCCTGTGCAGATTTTAGGGAGTTGGACTAGATGATCTCCTGAGGTCCCTGCCAACCCTGATAGTCTGTGAGTCTATGAAGCTGCAGAGTCCCCACAGGTCACGTCCCCTGAAATCTGCATTGCCCCACCAGTAACGTTACAGGCAGACCTGGCCTAAACCCCCCTCGTCCTCCCTCCCGGAGATCATCCCTTTCCCCGTTCTGGTACGTGCACCTTGGGTGACCAGATATCCTGATTTTATAGGGACAGTCCTGATATTTGGGCCTTTTTCTTATATAGGCTCCTATTACCCCCCCACACACACACACCCTCTGTCCAGCTTTTTCACACTTGCTGTCTGGTCACCCTAGGGCACCCACCCGGAGAACAGGGGGCAGGGTTGCCTAGCACTTGCAAAGCGGGAGGAGGGAGGGGAAACAAGGGACGCCTATGGGCTGAGCACTGTAACCTCGCGCAGGCGCAGAGGGACAGCCGGTCAGACAGGGCGGGGGCGGGAGGGGAAATGGGCCCAGGGGAAGGACGGGGTCACATTTTCCGCAGGTGCCGGCGAACGTCTTCCGCTGGCGCATGCGCACTAGTTCGGGATGGTTCTGCGGGGCTTTCTGGCTCACCGCCGGCACTGACCAGGCGCCGGGCACGAGCTGCGCGAGGTAAGGGGGGTAGAGGGGGAGACTCGCCCGGGTCGGCGCGTGCCCCGAACCGCGCCCCCTAGCGGAGGCTGCGTGCGCACAGCGGGGGCGCTGGGCCCCGAGCGCAGGCGCGGCCGGGTGCGGGGTTCAACTAGCGGGGCAGGGCCCGAGCGGGGTAGCAGCGGGCCGGCGGCGATCCGTAGCCAGTCCCAGCCGTTCCTCGGGGTGTGAACCCCTTCGTGGCTGCTGCTGCTAGCGGGAGTCGGGCACCTGGACCCGGGGTGCATCCGCAGTGGGTTGAAGCGGGTCCGAAGCGGGCGCTCCCGTTGCGCAGGGGCCCGGGCAGGGGCTCATGCCGGGCCCGTTCTCCCAGAACGGCTCGTTCGGTGAGTTTCCTGGTGGGCCAGGCCTGGCTCCAAGGAGTGACCCGGGTGCCCCGGCCGCTGCACGGCTCCCTCGTCTGGGTGGTTTGGGACATTTCCTATGGACCCTCTCTCCGCCCGGGCTGTCTGGCTCCCTGCCCAGATTGGTCCCCTCCGCTGCAGCCCCGGCTATCGGCTCCCTGCTCACCCGGACCTGGCTCCCGGCCCTGGGGGGAGAGGGCCGCAGGAAGCCGGTGCTGATTGTCGGGCTGGCAGTGTATCCTAGATCCGCATCAGCGGCCTGACGCCATGGTAGGGAGCAACACTACCCCCCACCTCGAGTGTAAGGCTGGAGGTATCCTCTCCTGCACCCCCCAGGCACCCCTTGTCCTATACACACCCCCACTGTCCCCTTCCAGTAGGGTTGCCACCAGTTTGGGTTTTACCCAGACAGCTGGGGTTTTGGCTTCTGTGGCTGGGTGCCATTTAGGGTTGTTAGGTGCACATTTTTTTCACCTGAAAGTCCAGTGGAAAAGAGGACCTGGCAACCCTAAATGGCACTTAGATCAAAAGACTTGTTACTACAAGGTGGATGGGGCACTGGATCATTAACCAGTGCCAGCCCCTGCTCAGCTGGGGCTGCTTCATACCTGTAGGCAGGCTCTTTGAGATGATCAGTGGGGGAATGAGAGGGAGGAACGAGCAATGGGAGTGGGGCCTTGAGGAAAGAGGTGAAGTAGGGATGGGCTCTTGGGGGGGAAAGAGGTGGGGCAGGAGGCAGGGCCTCAGGAGTCCAGTTATCAGCAATGAGAAAGGTGGCAACCCTGCTTTCCAGTAACACACACATTCATCTAATGCCATCCCAAATATCCCCCTCCAGCTGCACTTTGTCCCCCCACTCCTGGCAGTGTCCTCTTGGGGAACCTGAAATATGGTAACTTCATGCATTATCATAATAGATCTTTACTGGCTATATAACTTTATTCTGCTTAATGTTGTTCCTACTAAATACAGTAGCCTAATGTGATTATTTTTACATTTCTACAACAATCTTTATTATGAATACTGTTGTATTTAATGATATTGACAACATGCTCTTAATTCAGTCTACTGCTGTGGGAAGAATATGTTGTATTGTGTTGCTTTTTAGCAATCCCTTTCTCAGTTTCAGGAGCAGTATTGATGGAGTCCAGTGGTGAATCCATCAGGTTAAAGCAGGTTCTCCAGAATAAGTTTTAGAGTACTAAGACTCTACTTTCTGTTTAAAATAAATAATCCCTGGAAATGCAAGTGGTTCCAACAGTTCACATAATCTAGTGATGTCATTAAAATTAATGTTATCTAAAAATATTGTGTAATACATTGTATAGTACCATGCTTGTGCAGATTTACCTAAATTATAATATTGATAATGTTTTCATACTGGTTCAAAATATCTTGAGAATATAAAGGTAATGATGTGCTAACATAATTGCGATATTCTGTAATTTTTTCTATGTGAAATTAACTATTTTTGAGGGGTTTAAGTGTGGAATGTATCTCCAAAACAGGACAGTTACTTATATTTTAAAACCAGAGAGCAATATATGAAGCAATTTAACCCAAACTTGGTTTAAAAGTAGTCAGAACTACGCCAGTTTTTCATCCAAAACAAATTATAGTGAAAATTCTAACCACTTGAACTGAGCTTTAGACATTGTCTATAAACATAGTTTACATAACACCACTATGGCCCTGATTCTGCAAAGCAATATATGAATGCTTAACTTTACACATGGTGAGTACTTCCATCAAAGTCTCTGCCCACCATACGTAAAGTTAAACACACATACATGTTTTTCCAATTTCAGGGTCTATGCTTAATAGTGCCTTGGGTTTAATCTTGCCTGCTTGTTTTTAAAAGTATAAAAAACTAATAATAATTATCTAAACTTTAAATTACCCAACAATGGCATGAAGAAAGCAAAGCGTAAGTGTTCTCATGAATTAACCCCTGTACTGTGGAGAACAGGAGAAACTTTCATTGTCTAGCATCTTTGTATGAGCATAAATTCCAACAGAGAGGGAATGTTGAAGACAGAAACAGGGAAAGTAATGGGCTGTTGGTCAACAATTTTTGAGGACTTGTAAAACTTTCTATATACAGTAAAAGCTGTTATCTGGCATATTGAGGGAATAGGGGTGCTGGTTAGTCAAACATTTCCTTTAACTCAGAGCTCTACTTATTGAGAGAGGGAGTTTGGGAGCAGGTGGAGGTTGGGGTGCAGGAAGGGTTTTGGGGAGCTAGATCTGGATGGTGCTCACCTTGGCAGCTCCCCACCACTGGTGACGTGTTCCTAGGCAGAGGCACGGCCAGGCGGCTCTGTGCACAGCCTCCACCCACAGGCGCTACCCCCACAGCTCCCATTGGCCATGTTTGGGATGGAGGCAGCACACGGAGCCTTGTGGCCATTCTTCTACTTAGGAGTAGCAGGGACAACTGGACACCTGGCAACCCCATTGAAGATTTGTATTGAGAGATATCAGAAATGCCAGTTTCTAGAGTTTTATGGTTGGTAAAGTACCAGATGACACAGCGTTTACAGTATTAATATTTATATTAATGAATCTATCCAATAGGTTCTGTACCTAGGATAAGATGGCTGATCCTTGGCAGCAATGCATGGATTATGCAGTTACTTTAGCAAGAAAGGCTGGAGAGGTATGTAAACTTACAAATTACTGTGTTTCTAGAGAAACTCATGTATGTCTTTTAGGGGAATTTTATTTTAAGGTTTGCCCAAATAGTCCACCTCTATATTTTGTCAAAAACAAACATAAATTAGCATAATCTTCTAAAGCAAAATGGCATTAAGTTCTAAATAGAAAGGTATCCTGTCCTCAGCTGGGCTAATTTAGGAAAATATCTTTGCAACTCCTCAGGCTGGTACTTAGGATAAACCACAAATCATTGCTTTCTCCTGTTGCTCAAACACTTTTGGTACCTTAAATTTGGTTAAAAGTGTTTCTCTTTAAGTTCCCTTTCTGCAGTAGCAGGCGGTATCTCATTTGTCCCTCACTACTTTTTCTGTCTGAGCAGTTTTGTACAGTACTTCATTGTACATGGCTACTGGCAGCATTTTCTCTAAGTGGTTTTTCCACAGTCCTGTGTCTCTTCCTTCCAGAAGCCTGCTTCCACTATGGTGCCTCTCTAGCCCTTGGCAGACATTTTGCTTTCTCCTTCCCTCCTGCCCCTTTCATTAAGGCTCTCTCCTTCCCCCTCCCCCACCTCTCCCAGTCCTGGAGACACTGCAATACCAGGTCATCCATGGGGTGGAAAGAGCAAGCTCCTATTCCATCCCCCTGCCTCAAAAATCAACTTAATATACAGCCTTCACATTAGGACATATCAGATATTAAACTGATAAGAACATGTAATCTTAGCTCAGATCTGAGGTCCAAGGCTTTCTCCCTTGCCAGGCAACAGCTCCTGCTCTCTCATTAAAGGTGGGTTGCCCCTCTGTCTGTGGCCTAACGTGGCAGAGAGCAAGAAAAAGAGCTAGCAGATTTCTGAGGTGCCATAGGGCAGGGTGGATGGGCAGGTCTCCACCACTTGCCTCTTCTTCCATACAGTAGCCTCTTACTGTGCACGCAGGTAAGGCAAGGGCATATACTAGCCCCACAGTCTTCAGAATCACAGTAAATATTGAAGTCCCTTCAACTGCCTCAGTAAACATTCCCTCAAACAAAGGTTCATCTCACTTCATTACAAGTCCTCAATAGGATTTTCTTGACTGGGAGTCAGAGATTCAGTCACATGTGCATAGCCTGGCCTAAAAATAACTTATCTATGTGCAGTGTTTAGTGTTTCATTACAGCTTTGTAGCATTATTAATGCTAAAATAGTGTAAGAGTAAGAAATTTTAAAACCACTCCTAACAAAACAGAGCTGACCAATGTTCCATTCTTAAATGAAATTACTTGCTGTACATAAAGTTGAGCACATGTTTAAATTACTATCAGATTATTACAGTCAGAAAGGAAAAAATGATGTGTTGGACTTTCCTGGAAACCAGAATAATTAGTATTTTCCTGAAGTTTCTTACAAACAAAATATTCTTTTCAGGTAGTCCGGGAAGCATTGAAAGAGGAAATATCCATTATGGTTAAAAGCTCACCAGCAGATCTAGTGACACTCACTGATCAAAAAGTGGAAAAAATGATTATTTCTTCTATAAAAGAAAAATATCCTTCTCACAGGTACAACTTCTATTGATATTTTAATTGCTACTGAAGAGAGAAGAGGAAATGTTGGCTGAAGGGATAAAGTATGGAGTCTGTTTTGTTCTTTTTTTCTTTCAAGGACATTTAATATGAGATTGCCAGGAAGTTAAAGAAGAACTCCATAATTTCAGATGTTAAATATTTAAGTGGTATTTACTATAAAGGTCTGTCAAAGTATTTCTGATTTTCTACTTGTACCTGACAGTGTGTAGTCATAGTACACTCTTGCACAGGAAAAAGGCCTTCTGGTCGTACATGACCAAGAGTTGCACATGTTCTCTTCAGAGTGTTTTATTATATCCCTCAATCTTCCCAGTTCTTCAGAAAGAAATGGTTTCTTTAATGGGAATTTCATATATTTTGCTTAATTGACGTTCCTCCTCAAGGGAGCCCTCCACTTGACTTATTGCTTATGTTTAGTACAGGTTACATAAAACAATTTTGCAAAATTCCCAGTTGTCCTCTAGTTTCTTAAATCCTTCTATGGTACTATGACCTCATGACACTGGATATATGCAAAAATGGTAAACCAGACTGCTCTAGTAAGAGGAGAAATTTCAGGGTTATGTCCAAAATAATTTTGTAAGCTAATATTAAAGGATAGAAACACTTTTACTATCTCTACCATCATACCTCCTTATCTCTAGTACTACAAATATCACTCCTCAGCAGCTAGCCCACCAGCTCGCTAAGATACCAATTGCAATGTAGCTGTTTTCAGATAAATTTCACATTAATAATTGCTGTTTAATTTACATCTGGTTTTCATTTAAGAATGATGATCTTCACCTGCTGCAAAGTTACCGTAATGTAAATTCTAGCTTCTTAACCTGTTTGTGTGTTAAATATATTTTGGCTACTCTAGTTTCATTGGAGAAGAATCTGTTGCAGCTGGAGAAGGCAGTACCTTGACAGATAATCCCACATGGATTATTGACCCTATTGATGGAACTACTAACTTTGTACACAGGTATGTCTGGTTTTTTTGTCCATGATTACTACTGAAATTGGGCAACATTTAGACTAAAATTTTTTTTGCTGTTTCTCTGGAACCATTCAAGTAACCATGTTTAATGTTTGTAGTTGTGTTCATTGCATCTCATTATAGCTCTTGAGTATTCGCCCACAAAAGCCTATGCTCCAATCAGTTTGCTAGACTATAGCAGTGGTCTTCAAAGTGGGGTGCATGCACTTCAAGGGGTGCACGGGACTCCCCACAGTGGTGAGCGATGTCCCCGTGCTGTCGCAGAATCAGCCCCGGGGCACTGCCGAAATCGGAAGTATTCTATTTATGTCTGCCAAAGTGCCACCGAAAGCGGAAGCTTTCTATTTGGCGGCATTTCAGCGAACATACCCCGGAGGAGAGAAAGCGGAAAGGGGCTGCGGGGGGAGAACTTTGCGGCGTGCTGGTCTATAAGGTGCCACAGGACTCTTTGTCTCTTTTGCAGATCCAGACTAACACAGCTACCCCTCCGATACTTAGCATATTTATGTAATATATTTAAATCAGAGTTAGAAGAAAACACCCATTTTGCTGTGAATATCAACCTGAAAGATCGAAAGCAAAAGATGCAGCATTAACAGATAAACCGTTTGTAATTACAGTTGGCATTGCTGAGCCTGTTTGGTGGTGAAAGGCAGTAGCTGGAAAGTTCTAGCACCCTTGGTAGCTTACACCCTATACGTTTCCTCTGTTATTACACAGCGGACTAGGACTTTAAAAAATGGATAGTAACAAAAAAAGCACAATATCTCAATTATAAATTAGTAAAATGTTTTGTTTTTTTTTTGTTTTGTTTTAAAGGTTTCCATTTGTGGCAGTTTCTATTGGCTTTGTTGTCAACAAAAAGGTATATTTGTTTTATTACTTAACATCCAGCAGAGAAATCAAATAAAATTCATAACATATTGTTATCCACCACTCTCTTTATGTAAAACTGGCATTTCCACACTAATGGAAAAAAAACCTTTCTTCTTTGCAGATTGAATTTGGAGTTGTATACAGTTGTGTTGAAGACAAAATGTACACTGGCAGGAAAGGAAAAGGTGCATTTTGCAACGGTCAGAAGCTTCAGGTATCAGGACAAGAAGGTGAGTTGTACTGAGTAGCTTATTTTGGGAAGGGGAATGAGGATGGAAATTCTTACATTTATTTTTCCAAAATATAATTATTAGAAACCATTGATGTAGAATGTCTCCTTTTCTCATAGCTATTCCTCCACTCATATCCCTGAACAAATGTACACTTATTTGCCCACAGAGTGTAAGTCCTTTGAGGAAGGATCCTGTATTTTGTTTTCTTTGAAGCATGTAACATGCTTGTGAATGTTATTAAATAAAAATAAAATTAAGAAATTTGAGGGGTTTATTGGCTATATTTGTTAAACTGGTCTGTTTGGGAACAGTGACAAATCCTATCAGAAAGTTAGTCTTATTTCAGCCCTGAACCTGCAAAACGTTTGTGTGTAGGCCTAACTTTAGTTGTCCCACTGTTCACCTGTTTCTTAACTTACATAAAGTTAAGTCCACGTTTAAATACTTGGCTATATCAAGACCTTAAAGATTTGAAAAACGTTCTGATTCTTACTAAGAATTGCAAGGTGCAATATAGGTAACCCCAGTGAACACATGCACCAAGTGAGATTGGAGGGTGCTTTTATATTTTTATAAATATATAATATATATATAAATAAAATAATAATTTTTCTTCCTGGTAGTGCCAAAAAGTAGTTATGTCTCTGCTATATTGAATATAAAGTGAACATGTGAGCTGAATGTTTATTTCAGTGAGCAGTCATTGAAAGTGCATGATATACTCAAATGCTTAAATATTGTCCTTTTATGTAAGTCAGTTTTCACTTTTTGCCTTCCTAGATATTACAAAATCACTTTTAGTAACAGAAATGGGATCTAACCGTGAACCAGAGACTTTAAAAATAATTCTTTCTAACATGGAAAGGCTTCTCAGTATTCCTGTTCATGGGTAAGGTATTTTTTTAATTTGTTCTTAGTCCTCTACTTGAAGCTTGCACCAAACACGATTTTTAAGAAGAAAAATGGCAGTCAAGTTCACCTTTCTTTGCTGTATTTTTTTTTTAAATTGTCTTGTGGCTTTTACCAAGAAACTGTACCTAAAAGACAAGATTTATGCAACATTGTTATTTATCATGATGAGAGAGAGAGAGAGAGAGAGAGGCATGGATGTAGTTTGACTTCTATATTTGGATGGGGAAGGCAGTTCCAGTCAGGCCAGTGGGGCTGCGCATGGGCCGGGAGCCATTTCAAATAGGGGTGTGTGGTGGGGACGGCAACTCTAGCTTGAATAAAGAGTGGGAGTGGCTGGATCATTACATAAATTGAATCTATTTCCCCATGTTAAGTATCCTCTACTGTTACTCGCACCTTCTTGCCCACTGCTTGAAATGGGCCATCCTGATTATCACTTCAAAAGGGTTTTCTTCTGTTAATAGCTCACCTTAATAGATTAAGCCACTTAAAGTTGGTATGGCAACTTCCACCTTTTCATGGTGTGTGTGTATGTGTGTGATATATAATCTTCCTACTGTATGTTCCACTCTATGCATCTGATGAAGTGGGTACTAGCCAATGAGACCTTATGCCCAAATAAATAGATTAGTCTCTAAGGTGCCACAAGTACTCCTCGTTCTTTTTGCAGATACAGACTAACACGGCTACTACCCTGAAATTCTGGCTGTGATTCTCGGAGCTACTTAGGCATCTGCAAGCTCTAGCTTTTTGCAGATAATAACTTAGAAATTAGCCAACAGGAGCACTATATCTAATTCTTATATAAAGAAAGAAAAATAAATAAAGGGACACACTGCTTAGGTTTAAAATTTTAATGTATATTCTTACTTTGTTTACTACTCTTGAATACAGCAATTGAAACAAATGTAGAAAAATTTAGATTTTCTATCATTTAGGCTACTTATTTTTTGCAGTTCACCAAGCCTGGAATATATAATTTAACTTTTGGAAACACCCTACTAGTGCAGGGCCTTGTGAGTTATACTGCACCTGCCTGGGGCTCTAGATGTGTTACCCTAATACAAATAGTAATAGACTAGAAACTGACTTCAAACGTGTGAAACTGGCACTTCAAGTCATTTTCACTTCAGTTTAAAGTCTGCTTGCTTTCCAGAGGCTCTTAACACAACACTACAGTGATTGAGTTGCAGTTCGCACAGAAGACTATTTAAAACCAAACACTGAGAAAATTCCATCTTTTAAAGTTGAGGAAAAAAAATGGAGTCTTGTTTATTATTTAGAGAATGTGTGTGTGCAGTTCCCCCTCCCTCAGAATCCTTGCCTCAGGGACTGTTTCCTCTCAGTTGCTCCTCCCTCAGGGCACAGCCCTATGCCCTCCCTTTCCCTGGAGATTTGACTCCCCTTTCCCCCACCATTAGTGGCTCTGCTTGCCTTCTCCTTTCCACCACCACCGAGGACCCTGTGCTCCCCCACCACCACCACTGGGGACTCTGTGCTCTCCCCTATCCATCTCCACCTTGAGGTGTGCCATGCTCCCACTACCACCACTGGGGACCCTGTGCTTCCACTGCAGAGGCCTGCTACTATTGGTTTGGTGGATTGTCACTCCATATAGTCTCAGCTGCTGATTGGTGGAGGAAGACAAGGGGGGTGGGTTGGATGAGCTAGTGCAGCGGAGGAGGAAACTGACTGGGGTGCATCCCCGGCTCCTGAAGGAAGGGATCTGACTGCACAGTGCTGCAGTGAACAGCCCCATGAGCAGACCTCTGGTACAAAACTCAGGAGCAAGCAGGTGCCCCTAAATGGTGCCCCTGTATAGGGGGGTGCAAATTCTGCATCTGCCTGAGGTTCGCAGTTGGGGGAGGGCAATGCCCCCCCCTCCCCCGCCGCCTCAAATTATGCCCATGGCGAGAGGTACTAAACTTCGTAATCTCAGCTGTTCTTACAGATCCTAATGGCTTTATTTAAACCCAAGGCCTTGAATGAAAAAAACATGAATAGGAATTTACCTTGGAAAACCTACTTAATGGATTATTATTTAGAAAGTAGGATATATAGGACAATCCATGCCAATCAAAACAGCATTGTGGATTTGAAGACTTTAGCATATGCTTTGAACTAAAGATTAGTTTCTCTGGTCTCAAAAGTATCATTTTATACTGGGTTCTAAAAACTAAGTCTGGTTTTTTTTCTGATATCATGTTTTATACCTTTTTGTACAGAGACAGTTGAAAAAGTAATGTGAAATCATAGATCTTCTTTGTACTAGTTTCTATCAGATTATCTAGGTTCCCGTTCTCTGATGTAACTAAGGAGAAAAATCAGAAGGTAAAAAAAACAACTTTTATGTAGAGCTTTTCAGAATTATTTTTTCCCTGTAGACAAAAAAAAAATCAGCCATGGACTGATATATTTTGGTTTTTGGCCAAAAAACTTTTCACAAAAATACAATTTTCCACAGCTAAGTTTTTATCATAACAGAGTTTCAATGGATACTTTTTGACCAGCCTTACTTCTATGTAGCTGGCTTAAAAGATCATAACAGAGTTTCAATGGATACTTTTTGACCAGCCTTACTTCTATGTAGCTGGCTTAAAAGGTCCAGTCATGCACAGGGCCGTAACCCGAGTGGGGCAAGCAGGGCAGCCACTCTGGGCACAAAGCAGTGGGGCAGAAAAAGGATGATGAAAAACGGTAGGGGCACAAATATGCTTTGTCGCCCAGGGCACTGAAATGCCTAGTTACAGTTCTGGTCATGCAACTTTTATTTACGCAAGTACTCTTACTGAGTTTAGTGAGAGTATTTGCATGAGTAAGGATTGCAGGATTGGGCCCAGAGGACCAGCCAGGAAATATCCTTTCTTTCAGGATTCTTAAGCTTCTCTCTGATACCTTGTTTTATGATATCAAGGAATCACCTTTCTACACTTGAACACAGATGTTAGGTTTTCTGTGAAATGAAGAGTTAAACTACCTTTGCTTAGAGCACATTAGTTCACTTGTCCAGTTTTGAAGTTCTAAGCTGCCAGCTATATGCTGTTTGTAAATTAAGGGTCACAGATGATTAAACTGGCTTTGGCCATGACTTGAGCGCCACCGTGATTTTATATAACAATTCAGTCTAGATCTTATTGATAACCGTCTGATATATGAAAATACGTGATAATTGTATAATTTCTTGTAGGCCACTTATGCTAAGAGTACTGTAAATCTGAAACAGAAAAGAATATTGAAAATGTCCTCTTTAGAGCTGATTTACATTGCATAGTTATGGTTTTTTGTGAGAATTGCATTTACATTTTTGCAAAAGTCAGGAAAGCTGCTTATTGACTCAGTTGTGAAATGAAATGCTAAGTAACTTTTCCTAGTCAGGCAACAGTTTAAATTGCACACTAATTTTCACTCACAAAGCAAAGTGGACTTTCCCTTATTTCAAAGATGGATATTTTTAATAACGTTTGTCATGGGTTATTTAAACACCCCTGATGCTTTCACCTTGAAAGCAATTTTGAAAGTGACTTCCTTTAAGTTCACTGTCTTACTTAAAAAGAGAGAGTAATTAACACGTGTCAACTGAAATCTGGGAATGAATGCAGGCACAGTCGTTTTCAATTAGGATAGAAAGTAAGCAGGAGAAGATGGAGGAATGAATGTGTACTGGCTTATTTCTCACAGTAATATGCTTTCACATTAGCTGTAGTTTCTTCTTTACTTTATTCACGGTGGCTGGTATATACAGTCTGGTTAGTTTTAATATTTTGATGTTCCTGTAAACTATTCTCAATTAACGAATCTCTGTATCTGTTTTAGGATTAGAGCTGTTGGTACAGCAGCTGTAAATATGTGCCTTGTGGCAACTGGTGGAGCTGATGCATATTATGAGATGGGCATTCATTGCTGGGATATGGCAGGAGCTGGAATTATCGTTACCGAAGCAGGTGGAGTGCTGCTAGATATATCAGGTAAATGAAGGGAACCTTCAGGAAATTGTGGGGGTTTTTTTAATGTGGATACAGTGGGACCCTGCAGTACTGCGACGATCGAGAGCCAAAAAAAATCGATCGCGATAATGGCGGGGTCGCGGTATTGCTTTGATCCGCTGGATCAAAGCAGCGGCCGCCGCCGACATCAGGAGCCAGCCGCACCCCGCACTATAAACGGATTCACGCTATAGTGGGGTGCAGTATTCTAGGGTCCCACTATACTTTCAGAACAGAGCTATGGAGAACACTGGAGTGTATGGGTGTTCTTTCTCTTTTTTTAATCAGCCATCTGGCAAACCAAAATGAGGACCCATATCAGTAAGATTTTCAGCCGTCCTGGCATCTGGCTGGTTCTTAATTCTATTAAACAGTGTTTCCATCAAATTAATGCACAGGAATAGTTGTCACTTGTTTTATCCCTTAGTTCACCTAGCAGAAGTTCTTGCTCACTAGCATTGAGCCTCTTGTAGTAGTATCATTCCCTGTTAGGATATCATAGAATATTAGGGTTGGAAGAGACCTCAGGAAGTCATCTAGTTCGATTCCCTGCTCAAAGCAGGAGCAACAGCAACTAAATCATCCCAGCCAGGGCTTTGTGAAGCCAAGCCTTAAACACACAAAAAGATATAAAAATAAATGATCAGTCTGAATTCTACTCCCAGGTATGAATGTTAGGTACCAACTGAATTCAATGAGACTTGTGCATGCTTATCCAGGGACAGAATTCGATCTGAACTAATTACATTGGGTAAATACTTATACTGGCACAGAAAAATTGTAACTTTTTAATTCTGCCAAAGTGAAATGGTGCTATACATTCAACCACAGAGACAGTAAAATCCTTCCTTGTTTGGGTAAGTGATGGCAATAAGAGGCTTCAAAGAAAGTGGAGAATATCTAGACCCACATAAGGAATAGCAGAGCTCCCACCCATCTCCATGGTCCTGGTGGTCCCCATTTCTGATGGCTATTCCCTATGGAGTGCAAAGGTCAAGTTCTAGTTTTCTCTTGTCTCAATGGTAGAGTCAAATTGGGGGCATGTAGGATTTACATCAGCCATAGAGCTGAAGTAGTCCCAGTGAAACATCTTTTCAGCCACACTTTGGGTTGCATGGAGCAGAGCGCACAGTTCTGCTATTCTGTCTTTGTGCTGGGCTGAAGATTTGCCCTGAAGAGGATGAGGTCATGGTGTGTCTCTTTTTCTAATTCTTTTTGCTGATTCATTTCTCACAAATCCTTTACTGTTCCTCCAAACTAAAAATCAAATACGTGGTTTAAGTGATTTCTTCCACTGCGTGCATCCGACAAAGTGGGTATTAGCCCACGAAAGCTTATGCTTCAATACTTTAGTTAGTCTTTAAGGTGCCACAGGACTCTTTGTTACTTCTGCAATTCCAGACTAACACGGCTACCTCTCTGTTTCTTAAGTGAAACGTGTTAAATGTCTGCTGCTTCCCTTATGCAACCATTCATATAACACATTTCTAGTATTGTTAGAGGATGCTCAGTATAAACCAAGTAAAGTTAGAACCCCATCCCCTTTGGCAGCATTTCCCAAGGTTGGATAGCATGAAGAATTTAGTTGCTATATACATGAATGAGCCTCTGGATTATATTTTACATTGTTAGTGTTAAGAATTTGATTTTACACACTAATATTTTTTTTTAGATTTGGATTTGTTACTATGCTTTCTGCTAGACTAAGTATTGCATTTTGACAGTTTATCTTAATGCTTATTTTTGTTAAGATTAAAGTTCTTCTAAGACTACAAGCCAGTTACGTTGTTGACTTTGTTTTTAGGAGGACCATTTGATTTGATGTCACGAAGAATAATTGCTGCAAGTAGTCAAACCATCGGAGAGAGAATAGCCAAAGAGCTTCAGATAATCCCCCTACAAAGGGATGATGCAACAAATTGAATACCACAACTACATTTAAGTGTAGTAATACTAAGTTTATCAACAGTTGTCACTTACTCTGTAAATTTAGAAAATAACTTCCCACATAAGGTCACATGTTGCACTTAAATGGGTAGTTGTATACCTGTACTGAATATATCTTATTACAAATTAATTTCTAAATAGGGTTTTGAAACCAGACCCTTTTGAAACAGTTATAGCACTGGTTCTAACAAAGTATGCAGTTTGTGTAAATAAAACATCAGTTTTGTTGTAAATTTTATTTCCTATGTAGCATTATAGCTGTTTAACGGAGTTCCAGGAAAAAAGACTAAATACCATAAAAGTAATATTTAAAATTTATATAGCACACTGGAAGATAGGATTTAGAGCATTAGTTTCTCTCCTATATTACAAAAAGAAAGTTTTTCTCATGGTTTCCCCAGTGTGAACAAGGTTGATTGTAGCTTATGAGATTTTCATATGAAGCTTCTAAATTCTTTCAGTGCTATCAGCCTGTCCAGAAGTTCTCACCAGAGAAGGAAATGTAGAAGTAGATCACATGATCCCAGAATGAAATGAAAATCTCACTTTGGAGACAGTCACATTTCATTTTTGGCACACTTCAGAACACTCATCACTGTGGAAGAGTGATTCAACAATTATTTCAGTTGCTATTGCAGGGACTGTTTAGAGAAATGCCTGGAGAAAAGTAGACATTTATTCTTTAGACTTGTGTGCCCATTTCTTCTATAGAAATAATTGACCACTGTTCCTAAGAAATAGGATGTAATATGGAAGAAGAAAGCTCTGTACACACCTCCTGCCATGCCTTCAGGTAAAAGTCTGAAGAAATGAAATGGGCTTTATTCTAATAGTTAAAAGCAAGACCGTAAGCTGAATGGGTCCATTGGTTTCAGTTGATGCTGCCTCTTGCATATTCTCTACTTGATATATGTGCATAGCTTCCATTAGCTGTTTGGGGGACTTGTTCATACATTTCCAGGGGAAAATCTACCTCAAAGTTGAAAGACTATTTGAAATCTAAAAAATTCTCATTAATATGGAGAGCAATTCCTACCCCCCAGAAAACCAACCCCCACTCATCCATTTTAATTAAAATTAATCCAGTACTCCAGACTTTCATCTTTATTAGTTGATAGTTATGACAGTAATAACCAGTCAGGATCAGAGTCCTATTGTGCTACATACTGTATAAGCATATATGAGGGCACAGGTCCAGCCCTATCTTAATGCTAATTTTTCTAATTTCAAAGTCTTAGGGTTAGTTGTCCTTTGCAGTCTGTTATTTTTAAAATTATGTTGATATCAGTGGGTATATTGAACAGTTACTGTATATTTTAGAGTAAAATTTAATCAATTTGGTGTCTGATTAATAATTAGAGCCAAAAATTTCAGAAGTGGCCATTAATTTTGGATGTCTAATTGAGACACCAAGTTATGATCACTTTTGAAAATATGTGGTTCTTATTTTTTAGTGTGGAAAAAGGAGTTTTGTATCTTAAAATACAAGCACCAGCAGGTTTCTTGATAAAATTCCTTGGAACTTGTAACAGTTATGTTTCCCTGGTTTCACAGAAATGTTTAATTAGAAACTCCAGTGCCATGCCAACTTTAAACAATTAGCCCTAGTGAGATAAAGAATTGCATGATAATTCAGGGGCTAATGATAGGGAGAAGGAAGTCAGAGTTTCATTTCTTGGGGGGCCCTGTAGGAAAAATGTAATCAAAACTTTTTGAACATCACTTTAAATGTAAGATATGAATGCGATGTCTTTGCAGGTTTTGCCAGTATATTATATCTATAGGTTTTTGTGAGAAGTTTGAGTGTGAAATATGAACTGTGCAGAAGTTCTGTTGTTAAACTGATTTGTTTTGTAAAATGAAAATGTATAAAATAGTACTTGATGTGAGAGATGTTTTCAATAAAAAAAGATTGGTTTATTACTAGATGGTCTGAGAAGTTTCTGTACATATTTGGTTTTGTTAGATGTTTTCATTCTGCTTTTCAAAATGCCAAAAGCATTTAGATCATATTACAGACAATAGTTGGCAAATTCTGATTAATATTAAAACTTTTTAATTAAATAAAAAGGAGTCAGATTAGCAAACTTTGTATTCTGAAAAAAACAAGGAGTCCTTATGGCACCTTAGAAACTAACAAATGTATTTGGGCATAAGCTTTCGTGGGTTAGAACCCACTTCATCAGTCCAGAAAAGCTTATGCCCAAATACATTTGTTTGTCTCTAACGTGCCACAAGAATGCCTCGTTGCTTTTGCTGATACAGACCAACACTGCTGCTACTCTGAAATTTATACTCTGATTATACCTTTAAAACTTAAATGGCCCAGTTCATGTGTGTGACAGAGAGAGAGAGGAGACTGCCTACTTAACAATCTGTCACACATTTACAAGAGATAGCGACTGCCTCCTTGCCACTACCAGATTTGTGATTCCATTTCCTCACTCTTAGGTAGAAGGAATACCCTTCTGTTCCCTCACTCCCTGTCCAAATGACCCGGTTGCAGCCACACACTTTCAATTAGGACTGCATGACTATCACTTCATGCAAATATTAACATCTTACCATGGGTGGGTTCCTACACAGTTGATCAGTTAAGTATAATGCCAATCAAAATCATTTTGACTGAAATAAGCTTAAAGATGTTGTACAGTCCATGTTTTTTATTGGGTAAAAATTTCACTGTGGAAAACAGTAAGGGAAGTGAAGCATCCCTTACACTATAGTTTCCCATGCCACATGGGATCCTGGGTGGGGAGCAAGTCTTTGTCTCTCACAGCTGGGCAAGAGAAAGGGAAAACCAAAATACAACAGCAACACTGAGGTGTAGGAGCAAGGTAAGTGTAGGGATGAGGTAGTTTTTAATTGAATATTCCTGGTTGTCTGGCTCAATGAGAGCCATTCTTCTCTCATGGGACTATGCAGGGGCAGTTATTTCAGAAGATGAAGTGCTGCCTGCTGGAGGAGAGCATAGAGTTGTTTACAAATTCCCTGAGTTAACCCACGTCCCTATTTTCCTTTGGATGGTAGCCTGGTACTATTCAACCAGTCTGTGGTGTTTTGTGACTGCAGAGGTGATAAACATTTTTTCTGGATTGGGTCATAAAATGACTTTGACCTGAAGAAAAAAGGAAAATGTTTATAACTCTAGCTCATGCTTTTTGTATACAGTATTTGAGTAATAAACACAAATACTGTGTGTTTCAATGTGCCTGCATGAACGCTAGATGGCAGCTGGACCTAGAAAATACATTATAGTGCAGGGTACCTTTTGAAAGACAGGTTTTTCCTATTTCTGATGTCCTTAAAGTGGTGGCGGTTGGAAATAAGAGCATTTCTGAATCTGGACCTGAAGAGCTTTGTGGATCAAAAGCTTGTCCCTTTTGCTAACAGACAGTCCAATAAAAAAATATTACCTCACCTACCTTTTCTTTCTCATGATAGTTACTCAGAATATCTGGAAATTAAATAAGTGAGGACTTGGACCGTGTGTGTTGAGGAATATGGAAAATTAATTGTTTTGCAATTCTAGCATGAACACACACATCCCCTGACCTATTTTTAAAAGTACATGTGTTGAAAGAGAGTGACTTTTGCAAGTAATCTACTCAACCTTAAAATAAGAAACACCTTTGATCTACACTGTATGTACATAACCTCAGGACATAGATCTAGGTACACAATGCAAATATAAATGGGACATAATGAATTGAGTTCTGATCATGTGGAGATGTACGTGTTAAGTTGCCCAAAGATCAATAGAGAGCATCAAACTCAGAGAAATATTTAGCCAAAAATATGCTGTAATGAATTAACACTAGTTCCTACTATCCTTGTCTGTGCCCCTTCATGTATCCCTTTTCTCACTGGGCTATTCCAGGACTATGTTGTTGGGGTTAGTTCTCTCACTAAGTAGCAACTGAGCAATTTTACTCTTCCCCCTCTCCCTCCAGCCACAGTTCATGCTGAAGTTCAAGTCTCTGTAACTTGTAAACATTTCTCTCTGGCTATTTGAGAGCTATGAGGGAGGAGAGGTGGGCTGGGAATTATGGGCTCAAGACCCCTTGGGCTCAACTTGCCATGGTGTCTGCATCTGAGTGAAGAAAGGGGCACAGGGTTAGTTGTGGCTCCCCGATCCTGCACTGCCCAGCTTTGCTTGAGTTAGAGCTGCTCAAGAGCTACCTACATGATTTCAACCCAGTGAGAATCAGCATAGTGGAGCTCTGTTCTACCACAGTCTACCCTCTGCCCCTAACTCTCTTCCAACAAGACCCCTATACTTGGTGTTTCCATGAGCTTTATTCCAGGAAGGAGCACTCCTAGGATGAGGAAATTAGTCACAATTTCTGTCCCCTTTGTTCTCGGCAAAGCACAGCCAATGGGAGCTGCGATAGGCTGAACCTGCCGATGCCACAGGTAAACAAATCATCCCAGCCCACCAGCAGATTTCCCTGATGGGCTGCAAGCCAATGGTTGCCGATCCAGCTCTAACCCAATGACTGTGCCACTGAGGGTAAATACTGAAATAGTCATTAGGCCAGAGAGAGAGAGCACGAGAATGACTGTGCAGTCCAGTGAGTAGGAAGTACCGTCTAGGGGGGATGAGAGACGGAGGTTCCAATTCCCCTGCTGCAGTCACACTAATGAAAATTAGTTACCCACAGAGGAACAGCTTCAAGAGAAGAAACTGAGGGAGCCTCATGTCATGTACCTCTTGTACACAATAAGTTGCAAGGCTGCTACAAGCAAGTCAGGGATCTGTACCATGGATATGGACTGACTACAGAGCTTCCTTGCCAGAGAGATACAGACCAGATGTGTTCAGTGTAAGGTTCTTCAGTATTCTGCAGGTCCGGCTGCAGTTAGCTTGCATAAGGCATGATGCACATGGCACCACCTCAAGGTGAAACAATATTACACTGTTTATCATTCCATTACATCTCCCCCTTTGGCTATCTGCATGCTACACACCACTTTCGGCAGCACTCAGTGAATGTGCATTACAGTGAAAGCACACTGCATTCGTGCTATGTTGTGAAGCTAGGTATCCATGAAGACTCTGGCAGAGGGGAGGCAGTGGGGAAATGCTTCAGCTGCTCACCAGTGCCAGAATCTTTCCAAGGACAGTGAGTGGGGGGGGGGGGGGCGTGCAGAGAAGGGCTGGGCATGTTAAAAGGATGTTTGGGTTGCTGGACCTAAGAACCTGAGAGGCAAAAGAACACCGCCCAACTTACTTGGGGGGTGAGTCTTTTGCTCATGGTTTATGAACCCTGTATGCAGTGTTTTCCCAAGTTAATGCCATGTTACTTCCTTCTTTTGGTTAAAAGTTTCTTTTCTACACTCAGAGACTGTGCTTGCGAAAGGGGAAGTATTGCCATTCAGAGCACCCAGGGGGTGGTGTGTCATTTTCCCAGGTTACTGGATGGGGGGCTTAAGCTGGTTCTGTGCTGCATCAATGGAAAGGATCCCCTAGATATTGAACCCAGCCCTATTGCTGCTGGCTCTGCCTGACAGAAAGGTTACACTAGTAATAGAATCAAAATCATATTTTGTTCAGAATAAATTCTGCTGCAGTGAATTGTGGTCCATTGTCCATCACTGGTTCTTCTGGAATACTGAGTAATAAGAGGGATACCAACAGATCCTTCTGTGTGTGGAGCCAGGCAGCCATCTAACTCATTCCTTAAGTGGCTAGACTATGTGATTGCAGGGGAGGGGTTACCATGTGTGGCTCACTAGCATAGCACACCTCCTTCTGCAGCTCAGACTTAGGTGCCTATCTCCATGAGAGAGGTGGGGCTTAGAAAACTCCCCTGTTATCAGCTTTTCCAATTGGCTAGCTTCAGTGCTTACTGCCTAGCATGCTGAATTTTGTGGATCCCATTCTAAAGCACCTTTCTCTCCTCATTCATTACATGGAAGGCTTATGTGTGTGCCTTCCTGTGATTCTCTATGAGCCTAAAACTTAGGTATTGCAATGCTCAGTGTTCCAATGCCTACGTCCCTTTGTGGATCTGGACCTATGTGTTTAATATGGCTCAATGTAACAGTTATACACCTAGGATCAAAAAATGGAGGCCATGCTGACAGGATTGGCAATTCTATCTTGGGATTTTGAAAATGACTTGGGGTCATGATGGATGATCAGCCAAACATGAGCTCTTAGTAAAAATAATGAGGAGTACTTATGGCACCTTAGGGATTAACAAATTTATATAGGCATAAGCTTTTGTGGGCTACCTCCCACTTGGCTAATGTGATCCTTGGATGTAAAAATAGGGGAATATCACATAAGAGTAGGGAGGTCATATTCCATCTGTATTTGTACGTGTAACTGCTACTGCACTACTGAGTTCAGTCTGATGTCCACAATACAAGAAGAATGTTCATAATTTGGAGAGTGATTCAAGAAGAGCCACAAAAATAATTCAAGGTTTGAAAAATCTGCCTTATAGTGATAGACTCAAGGAGCTCAATTATTTATCTGCACAGAAAGAAGAGTAGGGGGTGACTTGATCACAATCTATAAGTACCTACATGAAGAATAAAATTTAGGATGATCCAATGGCTAGAAGTTGAAGCTAGATAAATTCTGACTGAAAATAAGGCCCAAATTTTACAAAGAAAGGTAATTAAACATTGGAACAATATACCATCAGTGGCAATTTTAAAATCAAGAGCGGATTTTTTTAAAAAAAGGTGTTCTATAGTTCCAACAGGAATTAATTCAAGGTTATACAGAAGATCAAATTAAATAATCACAGTGGTCCATTCGGTCCTTATAATCAATGAATGGATCTAGGGAAATACCGTTTGTTCATTTCCAATGGGCAGAACCCCACTAATTTTGGTGAAAGCCAAAAAAAGCCTGATTTCTGCTAAATTCAGGCCCACTGAGTGACTATTTGGTGCTGCAGACCAATGGAGCTTTCTGGGGCCCCCTGCTGCTGCCTATACATATCCCAGACAGCAGATTCCTAGAGTTGAGGTCTTCAAATTTTTCCCCCCACAGCCACTTTCTGCAGAGGGAAAAGTCTGGCGGCCCCCGGGGGATATGTCTGCCAAAATGCTGCCGCAGAAAGCGGAAGCTTCTGCTTTCCACAGCGCCATTTCGGCGGGACTAAAATAGCCCACCCAGGAGTTTGGCGATCTCCCGGGCGGGCTCGGCAGCGGCACCAGGGTCTCGCGCACCCCCTGGGATGTGCGCACACCAGTTTGAAGACCACTGTCCAGAGGGTTGCACTTTTCATTGTTCATGTAGACCAAGCTCTGTATGTTATCCAAATAGAGGCCTGGCTGGAGCGGGCAGGATGGAGTTGGGAGTAGGGGACTGACTGGAATGGCAGTGAGGATCCCAGCTTGGGAGAGCAAAATGAGGATGGGGGCCTAGCCAGATGAGTGGGCAAGGGTCCGTCTGGTGGCCCCACTGCATGAAGGGGACCAGCTGGGGGTATGGCTTAACCTACATAAGCAGAGGAGTGTGTGACTGTGATGGGGTCGGGACTCACCACCGCAGCATCTCCGCTGGAACGTCTAGGAATTAGTTCAGTTCATTGTGGAGCACCCTCGGCTGGCGGTGTCCCATCTGTGGTCCTGCTGTGTTAGTCTCTGGTTCGTATCTGGAGCCATGTTGCTCCTGGCTCAGCAACATCCACATCAGACCACTGTCCTCCGGCAGTGCCCCCTAGTCCATCCACACCTCCTTCCAGGGGGGCGGTCAACAGCAGTCCTTGCACCTGCCACAGCAGCCAATCACAACCCCCAAGTCTAACCCCTTACATCAGGGGACAGGTTGCAGCCTAACACAGCCACTGCTCCACAGCCTGGTGGAGGAAAAGGAGGGGACCCAGGGACCCTCTAACAGCAGCCTCCCTGCCCTCTTTCTCTCCCCTTGTCCCTCAGTCTTCCTTGGGTCACTTCCCCCTGACCCTCTCATTTTCTTTTCTGTTCAGGGCTAGCAGTCTGACAGGTATCAGGCTGGAGCTCTTCTCTGCTCCCCCGAGCTGAGCTGGCCCGGGTCTCCTTCCTTCAGGAGACCAACCTTCCTCTCTGAAGGTCCAGGGAAGACTGATTGCTCCCTTCCTGGGTAGCCTTTGTATAGGGCTTAGTCTAGCCCTGATTGGCTGGCTCTAATCTTGGCCTTTATTAACTCCCCATAGGCCCTTTCCTGATTGGCTCCCAGTTGGCGCAGCCACTCTGGCCTACTCTAGTCCACTCTTTCATGGGGATGGGGCAGCCCCTCCACCACAGTGATCATCTAGCCTTAATAGTCCCCTCATTCCTTCTCAAATCTCATCCTACTAAATGATCATTGAATAGATCAGAAAAGATCACAGAGGTGTAGTTCAAGCTCAGCATTAGCCAGGACTGCATCATAGGTAGAGAAAGTAAACAAACTTCAGTAGAATAAAACCAAAAATAAGTTTATACCTGTGAATAAATCAAGAAGGCTTTACCAGTCTTGGGAATCTGTTATAAATGAGTAACAGCCCCTGATTACTAAGGCTTTCCACTAGCCTCAGTGGGCAGAGGACAATTGTTGGGTTTGCCCCAGTACCAAAAGGTGAAAGTAATAGAAGTTTCCTTTATGTCTGCTTCATTGTACATGTAATTATAACCAGCATTCTGAACACTCACATAGGAAAACACATATAGAAGATAGCAGTTCTTAATAGTGTTAGAGATTCCTGTTTCAATATTTACTCTAAGGCCATTAGTAATATATTAGCAAAGAGGAGCCAAATTGTACTGCCCTTTATTTGTGTGCCTCAGTTGGCTAAAGATGTATAAATGTGATTGTTAATGACAAACTACTATAGCAAAGAGAGAGAGAGAGAGGTTAAAAACCCTCATTCTGTAGATACTTAGCTCTTAATATGTCTTTCTGTTGGAGACAGAACAAACACTAATATAAAGTTGTCCATCATAAGCCATTTAGCTGTTTGAAACTGTAAAACACTGGCATTCGGTCCAATAAATATCAGTTACAAGGAAGTTCTCCAACTGTGCCTTGACAGGACACTTAGGGTGATATAAAACCCAACGATTAACATCCAGTGTCCTCTGATGGCCCTAGATGTGCTCCACAATAAAAACCTTTATAGCTTCCTGCCAGATATGTGCCTGCACCAAGATCCAGTGCCAGAAACTCTGCAGTCTCCTCCATCTTCTGGACACCCCAACTCAGCTCTGGGAAATCATTTCCTTGGGACTTTGTGGTAGAACTACCAGAATCCATTGGTTTCACCACCATTCTGACAGTGGTAGATCAATTATCTAAAATTGCTCACTTTATTCTCTGCACAGGTTTACCCTCTGCAGAGGAAACTGTCCAGCTCTGGATAAACAATGTAGTCGGTCTTCATGGCCTCCAGATTATATCACCTAGGGACCACAGTTTACTGCCTGCTTCTGGCATAAGGCCCTATGTTTATGAGGAGTCTACATGCACCTGTCCTCTGCCCACCATTCATAGTCAAACAGAAAGTATCAACCCAAATCCATGAACAATACTGATGATAACATCAACCATTTCCAGGATGACTTGGTGCAAGCACATATCTGGCAGGAAGCTATAAAGGTTTTATTGTGGAGCACTTTCAGAGCCACCAGAAGACACTGGATGTTAATTGCTGGGTTTTCTATCACCCTAAGTGTCCTGTCAAGGCACAGTTGGAGAACTGCCTTCCTTGTAGGTCCAGGGGAACACAATGTGGTCCTCCACAAATGTGATCTCCTGTGTGATGTGCAATTCTTGGTTGTCAATGGCCAATTTGTCAGATGGAATTCCAGAGATGGAGATGAGTGTGAATAGGTCATGGAGGTAATTTGCATAAGGAAGTTATGGGATTTGAGACTGTGGTCTGGTTCCAGACTGGAGCCTTCTGGATCAGGGCCATATCTTTGGGACAAGGCACTGGCTTTGCCATTCCTGATTCCAGGACAGTAGACCAGGGTAAATCGAACTGGGAGAGTTGGAGCTGCCATTGGTTCAAGGCCTTAGCCCTGGCCCCTGAAAAGGTATTGTAGGTTCTTGTGGTTTGTAAACACTTGGACTGGATAATGGGCCCCTTCCAAGTGGTGTCACCACTCTTCAAATTCAGTCTTAATTGCCAGGAGCTCCTTGTCTTGGATCTCATAGTTTCACTCAGCAGGTATGAGCTCTTTGAGTCGTAGGCACTGGGATGAAGTATTTGCTTGGGTCCCTGGCTTTGAGAGAGGACCACGGTACTAGCTGCTCCTGCTTCCACAGCAAAAGCTTGAGCCAAGTCAGGATGGGCCAATACTGGAGCAGTGGTGAAGGCAAGCTTCAGTTGCTCAAATGCATGCGGGGCCTTGGGCGATCAACAGAACTTGGTGGGGTTTTTTTGTTTGGAGTTGGGCATTGAGGGGTTTGACTTGTTTTGTTTGGAGTTGGGCATTGAGGGGTTTGACTTGTTTTG
>ML677334.1:79092215-79226665 GCA_007922305.1 Dermatemys mawii | reverse complement strand
GACTTGTTTTGTTTGGAGTTGGGCATTGAGGGGTTTGACTTGTTTTGAAAAATTTGAAATGTACCCCTGGTAGAAGTTTGTAAAGCCTAAAAATTGTTGTGGTGGGAGGGGGTGAGAAGGGGCCGCCCAGTTGCAGACAGACTAGATCTTGCATGGACCTTCCATCTCGATGCCTTCTGGGGACAGGATGAAACCCACGACCTCTGTTGAGGTCTAATCAAATGCACACATCACTAGTTTAGCATAGAGACGATGTTGTCATAGTTTCTCCAGGTCTGCACAGCCATCAGTGGTGTGTTGGTCCAGATCATCTGAGACTATCAATATATCATCTAAGGACACTACCACAAACTGGCCCAGTAGGTCTCGTAGAACATTGTTAATGAAATGCTGGAATATTGCTGGAGTATTAGTCCGAATGACATAAGTAAATATTTGAAGTGGTCATAAGGGGTCACTGGATATGCTTTTGGCAGAGTTTTGATGGGAAGGTAACTTTCTGGTCTCACCAGTGAACAAGGGGGTCATGAAGGGTCAGCCAGGAGATGCAAAAGATTGGGAGGAAATGTAGGGAATGGATCATTCAAATTGTATAATTTTTCTGTGTCCCCAAATAATGGCCTCCAGGGGACACTCGCCTCCACAACTGGCCCTGAGGACAGCAGAAAGCTATCAATAGTTTTGGTTGTGTCGGCCATGGTCTTGTGTAGCAAGGGGAACTGTAGGGCCTGAGCTGTAGCTGCATCCATAAAATCATCTGCTGCTCCTGAATCGATGAGGACCTGTTAGAAGAGAATCTGCTGGGGAGGTCCCCCAGGATGTGCAGCTGGATAGTCACCTGCAAATGGCAAGTCTGTGGTTGGGGCATAGGGTGTATCTCAGTGAGAACTAGGGACCTTCTTTCAAGGTCCAGTCTGGTTCCCCTCCCCAGGCCTGGGTTGGCTTGTTTCTGCATGCTCTTTGGCATTTGTACTGGCCAGGCTGAGACGCCATGAGCAGTTTCACCACAGTAGAAGCATAGGTGGAGCGGGTGGTACTGTTGTTTTTTCAGGTGTGAGTCGCTGGCAAACTAGAGTGGCTTGCATGAGTTCAGTGGATGATACAAAAGCTGTGGTCATGGTACATGATAAGGGAGGCTCTAGGCAACCTCCTTCCTCCTCCCTTTGTTCTCGCAGATGATCATCTATGTGGATGGTGAGGTGCACAAAGGCATCTAGGTCTGTTGGCATATCTATATGGGCCAGTTCATCTTTGATTTCGTCCCTCAAACCCCATTGGAACTGGTATAGCTGTGCTCCTTCGTTCCACTCTGTATCTGCTCTGAGGTAGTGGAAGTGCACTGCATAGAAGGCCACTGTGCCCAGCCCCTGCTGGAGTCCCATCAGTGTGGGTCATTGAAGGTGGTGGACATCAGTTGAAGAAAAGCATCCCAGTCCAACAGAACTGGCCTATTTCCTTCCAGGAAGAGGGAGACCCAGTCTAAAGCACCTACTGTCAGCAGGTTGCTATAAATCTATCATAAATGAGTAGAAAATTGTATTGAGTATTGTAATGAGTAAAAAATGTTAGGCTGGATTTCATTTCTGCCAAATGATCAATGATAGGGTAGTCGGAGAAGCTAAAATTCATGTAACAACGAGACTGATGGGTAATGGTTTCTGAACTGTAACATTGTATGACAAAACTTTTACCAGCCCATCCTCTTTTGACAGCCTCCCATAAACTTACCCATGGGAGTTAATGAAATTAGTTGCATGTCAAAGCTTGGCTTGGATTGGAGAAATGCTGTGGAAGTTGCTTTTTTGCTCTTGCTCTTCTAAGCTCTGAAGCATGTGCGTGAGAGCTTTGCTGAATCAAGGCCCTAATGCTGGCTTGGGATCAGTTGAATACAATTCTGAAACATTTCTCAGCTTGAAATGTTTAGCCATTAATCTTTCAAATTTGCATGGTGGATTCACAGCAGCCATTCCCAGAAATATTTACTTCCTTTGGTGTTAGATATTTTTATCCAGCTATTACTCAGGGTTTGTCTGTATAAATGCTCAGTTCGTGACAAGCTGGGCTATAAATCTATCCTGCACGAAGTGTCTGAACTGAACCTGCTGCTGCACATTAGACATTTCCTCATTCACTTTAATATACTTCTGTTTCAAAGCAGGATAGCTCAGTGCCCACTATAGAACTTTTTACAGTAGATATACACCCCAGCTTGCCATGAATTAAGCGTTCATAGAGACAAGCTCTTAGTAGCTACCATGGAACTGCTAAAACCAATAACTTTAATTTCATAAGATCAGTTTTAAATAGGCCAGTGAGTGACCTGTTGCTGCTCCCCTGAAGTCAGTGAGTGTATTGTCTTTGACTTCAGTGGGAGCAGGAGCAGGCAGAACATTTTATTATTTGTTCAGCTCTCTAGGCAAACTGTAGGTAACTGAGATATTGATTTTAGAGGCTGACCCACCTGCTTTGCGTACCAGTTCTTTGCTGCTCTCCAGGGATGAACAGCTTGAAGACAGAAGGGTACAAATTTGGTTCACTGGCCCACTGTTTTCTTCTTCACAGAGTTCTGGGGGTAAGATTCCAGAGTAGAGAAGCCTCTGTAGCCCTGGCTGGCCTTGGGAGCAGCTGCACGCTTACCAGCTAGCCATTGCTTTTCACTCTGCTTCAGGTTTGAGTGAAGAAGAGCACAGGACAGTGTCAGAGCATGTAACTGAGTTCTGAATAGCAAGGAGTTCAGTTAACAGAAATAATAGTGTAAAATATTTTTATTTTGTTCTTTTTAGCGGGCTCAGCAAAGCTGCTTGTGAATGGGCCATATTCCCTTTTTAATCTTCACCCGGGCCTTTGTCCAGCAACGCACTTAAGCTCACGATTCAGTTATATGCATGAATCATCACATGACTTCTCAGAGTATTCTGTGGGACTACCCACATGGTTAAAATTAAGCATGTGCTTAAGAATCATGTTAAATCAGGGCTCTCTGCTTGACATCCAAATGGAAATTCTGCATGAGCAGCCTCACTGACCTTTAAGGCTCATTAGATGAGAGAAACATTTTAATAATTGGGTTTGTTGAATCCTCCTTTGTCTAATTCAGTAATAGGAATTATGTTCTCAGCAGCTTTTGTGGCTGACAAACCCCTCCATTTTGCTGCAGCACTTTATCTCACACAAAAGCCATTTACTGCTTTTTATACTTCTCCACCATAAATGTTAGCCCTGTAATTAACAAGCTTTTGAGACTGATTAATGCCTCAGCTAAGATTTAGAGTGTAATACATTTCAACAGATGTTTCTGGTATTGCAAAGCAATGTGATTTACCTTAATCCATATACAGAAGTGTTGAAGGTTAATTGCAATCACCACGAGGTTTGCTAGAAACGAGCAAAAAATACCCAATATAGATGAGTTCACAAACATCACTAGCATTTCAAGCAATAGAAATGATTATGTTTAGTATGTTCAGCATATCTAGCAATACCTCATGCTGGCTTTTCCTGGAGAAAAGTCTGTAGTAAACTATCAAGATTAGATAAAAGTCTTGATGATTAACAGTACACAGTTATTTTAATTAAATAGTGTCATATGCCCAAAGATACAAAATAATATTTTTTAAATAGTGCAACCTGCCTATACTATATTACTGTATCATAGAGCAATGGGAACGTTATGGCAAAGTCAGTGGACTGGATTTTGGGAGATGTGGGTTTAATTCTCCGTTCTGCTACAGACTTGCTGTTTGATCATAGGCAAGCCATTGAATCTCTCTGTGTCTCAGTTTCCCATCTGTAAAAATTGGGGATAATAATACTTGCTTTCTCCTATCCTAGATCTTTTTTGTCTGTAACCCTTCTGCCAGGCCGGGTTAATAGCAGCAAGGGCCGGGTTCAGTACCTAGGGGTCCCCTCTTAACAACACAAGGCAAAAACTGGCTCGAGCCCCCACCCAGTGACCTGGGAAAATCCTAACACCCCCCCCCCCGCCCCGGGTGCCTCAAAGAGGCAATACTTCCCCTCTCGCAAGCACAAATTGGTGTATCAGAAATTTTTATTAACAGGAGATAAATGACATCATCAAATTGGGAAAAAACACCACAACTAGGGTCATAAACCAATCCCTGAGCAAACCGCCACCCCAGCCGATTGGGCTGTGTCCCCTTCTTTAGGTTTGTGAGTCCAGTAGCCCAAAAATCACCCAAGGTCCCCAAAATGTCCCACAGCCCAAAAGTCTCTGGAGCCCAGCAATCCAAAAATCACCCAATAGTCCCAAAAGTCCAACAGCCCAAGAGTCTCTGTTCCTGGTCAGTGCAGAGTTCAAAAGTTAATCTGCAGAGTCTTACCTCCCAGCCTGGGTGGAAATGGAGGGTAGGGCAAGGGGCACCTTACGTGGTCCGGGGCCGACTGCGCCGCCTCTCCGTGAGGTTCTGCTGCAGCTCTCCCCACAATCGGCTCTGCTCCGCTCTGCTGGCTGTCCCACGAACCGCTCTGCCCGTTGATCCTCTAGCTGCTCTGCTAGCCGACACACAGACAGCTGTGCCGTGCCGGTCACTCTGCCTGCAGCACCAACGCCTCCGCTAGTTGACACACAGACAGCTCTGCCGCGCCGGTCACTCTGCCCGCAGCACCAACGCCTCCGCTAGTTGACACAGACAGCTCTGCTGCACCAGTCACTCTGCCCGCAGCACCAACAGCTCTGCTAGTTGACATACGGACAGCTCTGCCACACCAGCCACTCCGCAGCACCAACAACTCCGCTAGCCGTCCTGCTAGCCGACACACAGACTGCTCTGCTGCACCAGCCACTCGGCACTTTTTTCAGGCCCCCCTACTTAAGACAGTGCTCAGTGATTTCTTTAGCTCTTAGGTGATTTCAGCTCACAGTAGGGGAGCCTTAGTGCAGGTGCACCAGTGAGCCCAAAGCAATTTTCAGCTCAGCAGCCTGAAACCAGGCTCCTAATGGAAGCAAAATTCAATTCTGACACTCCACAGTGGAGAAAGGCAGGGTACAATAGGCCTGGGAGGCCCTCAGACAGAGCCCTCACCAACAGGTATGTGTGCTTGTCCACCACCTCTCTCCACCTCACAGTGTTCTGAAACGCATGGCCCTTGCCCAGTGAGTGCTACCTAGATGATGGTGAGTCCCTCCATCATAACAAGGGCCAAGTACATGTCCATAGTCCTTCACTCACATAATCACAGTAACATCACTTTATCATTCCTGCCCCAATAACATAGAAACTGGGGCTCCCTCATCAGCCGAAGTGGCCATGTGGGCTGCTGTGGGCTCAGGCTAGGCGCAGTGGGTGTGTCTATGCAAATTGATCAGCCCCAAAGTTATTTTCCAAGACTCACTGCAATTCCCATAGTTCGCCACCAGATGTCAGAATATATCTCATTCCTGACACTGCTTACATGTCTATTTAGACTGTAGATACTGTCTGATCACCCAGCACAATGGGGTCCAGATCTTGGTTACAACGCAATACAAAACTGTTGTACCATTTGTAGTCTCACACTTCACTATCAGTTTGAATAAAGAAGTTTATGTCTAGTGAACAGGACTGTACTGGAGAGCTAAAATCTAAAATCCCCATATCAAATGGATGTTAGTCCAGGGAGCACATAAAGCCATATTGGAAAAGATAAATAAATCTGTTCAACACTGGCAATTAAATTTTTAGCTTAGTCAGAGAAATGCAGACAATAAACAGCCACCTACACCTTGATATAGCTGCTAGGGCTGTTATCAGCCTTTCACTGAACTGACTGATTTATTTCAATGTACATGTTTCCTTTATCTGAACTCTAAGCACATTGCAAATTTTTACAACGTTTGAGCCATCAACAGAAAACTTCCAACTTCACTCAGTGTGGTCAGAACAAGTGTACTGGCTTCCAAGAGGAAATGCTGGATTGCTTTAAGAACATAACTATTTGTATGTGGAATCTCCCCTATTCCCCAGATATATATTACAAGATCAGGCTGAAGATGTAAAATCTGTCACCAGTTTGGGGCCTTATCCTGTAGCTGTCACTCCCACAAGTAATGATCCTTACTTATCTGAACAGCTGATTTCAAACTGCCACTGAATGTCTTGTCATTGTGTGTCCATAAGACTTCTGAAGGACTACTCACATGTATCCAGCAATCCCAGAGTCATAGGCTTACTACTTCGATGGTATTTAGGCTCCTAACTTCCACTGAAATCTAATACCTAAGAGTAATTAAAACTTTAGCCATAGTCACTCTGTCCCTACAGTTAATACGTGAAATGGAAACCTGACTCTCCAAATCCACTGACAGTGATTCTATTTCTCCTTCCTACTTCTATGGGACTGTTAATTTTTTCTCTGACAGATTTAAGACCGTGATTCTCTTTGTCTTTACATCCTAGAGCACATGACTTATGAGGAGAGGCTGAGAGAACTGGGATTGTTTAGTCTACAGAAGAGAAAACTGAGGGGAGATTTGATAGCTGCTTTCAGCTACCTGAAAGGGGGTTCCAAAGAGGATGGATCTAGACTGTTCTCAGTGGTACCAGATGACAGAACAAGGAATAACGGTCTCAAGTTGCAGTGGGGGAGGTTTAGGTTGGATATTAGGAAAAACTTTTTCACTAGGAGGGTGGTAAAGCACTGGAATGGGTTACCTAAGGAGGTGGTAGAATCTCCTTCCTTAGAGGCTTTTAAGGTCAGGCTTGACAAAGCCCTGGCTGAGATGATTTAGTTGGGGTTAGTCCTGCTTTAAGCAGGGGGTTGGACTAGGTGACCTCCTGAGGTCCCTTCCAACCCTGATATTCTATGATTCTATTAGAAGGCTTAGGGGTCCAGGCACAGTATTGCTCTTCTTCCTTCAATTTGTTTTTAAATTTCTGGAGAGATGGGGGTAGTGGTGGAAAGAGCATTTTCCTACAGTGAGGATGACTGTATAAGTACCCAGAAAGAAAGATACGATAACCAAGTCTGTAGCAATCACCTTGCTTAGAAATGTATACACTCCAGTTTGAATTCAAGGGGCCAAGCTCTCTGGCTCAGTACTTTGCCTAAGTACTGAAGATTTGTTCAGCAGTGACCAAGACATAAATGTAAAGACAGTCCCTGCCTAGAGGAGTTTATCAGCATCACCATAGTTATGGTAGAAAGGAGTTTTCCCCCACGTCAGTTTTCACCTTTCTCTGCAGCATGGGGCATGGGTCACTTGCAGGTTTAAAGAAGAACAGGAGTTGGCAACCTTTAGCACGCGGCCCATCAGGGTAATCCGCTGGCGAGCCAGGAGACATTTTGCTTACATTGACTGTCCGCAGGCATGGCTCCCGCAGCTCCCAGTGGCCATGGTTCATCGTTCCTGGCCAATGGGGAGCATCAGGATCAAGCCCTTAGACATTACTTAAGAGCTTGTAAAACCTTGAACAAAATGGGTTGAACTGAGACAATATGCTCAAAATCCAAATCTTTTAGAAGGGCTTCATGTGCGATCCAGAGAATTGTTTTTAGTCTGGTAGGAGCAGTGAAAATTACTGTCAGACATTCAGAATGACAGCCCCAGGGCATCCACAGGTTTTCACGCATTTCATTCTGATCTGTTAAACATGCTCTTTATAGACCCAGCTAGGAGCTATTAGAGCTCTTAGTGATGCTGTGTGTCTTCTTTGTAGTTGCTGCACGGTTCATCTTTAAGTCTGTAATAAACTTAGCTAGCCTGTTGAAACATGCACGGTGATATTGTGATCTCAGCCTTACAGATGTTCTCACGGATGCTCTTTTCTCTCTCCACATTCAGCACAATTTGCCCAGCCCAAATATTTCACAGTTCACTCACCATGCTTCCTGCTTTGGGGCCAGGAGAAGAGTAAAAGAGAAGTCTCCATTAAAAAGAACATATTTCAACCAGCACAACGCTCATTTGAAAAATACACTTAGCTATTTCCTGTTGGTGGTGCCACTAGTATTACCAAACCCCCGGGATGAGGAGGTTTCATGCTGCTCTCCCCAAAGCAAACAAGCCAAGAAATAAGGAGCAACATACAGAGAACTACATGGACTTTTTCAAACATGCCAGGGGGAAAAAATGTAGAACAATTTTGAAACCACCCTGTAGAATTCTATAGCTGCAGCATAATCCTCTCCTAAACTGTATAGGTGAATTTTAAAATTAGGAGAAAAAGATATAATTGCTACTAAAGGTTATGTCTCTTCTAAGTCCTGTGCTGAGGGAGGCTCAGAAAAGCCTGAGGCATGGGCCTAGATTTTTAGAGCAATCTGTATATAGAACCTTACTATTTTACTATTAGATTCAAGATATGTAACTTTAGGATGAATTAAAAATGGATTTGGAACTGCGGTCATATTTCCTACATCCATGTTGATTCACATCCTCTTATATAGTGTACACGTGCCTGTGGCATAGAAATAGTATATTTCAGTTTGCAGGATGGGGAACACCAAGTTCAAAATGATTTTTTAAGAGGTGTTAGTTAATTGATTCTTTCAACATATACCTGGCCTGCATGCAGTCTAAAAAAGAAAAAAGAAAAAAGGAGATTAGAAGGACCAAGGTCTACTAGCCTCCCTCCAGGACCTGCAATTACAGGGAAATAATTAGTTCAGGGGCCAGCAACCTACGGCACACGTGCCAAAGGTGGCATGCGAGCTGATTTCTGGCAGCACGCGGCAGTGGGCTCAGCCTGCCGCCGCTTTGGGGGGTTCCCCTGCTGGCCCCTTGCCAGCTGGGGTCCCGCCGCCTATATGCTGAATTAGTTTCATGCCTTTAAACCTGAGGACCACCAGCTACAGCAGCAGCAGCAGCAGCAGCAGAGGCAGCGTGCTGTGCTTCATTCCTCTCATTGTGATGCTCTTACTGCATGCACACATAAGAACGTCTTCACATAGTATCTGAATTGTCCTTCTGTCTCTTAAACTGTGTAGGAAATAAAAAGATGCCCAGCCAGTCTACTTGCTGCTCCCTGGTCTCCTGGAGAGAGATGAAGAGGAAGGAAACCCCGTTGTTCCTTTGCAGCTGTAGAAGGCAGAATTAAGCAGAATGGAACCACTGAAAAGGTGGATTCCAGTTATTCTGGAAGACCACTTACCATGAAGTGATCTTAAGTAGAAACTGACTTTGTTATAAAGATAGCCTCCAGTTATGCAAAACTCCACTTGTGACCAAGTGATCCAAATACAAGCTCGTACATCTAGGAACAATGAATGTAGGTCATACAAGATGGGAGACTAGCTCAGACTGCAGACACACGGATAAAGGATAATGGTAAATAACCAATTGAGAATGGGGTTCTAAGATGATCATTGGCTGCATAAGCAGGTGGAATATCAGGTAGGAGTAGGTACTGTATATACTGGTTCATAAGCCACATTTTTTTAGTAAAAAAGGGAAGCATCAGAGAATGGGGTCAGCTTATGAATGGGTATAGAGAGGGGGAGAGGTGAGCCCTTCCCTGCAACAGAGGGGGCAAAGAGAGGCAGCACAGCCAGCAGAGCCAGAAGGGAAGAGGCAGGACCAGAGTCTCTCCACTTCTGGCCATGCTGCTCTCCTCCCAGTCCCCAGAGCAGGCTGCAGTTGTGCCACCCACTGTGGCCCGCCAGAGCAGGCTGTGGCCACGCTGCCCAGGCTGCCAGAGCAGCTCTGGCCAGGCCAGAGATATCCTCCCCTGGTCCGCCCCACCTAAGGTGGGAAGGGATGAGAAGGGGAGAGTGTGAGGGTCCCAGGCCAGGGGTGGAGTCATGCGGGGGTTGGTCACAGGGGTTATTCCCCTGACCCCCAGCTTCTCCTGCCCCCAGAAAAAAATTCCCCGCCAGTTGCTGTCCTGGCCCATCAGGGTAAGCCACGGGCGGGCACGGACACTTTTGTTTACTTAGGTTTACCTCCGTGCCTGCGGACACTTGAGGTAAACAAACTGTCTCGGCTCGCCAGTGGCTTATCCTGGGAGCCAAAGTTTGCCAACCCCTGAATTATAGGGTCAGCTTATATATGGATTATAAAAATGTTCCATTTTTACTTTTCCATTTTGTGAAGGTTGGCTTATAAATGAACTGGCTTATGATCGAGTATATTACCTCTGGATATGACATCAGAGAGACCATCACTGGAATGTTGTGTCCATTTCTGGTGTCCATGCTTTAAAAAAGATGTTAAAAAACTGTAAAAAGTTCAAAAAAGAACTACAGGAATGAATCCAGGTCTGGAAAACATGCAAGAAATGCAATCTATTTAGTTAAGTCAAGAGAAATGAAAGAGGTGACAATCATTGTAACCAATTAGTTAATTTTATCATTGAAATTTGTTATTGTCATAGTTAACTCATATGTTATGTCCTATATAATCAATTTGTAATGAATAGATATAAGCAAAATAGCATTATAAAAGTACAAGACTGACAAGTATTTAGGCGTGATGACTGTGATCGGTAAGATGCTTCCCGGGTTACACAAGACCTGACTTACGCAAATCCGCACTTACAGAAAAAGTTCCGTAAGCTAAAAATAGGAGGGATTTTTGTTTTGTTTTTTGCATAATGGTCAGAGATACGTTTCCAACTTATGCAAAATTTGACTTACACAAGACATTCCAGAATGGAATGCTAGCATAAGTTGGGGAAGTCTATATAAGTAAAGTAAGGCTGTAATGCAAAGCCTCCAAGTGTTTGTAGTTTACTGCATTCATTCTTTGTATGTTCCTAGAGCCTCCAAATCTCTACTCTATTTATCTTTAAACTGAAGCAAAAGAAGTGGACTCACTATAATTTACCACAAAACAGTCAGTTTGTTCAATTTAAAAATAAAAGCTACATCATGGTCTACAAGTACCTATGTGGGGAAGAGATTTCTGATAGTAGATGGCTCTTTAATCCAACAGAAAAATATATAATGAGGTCGGTTCTGTGGTTGGAAGTTGAAACTGGACAAATTCAGACTAGAAATAAGATGCACATTTTTAACAGTGAGGATAATTATCATTTGATCTATGTACCTAAGCACGTGGTGGATTTGCCATCATTTGAAGTCTTTGGGTGTTGTTTTAAAATATACGCTTTAGCTACATTAGAAGTTATGAGTTTCATGCAGAAATTACTGGTAAAGTTTTACAGAGGAGGTCAGACTAGATGATCCTAAGGGTCCCTTCTTACCTTAAAAATGTGGGTTGCACTTAATATGGTAAATTGTTGGTAGCTTTAGTGTATTATGTATAGGTACAGCTGCATGTTAATCAGAGTTTCCCTGATTAAATTGCATCACCGTAAGATTCTCACAGAACCATGGTTTTCACCTCTGGTCCGTGGACTCCTGGGAATCTACAGATTATGTCTAAGATTTCCAAAGGGGTCCATACGTCCATTCAAAATTTTATAGGGGTCCACAAATGAAAAAAAATGTATAGGAGTCCACAAATGAAAAAATGTTGAAAACCACTGTAATAGAACAAATACGCAACTAAAGTTTCCAAATGAGAATCTTAAGGTGATGCAATTTAATCAGGGAAACTCCGATTAACACAGCTCTCATCCCACTGTGCTTTTAACCTGTCATATGTGATGAATTCTTACATAACTTAGCCACAATAACCCATGCCCTTTTCCTGTAACCTTGCTTTATGCCTCTGTTTGTGGTTTTATTTATTTTTGTACATTAGTTTGAACTGTAAAATGACTGTTCTTTGTCAAAGGTTAATCTTGTTTTTGCTGAAACCATGGGCAACCCTGTCAGTGGTGGAGTTCTTTTAAGAGTTGACATCAGAATGTCAAGGACTGTTGTGATAAGGGAGATGCACATTGAAAGATGAAGCACTACAAAAGGCATATTCCAGGTACTGTACGCAAGGGCAGCATTTGAGGTATGATTCCAGGGTTGCCAACTCTCACAATTTTATCATGCATGTCATGATGTTTTGGGTTTTTCTTGAAGCAGCAGCTCCTGGACTGTTGGGATTACAACCTTTTATTTAAGAAGAAAAGTAAGTGTCTAGCTCTCATGATGGCAGAGAACAACCTGAAAATGAAAAACAAGTGAACCTAAAGTCTCAGAGACCAGAAGGCAAATATAAAGTAACCAAAATGCACTTGGTTTCAGCAGGAAAGAGGTTAATCATTTTGACAAAAAAACAGTCAGAAATATATATAATGGTTCTCTCTTTCTTTCACTTTGCTTTGTGTCTCTATGTATAGTTTTATTTATTTTTTGTACATTTGTTTGAACTGTAACATGACTGTTTTTTTGTCAAAACAAAAAACCACTTTCCTGCTGATACCAAGCACATTTTGGGTACATATATATATATATAATTATTGTAAGTCTCATGATTTTGTGGGGCCTGATACATGATTTTTTAATACTTTGGATTGGAAATACTATGATTCATCCCACAGATCTAGTGCATTCCCAGCATGCCATGTTAGGCAGGGTGAACATCTGATGGAAACAAGTGAACATCTGATAAAAGTTCCTTCTATTTCTGAATGTCCAGCCATGGTCTTTTCATATCCTTTGAACATCTAAGACAGGTCTGCACTACTTGGAAAGCAGCGAGGGCCATATTACTGCAAAAAAACCAGCTGCGGGCCGAAAAGCCCCGCCCCCATCCGCTTCCCCCCACCCTACCGCTTGACTTGCCCCACCCCTACTTACCCCCCGCCGGCCACACAGTGCCCCTGTGCGGGCCACATTTGGCCCCCGGGCCGCATGTTTTGCAGGCCTGATCTAAGAATACCTCTTCCCTTGATGAACAGAGAAGCATGAACTGTGGGAATAGGACTCCAAATTTTGGTTTCCTCATTCAGAACCAGATAGTCAAGCTTAGCCAATGCAGGCAATATTTTTTAAGGAGCCCCCATAGATATTTCTGTATGTATCCAGCCTGTGCACGGAATGGAGGTCAGGCATCTTGAGCAGCAGGGGGAGCCATTTCTACAAGTGCCAAGAGAAAGCTCTGGGCTGGTTCTGAACAGCTAGGCCCAGGTCCCAGCACAGCTGCAAGGAAGGAGATTGGCTGCCAGAGCCATTAACCCTTAGGCAGGGGAATCAAGGAGGTAGTCCAGCTAAAGGTGAGTCATGCAATTTTCTAGTATCTGTGTCCAATTACATCATTCATATTCATGAATGGATTGAATTGTTAATCTCAAGGTTTGCAGTACTGATTTAGCCTGAGTCAGGCAGAGGGTGACTGATTTATAGACTTGTAAGGCTACTGAAAAGTTGGAAAAACCTCTGGGAATGTTCTGTAGGCCAGAGGTACAGATGCATTTGCTGTTTCAAACTGCAGAGGCTCATACTTTAGCGCTGGATGACCAGCTTCAGTCAGCAGAGATAACTGAGATGATGGTCATCACACTTAAACAATAGCCATTTTTCTGTAGTGGGGACGCTCAACATTTTCTTTTAACAGGCAGCTGGGTGTTGCCACCCCCAAGCATGCAAAAATCATGTGTCAGACCCCGTGAGACGAACTTAAAAATGTAGAAGTGACGAGTCCTGTGGCACCTTAAAGACTAACAAAAGTATTGAAGCATAAGCTTTCATGGGCTAATACCCACTTCGTCGGATGCATTGGCCCACAAAAGCTTATGCTTCAATACTTTTGTTAGTCTTTAAGGTGCCACAGGACTCTTTGTTGCTTCTGCAGATCCAGACTAACACGGCTACCTCTCTGATTCTTAAAAATGAAGAGCTTTTCAAAAGTAATAGGTTTGGGGTTCTTTTATTTCCCTGCTGGTTTTTGAGCCTTCAGAGTGTCCATTTTCTGTATACCCATTGGGGCTAGAAACTTTGTTTTAAAATGAAAGACGAGAGTCTCATGGAGTCATGGAAATGTAGGGTGGAAGGTCTACATGAGGTGTGGCTTTCAGAAGTATTGTGAGATTTGCAATAAAATCACAGTCAGCAAACTGCAAATTCTAGCTATGGTAGAGATCTTCCTTAAACATATAATGGGGAACTGTAACTGATGGAACCAATAGAAACTGTCAAAATGGGAAGAAACTTTTAAAGTTTACTTACAATAAGGACCAAATCTGTTATATTTGTAGTGGTATCATGAACCAGTTTTGCATTGTGGAATAATTTGCTATACGAAAAATAAACAGGAATTAATTTCAGTTTATATAGCATAAGAAAATTGCACATACTGTTGTATTTGTAAACTGGCCAAGAAAGTTATAAAGCCAGAAAATTTGCCTTACTTTTGTTGTTAGCATGGTGGATAATCATCTGTTATTATGAATAATACTTGGCAAGATACTCCTTTCTTTTCTTTTTCCATCAATTATCCACTGAAGAGGCTGGCAGAACATGTTAACTAGATGCAGTTGCCCGAACACAGAGAGACACCCAGCAATAGTTAAATTTTGCCAACAACTCCTAGAGGAGCTTTGGCACACACATTGGGTTAAAATGTTAGCACGCCTCTAAAATGCATCCACTAAATTTGCAATTGTATTCTTAAACAAATTCAGATATAGACATAGCCTATATTTTAAATCAAGAATGACTAAGGCTACACATTTGTCATGATCATGACTTCTGTGTCAAAATAAATTGTTTTAATAATAAATCATTATCTTCGCTGCCTCGGTCAGCTTGCAACTGAGCAAGATATTTCCATGAATGTGTACAATGTCCTGTCCGGAATGGGAGAGTCACTTGGGATTTTTTTTTTTTTCAAAATAAAGGATATTTTGCACAAAATTTCATTCTATACATTTGCGATTCCCAATTTTTTCATAATTTCTGATGCCCTAATAATGACACATGCACCCCAGCCACTTTTTTGACAGATTTCAGGCTCTACTAAGTGGATTTTGAAATCATTGTATTTACTATTAATCACAGCCCTGTTTCTCACTTTTAAATTCTCCATTGACCATGAGTAAGCTCTTAAGCCTACAAGCCCTTTCCCCCTAATGCTACTTACCTCCATAGTCTCAGACTGTCATTTTTAATCTTTAATAAATATTAGATGACACGTATTTTAAATATGCACATGGTGACTTGCTCACCCATACACCTTCTTGATTAGATTTATTTTAAAAGCTCTTCAGTTTCAAAGCAGTCTTGAATAACTTTACCAGGTCTCGCAAATGCCTTAAAACTAAATCTTTTGTTATGTGAATCTCATTGGTGGGAGAGGGAAGCCCTAGATAAAATATTTTCAGATATTAAAATGTGATCTATTTTTTATCCTTTAATCCTGCTCAGCAGAAGTAAATTTGAACCTCGGTGACTCTCATATCTGAGAGATATCTTCATTTTCTTCAGTCCCAGTTGGTTCATACAATCATTATTTAATCCTGCTCTACCCAGTACCATTTTCATTCCTAAGTAATTGTTTAGGAAAAGGATTTAGTGAAAAGGAGATTAGAGAAATTTAAAGGCACCGCTGACTGTGCCATAATAAACTATACATTTTTGCCCTGCATAACTGGCTAATAATATTGCCAATGAGATATAGGCATATGGATTAAGCTTCAACACACCCTCGTTTCCTCACAAAGAGTCTTGTGATGAGTCCTGCAGTATGAAGTGTTAAACTGTTCAGCTTGTTATAACAGTTCTTATTACACTCCAGAGATCCTACAAAAGCCAAACACACAGGCATGAGAAGTATGTTGGTATAGTGACATTGCAGAGTAATTTCTGAACAGGACCACCCACCTTACAGCTCCCCAGTTACAAAATTAACACAAACTCCTAGACCGCAGAGATGACAGACCAAATGTATCCTTGCTGTAACCCCAGTGAACTCAAGTGTAACTCAGAGTTGGCCTGATGTGTTCTATGTGTTAGAGTAAAACTTCAAGGTAATTCCCAAAAAAATAGCACTGTAACAACAGCCTCAGTGATTGTAAACAACCCTGCAGATTCAACATAGCGTATAGGGAATGACAGGGTAACAGAGAGCAGGGATGAATAAACAGCCTGATAGAAATAAAAAAAAATAACCCTCTGGATGTCTTTAGCATTCTACCCCGAGTCTGGAATGCCCCTTGAAAACATGGTTGTCTTTGTCAAATTTTAGAATGCAGTCAGTCTGGCCCAGTGGTGCACTGTTAGCACTGTGGCTGTCCCTGCTTTCCACACTGGCGTTGGTTAGATATGTGGTACACTGGAGGACGAGGGGTAGAGTTTCAGGTACTCTGATAATATATATTGTGTCAGCCGCCCTAGAGAGAGAAAAAACAGACTGAAGAGTCATATACTTACAAACAGGGAAGAAATAGTAAGGGAAGCAAAAGTGGATGGGAGCCTGGTAGGCAGTGACCGTGAGATGGTCGAGTTCAGGATCCTGACACAAAGAAGAAAGGAGATCAGCAGAATATAGACCCTGGACTTCAGAAAAGCAGACTTTCACTCCCTCAGGGAACTGATAGGCAGGGTCTATTGGGAGAAGAACATGATGGGGAAAAGTGTTGAGGAAAGCTGGCTGTATTTGAAAGAATCCTTACTGAGGTTGCAGGAACAAACCATCCCGATGTGTAGAAAGAATAGATATGGAAGGCGACCAGCTTGGCTTCACAGTGAAATCCTTGCTGATCTTAATCACAAAAAAGAAGCTTACAAGAAGTAGAAGATTGGACAAATGACCAGGGAGGAGTATAAAAATATTGCTCAGGCATGCAAGAGTGAAATTAGGAAGGCCAAATCACACTTGGAGTTGCAGCTAGGAGGAGATGTTAGGAGTAACAAGAAGGGTTTCTTCAGTTATGTTAACAACAAGAAGAAAGTCAAGGAAAATGTGAGTCCCTTGCTGAATGAGGGGGGCAACCTAGTGACAGAGGATGCGGAGAAAGCTAATGTACTCAATGCTTTTTTTTGCCGCTGTCTTCACAGACAAGGTCAACTCCCAGACCACTGCACTGGGCAGCACGGTATGGGGAGGAGGTGACCAGCCCTCTGTGGAGAAAGAAGTGGTTCAGGACTATTTAGAAAAGGTGGACGAACACAAATCCATGAGGCCAGATGTGCTGCATCTGAGAGTGCTAAAGGAGTTGGCTGATGTGATTGCAGAGGCATTGGCCATTATCTTTGAAAACTCATGGCAATCAAGAGAGGTTCCGAATGACTGGAGAAAAGCTAATGTAGTGCCCATCTTTAAAAAGGGGAAGAAGGAAGATCGGGGGAGCTACAGGCCAGTCAGCCTCACCTCAGTCCCTGGAAAAATCATGGAGCAGGTCCTCAAGGAATCAATTCTGAAGCACTTAGAGGAGAGGAAAGTGATCAAGAACAGTCAGCATGGATTCACCAAGGAAAAGTCATGCCTGACTAACCTGATTGCCTTCTATGATGTGATAACTGGCTCTGAGGATGCGGAGAAAGCAGTGGATGTGTTATTCCTTGACTTTAACAAAGCTTTTGATATGGTCTCCCACAGTATTCTTGCCAGCAAGTTAAAGAAGTATGGGCTGGATGAATGGACCATAAGGTGGACAGAAAGCTGGCTAGATCGTCAGGATCAAGGGTAGTGATCAATGGCTCCATATCTAGTGGCAGCCGGTATCAAGTGGAGTGCACCGAGGGTCAGTCTGGGGCCGGTTTTGTTCAATATCTTCATTAATGATGTGAAGGATGGCGTGGACTGCACCCTCAGCAAGTTTGCAGATGATACTAAATTGGGAGGAGTGGTAGATATGCTGGAGGGTGGGGATAGGATACAGAGGGACCTAGACAAATTAGAGGATTGAGCCAAAATAAATCTGATGAGGTTCAACAAGGACAAGTGCAGAGTCCTGCACTTAGGACAGAAGAATCCCTGGCAGTGCTACGGACTAGGGACCGAATGGCTGGGCAGCAGTTCTGCAGAAAAGGACCTACGGGTTACAGTGGACGAGAAGCTGGATATGAGTCAACAGTATTGTCTTGTTGCCAAGAAGGCTACCGACATTTTGGGTTGTGTAAGTAGGGACATTTCCAGCAGATCAAGGGATGTGATCATTCCCCTCTATTCAGCATTGTTGAGGCCTCCTTTGGAGTACTGTGTCCAGTGTTGGGCGCCCCCACTACAGAAGGGATGTGGACAAATTAGAGAGTCCAGCGATGGCAATGAAAATGATTAGGGAGCTGGGGCACATGACTTACAAGGGGAAGCTGAGGGAACTGGCCTTATTTAATCTGCAGAAGACAAGAGTAAGAAAGGATTTGATAACCGCTCTCAACTACCTGAAAGGGGGTTCTAAAGAGGAGGGATCTAGACTGTTCTCAGTGGTACCAGATGACAGAACAAGAAGTAATGGTCTCAAGTTGCAGAGCAGGGGGGTTTAGGTTGGATATTAAGAAAAACTTTTTACTAGGAGGGTGGTGAAGCACTGGAATGAGTTACCTAGGGAGGTTATGGAATCTCTTTCCTTAGAGGTTTTTAAAGTCAGGCTTGACAAAGCCCTGGCTGGGATGATTTAGTTGGGAATTAGTCCTGCTTTGAGCAGGAGGTTGGACTAGAAGACCTCCTGAGGTCCCTTCCAATCATATTCTATGATTTATGTGTCATGTGAAGATGGTAAAGAATCACAGAGTCACTTTTCCCTAACAATGAACAATAATTTAGGCTAAAGAAAACAATACAAAGTAGGTAACTGTATCTGGCAAGTTTACTTTCCCGTCAGTCTGTTTTCATGAATCTCACTCACAAACCCGCTTCACTCGCCTTCTCAGCAGCCAGGCAAAAGGGTGGCGTTAAGGAGCATTGTGACTTAGAGTGCAGCGATTGGTTGGAGAACCTCAACTGCCCGCCAATCCCATTGTATCACTAAAGGCTCTTTGACAGTTGTCAGTGCCAACTGCCAGCTGCAGATGGATGTGAGTCCGCACGCTCGCACCTAATGGTCAGTGGAGTTGTAGGCAGGTTTCCCGTGTCTTACCTCTTGGATACCTGCAGGGAAAGAGAAGCCGGCTCAGAACCCTAAATCAAAACACATTAGCAAAAGGTGGGTCCTGCTGTGTTATTTATTTTAAGCTTATTTTAAATATTTCAACCCTTAGCAGCAGCATCTTCAGGATTCGTGCAAAGTTGCCTCTCAGACTGGCCTCTACTGGAATAAATGGCCCCTGGCATGGCTGACTTGAGCTCATGGGGCCTAGCTGCAGGGCTAAAATTTGCTGTGGACCCAGTGTGGGGGGTCCCAAAGCTCGGGCTCCAGCCCAAGCCCAAATGTCTACACAGCAGTTTTACAGTCCCACAACCAAAGCTCCGCAAGCCTGAGTCAACTGACCCAGGCCAGTTGCGGATGTTTAATTGCTATCCAGATGTACCCTCAGACCCCCGTAACAGGGTGCTGTCCAGGAGATCCAGGCCAGGCCCCGTTAGCCCAGATCCAATTAAAGGGGAATTAGTTGGGGTTGGCAGGGAGACTATGCCCAAATTGCCTGGGGGAAGGCACCTGCGGGCCTGTTTAGCCACACTACTATATAAAGTTGTCAGGGAGGAGGAAGTGGGGGGGCACTGAAAAGGGAGAAGTATGGGTGCTCTAGATGCCTGCTGGCTGGGAAAGCTAGCAGTCGGCCTGCAGAAAATGTACATAGCAGGTAGTGGGAACTGGCCCAAAGAATAAAAGAGCACTGGCGCATGTACTTCAAGTGGTCTCCGGCTGATTTTGTGGAGCTAGCCGAGGATGGCTCGGTTACACCCCCCAAAAGCAATACACAATTAGCCAATAAGACAAGACAAATGTGTGTTCCACTGTGAGATTTTATGTCCTTTGGGGCGAAGTGGGGACCCAGGGAGCAGATCTATTCCTGCTGCAGAATCTTTGCTCCCTTTTGTTTCACAGCTGTGTTTCATTAGTGCTCAGCCAGGCTGCTTTTCCCTGTTGGATTTGAGAAGTTCATTGTATGGTGATTATCTTTGCATGGAAATGTGGGGATATTCGTGAAAGGTTAGTAGTGGGGGTTTCCGAACACACTATTCCACCCTAGATAGCACATATTCAGGGCATATAAAAAACAAAGATATTGCTCCCTGTGCATTACACACCACATGTTTCGGAGCTAATCCAAAGTCCACTGAAACTATTGGAAAGACTCCCATTGACTTCACTGGGCTTTGGATAAGGCCATTAAAGCAGTTGGATTTTTTTCCCCTTCAGTGAGAACGCTTAATTATTAAATTGGACAAAATGGTTGATCATCTCCTGGGAACCTGGAAATCGACCTCATGTGAGAACTTTGATGCATACATGAAAGAATTAGGTAAGAAATATTACATGGCTTTAATGCTTTTTCTCTTAATGTTAAGTATCCTTTCTCTCTTTAATATACACTGTTTTTTAAGTAGAAATAATCTGGGGATCGCTTGCTTTCTTGTCACTTGCAAACACAAAGGGGTGACCACTATGAGATGGTAGAATAGGCTAGGGGAAGTGGTGGGACTCCTTTTTCCTTAAGACATTCACTGCTAGAGTGGACTTGAAATGACACTGCAGGTCCTGAACCTCCATTGCCTAGGAATTGCCCAGATAATCTGCTACACCTGAAAAAAGCCTATGATATTTATAAAGTAACTTAATTAGTAAATCATTTGTGAATATTCTAGCCAGAGGTGGTTGATTACCACTCCCTGATTCCTTTCTTGAGATAATGTAAAAAGATGTATGGTTTGTTTGCACTGATTTTGTTTTAATGACTAAATGGTTGCTTTTATCCTGGAAAATTGAGTTTAGGATACTGAGCAATGGAACCAATTGCTATACTTGTAAAATGTGGACATGATAGTACCATCAAAACCCCAAATCCTGTGAAAATACCAAGATCCCCTTCAACTAAGCCAAGAGTTGGAAGAAGCCCCCGCAAAGAAGAGGAAAAGTGATGGTACATGTTGTTCAGTTGCCGAATAGAGCCAATCAATTAAAATTAGCATCATTTTCGCAATGGCCTAATATTGGGTTTTCCTAGTAAATACCAAACTCTTCTCATACCTCAGATATGACAGTACCATGACAGTGACAAAATTGATTCCCTAGTACCAATTGACAAGTGCTGGCTTGTTCCTACAGTCTGCTTCCAAAGCTGCTGACACCATTCTGAGACATGGCTGTTTGCGCTACATAAAACTGTATGAAAGGACTTGCAGTTATAAGCCAAACCCTCCCCTGAAAAGTGGTGATTTAGGCACAATGTAACCCAGATTTGAACAAACCAATAAACTCCACCCCTAATTACTCTTTACGTTTTTTCTAGGGATGTCTCAAAAGCTCACTAGATCTCCCCTAATAAATGATTTCAGCTTGTTTTGGTGCTGCAATCCTTCTGAAATACAAACTTTTTGAGGCATAAACTCTGAAGGGATCAGTTTGTCTCTGTTCTTTGTGGGAACAAAGGGCTTAACTAATAATTATTCCCGCACAACACAAAACATCGTTTGTGTTCTGCTTTCCATTCATTGGTCAGTCACCGGCAGTGCTTTATCCAACATAGGTAAGACTGCAAGCAATGAATAAATGAGCCCTTACCATGATCAGGTCACACTAAGGAGACTGTGTAAGCCATACTTTTAGTCTTACCTCATAAAGTGTATTCTGAAGTGCAAGGTACCCATGTCTATTTAAAACTTTTTCTGAGCACCTTGTAGTAAACTTTATGAGGCAGGTATTAAAAGTAGAATGTGGGGAATAAGGAAGATGTCTATATTATTGCATGTGAATTTACGTGCCTCTGTTTACCTGCTGGATATTCTGGCTGACTACACAGCATTAAATCACAGATTCATATAATCATAGATTCTAAGGCCAGAAGAGATCATTGCGATCCTCTAGTCTGAGCTCCTATGTAACACAGGCCATAGAACATCCTCAAAATAATTCCAAGGGCAAATCTTTTAGAAGAACATCCAATCTGGATTTAAAAATTGTCAGCAATGGAGAATCCACCATGGTAAATTTCTCCAATGGTTAATTACTTTCACTGTAAAAAATTTACACCTTATTTCCAGTCTGATTTGTCTAGTTTCAGCTTGCAGCCATTGGACAAGACTATCTGCTAAATCAAATAGCCCATTGTCAAATATTTATTCCACATGTGGGTACTGGTAGACTGTAATCAAGTCACCCCTTAACCTTTTGTTTGTTAAGCTAAATAGTTTGTACTCCTTGCGTCTATCACTAGAAGGCAGGCTTTTGAGAACCGTGACCCATTTTTCCTTCCTTGGCTGCTGTGGCGGACCCTTGTATGTCAGCCGAAAAGCCGCTGAATAAATTACTGCTGCATTCGGCGGCTTTTCAGTGGACATGCCGAGCGCTCCCGAAATAGCTCGGCATGTCCACCGAAAAGCCACCGAATTCGGAAGTAATTTATTCGGCAGCTTTTAAGCGGCGGCAGAAGCTCGCGACCCCCAGTTTGAGAAACCCTGCTTTAATCCATTGCTTCATTTCATCTGGCCTGCGGCAAGACTCCATGTCGCAGGCTGAAAGCCCCGAGCCTTGGCTCCCTCTCCTCTCCCCATGGGGCTGAAGCCGTGAGCGCTGGCTTACCCCCACTGTGGGGGGAAGTTAGGGTCAGCTCCAGCTCCCAGAAACAAGGGGCATACCCCTGTGGCCCCTAGGAGCAGGGGTGATCATGGAAGCTCTGCATGCTTCCCCCAACGCTGGCTCTGCAGTTCCCATCGGCGAGGAACTGCAGCCAATGGGAGCTGCGGGCATGGGCAGCACCCACTGCGCAGAGCCTCCGGGTCCCTCTCCATAGGAGACGGACATGGTGCCTGCCTTAGCCCCACTGCAGTGCTGACCGAGAGCCGCCTGAGATAAGCACTGCCCAGCCAGAGCCCACACCCCTAATACCTTGCCCCAGGTCGGAACCCCCTCCCACACCCTAACTCCCTCCCAGATCCTGCACCCTGACCTGCACCCCAGCCTTGAGTCCACTCCTGCACTCTAAACACTTTGGCCCCAGCCTGGAGGTCCCTCCTACACCCCAAACCCCTCATTTCTGGCCCCACCCCGCAGCTTAGGGGAAGCCCTGAGCCTCCACCTCCCATGAGGCTGTGTGTGGCTGCAGCTGATATTTTTCTGTGGTTCAGTGGGCCCCTAATAGAAAAACGGTTCTCCACCCCTCTCCAATTGGTCAACTTCCTTCTTGAACTGTGGACTAGAAACTAGAAACAGTATCCCAGCAGCAGTTCCACCAGTGCCAAATGCAAAAGCATAATAATTTCTCTGTTCCTACTTGAGGTGCATCCAAAGATTGCATTGGCCACATCATCACACTGAGAGCTTCTGATCAGCTGGTTATCCACTATGACCCACAAATCTTTTTCAGAGTCACGGCCTCCCAGGCTTGAGTCCTCTATCATGTAGTTATGGCCTACATTCTTTGCTCCTAGATTTATAACTTTACATTCAGCTACATTAAAACATATATTTACCAAGAGATCTAAATCTCTCTGGATCAGTGACCTGTCCTCTTCATTGCTTACCACTCCCCCAATTTTTGTGTCATTTGCAAACTTTATCAGTGATAATTTTATGTTTTTTCAGAGGTCATTAATAAACAGGCCTGCCAACGGTGGGGAGGGGGACAAAGAGAGCAATTGCCCAGGGGTCTAGGTGATTTAAAAGGGCCTCGTAGCCCCTGGCCCTTTTAAATCACCCAGGCGGGCTACAGGGCTCTTAGATGTGTGTGTCTGCTCTGGGCCCCATGCTTTGGGGGCCCCCGTGGGCTGACACAATTAGCCAGCGCAGTCAGTCTCGGAAGTGATGGATTCATCATTTTCGCCCTGGGCCCCGCGCCTGTGAGGCCCAGAATTGCTGTTGGCAGGCCTGTTGATAAAAATGTTAAATAGTGAAAGAGCAAGAACCAATTTCTGTGGGACCCCACTAGAAACATACCTGATGATTCCCTGTTTAGAATTACATTTTGAGACCTATCGGTTAGCCAGCTTTTGATCCACTTAACGTGTCATGTTAATTTTACATCATTCTGGCTTTTTAATAAATACGTTGTGCAAAACCAAGTCAAATGCTTTACATAAGTCTATTATGTCAACACTATTACCTTTATCAACCAATCTTGTAATCTCAGAAAAAAAGATATGAAGTTAGTCTGACAGGTTCTGTTTTCCATAACCCATGTTGATTGACATTAATTATATTACCCTCCTTTAATTCTTCATTAACTGAGTCCTGTATCAGCTCCTAGTTGTTGGAAAACTCTTGCCTGCCAGTTGCCAGAAGGCAGGGATGCCAGAACAAAAGGGATCAGAGGTCCATGGCCCCATCACTTTTTATTGGCTATAAGGTGATGGAGGAGAGGGGGCAGATAGGAGTGAGCAGGGGGCTAGGCTTCGGAGGGAAGGGACAGCATGAGGGCAGGGACTAAGGGAGAAGCGTGGAGGGAGGGGAAGAAAGAGTGTGAGGCTAGGGGTTCGGGAGCAAGAGGAGGTACAGGGGAGCAGGGTCACGGTTTGGCCACTGGTTGTCATCCCCTTTAGGGCACTTCTGTCACTCCTGCCAGAAGAGTGATGTCCTATTTTTCCAAGGCCAGAGACTACAATTGAAGGAACATCATCATAATTATCATAATCAAACACGCATAGTCTACTGAGGACCATTCTAATAGCCACTGTGACCATAGTTGACGGAATTACACTGTGCATCATGTAGTAAAGTCCCCAGATCTGATAGGGCAGAACATGCAGCAGACTGGGGACTACCAGAGGCAGGGGATCTGCAGGAAGTGCCTGAGATAGCTGAGCTGAGAGAGGTGATGGGCTGCAGGTAAGCCCCAGGCACGTGGGCCTTTTGTGGGTTTAACCTTTACCTCTGCTCACTGAGTACGTTTGGGTGAATGGGCAATACATCTGTTTAGCAGTAGCTGATTTGAGTCTCTTTAGTCAGGCACCCGAGAATGAGCGTACCAATTGCACTTGGGTCTGTTGTGTTAACACAGTTAGGGGACCAGAGGCGCTGCTGCCCTGGGATCCAGTGAAAGGGTGGTAGAACCATGGGGTTTCACCCAAAGAGAGGTGTAGATAACCTATCCCTTCAGGGGTTCATTCACGGGAGATTCAAGGAGATATAAGACACCACTTGTCCTGTAACTGTAGGAGGAAGGTAGGAATAGGAGGTGTAGCCTGCAGATTCAGTCTAAAGTATGGGTGGGGATGAACCTCAGAGTTCCACTCTAGAAAGACTTTCCACTGGGGAGAATGGGAGAGATCATAGGTGCCAATTGCTCCTGAGCCATCACATATGTATTAAAGTTCTTCCTTTGTGATCATGGCAGTTCTTGCCTGATGTCTGTGGCCCTGATTTAAAGCTCGTTGACTTCAGTGAGCAATAAATTGAGCCCAGTCCTCACTAGGAAATTGCTAATGACTGGAAATATTAAGACCTATGTAAGCATCTGAGGATGTTTGCCATTTCTCATCAGTGCCACTGTTCTCCTTCATGACACACTGAAATCCATAAGGGTTTTTTTCCCTGCTAGCGTTTAAGAGGTCTGAATTATCTTGCTTACAGGAGTGGGCTTAGCCACCAGGAAACTGGGCAAGATGGCCAAACCCAGCATGACCATCAGTGCTGACCGCGATATGGTAACCATCAAAACCAAGAGTGCCTTTAAAAATAATGAGATATCTTTCAAGCTTGGTGAGGAGTTTGATGAAACCACACCAGATGACCGGAAAACGAAGGTGAGGATTAAAACTGTCCTTCACTGTGCTCCCAATCTGCTGCAACAGGCACGGACAGTTCTTTGCCACATAGTAATAACACATCTGTTAATTATCAGAGTGGATAATTAGATAAACACACCTGGAAAGCTCGATGCAACTTAAATAGAGCTTTTATATCCCCTCCAAAAAGGAGAAGATCCAGATTCCATGAAGTACATTAGGAATTTTTTCCTTAGATTTATAGAGTTTAAGGACAGAAGGGATCATTAGATCATGTAGTCCAGGGGTCGGCAACCTGCGGCACGCGTGCCAAAGGCGGCACGCGAGCTGCTTTTCAGTGGCACGCAGCAGACTGAGCGGGGTAGGTGGGTCGGGAACCCTAGACCGGCAGCGGCACACCCTCTTCTATCCTGGGGAGCATAGCACTGACCCTGCATAGCCAGTAGGAGCCAATCCCCCACCCGCCGGATCAAGCCCTGGGGCACCTCCACCTCCAGCCAGGAGCGGGTGCAGGGTGATGTGGAGAGCTAGGGCTGAGGGAGGACTGAACATCACTGGCCACTGCCTCCCGCGCAAGAAGGGGCATGTGTGCAGAGGGGCGAGTGGCTCTTTGCAGGCTGCCACCGCCCAAGCCCTCCCCTGAGCCACTGAGAGACGGGGAGCTGTTGAGCAATGCCTCCATGCCATGGGGGGAGCGCAGTGGAGGGGGCTGCTGCTGGGTTCCCCACCCGCTCACTCCGCCATCCTCCCCTATAGGTGGGTGTCAGTGTGGTGCCTGGGGACAGCGGAGGGGAGGGGGCGTGCAGAGTTACAGTGGTGCAGAGCCACGTGTGCGGAAAACGGCAATTTCCCCTCGCTGCCACTGCCACCACCAAAATGCGAGGGGAGGGCCCACCGGAACACCCGTCCTTTCAGCTACACTTCAGGTCCAGCCCTTCATCACCCCATCTCAAAAACGATATATTGGAATTGGAAAAGATTCAGAAAAAGGCAACAAAAATTATTAGGGATATGGAATGGCTTCTGCATAAGGTGAGATTAATAAAACTGTGAGTTTTCAGCTTGGAAAAGAGATGACTAAGGGAGGATATGATAGAGGTCTATAAAATCATGACTGGTGTGGAGAAAGTAAATAAGCAAGTGTTATTTAGTCCTCATAATACACGAACTAGGGATCACCAAATGAAATTAATAGGCAGCAGGTTTAAAACAAACAAAAGGAAGTATTTTTTCACAAAATGCACAGTCAACCTGTGGAACTCCTTGCTAGAGGATGTTGTGAAGGCCAAGACTATAACAGGGTTCAAAAAAGAACTAGATAAATTCATGGATAGGTCCATCAATGGCTGTTAGCCAGGATAGGTAGGAATAGTTGCCAGAAGCTGGGTATGGGCAACAGAGGATGGATCACTTGAGGATTACTTGCTTTGTTCATTCCCTCTGTGGCACCTGGCATTGGCACCTGGCATTGGCCACTGTCAGAAGACAGGTTACAGGATACTTATGAACCTTTGGTCTGACCCAGCGTGGCCGTTCTTATGTTCAGTGTAAAACTCCAAGATAGAAAGTGGGACTTTCTGAGTGTTGAGTGAATCACTTCCTTAGCCAGCAGGACCATCAGCTCTTCTGGGCCAGGGCTATTTTTCAATATATGTTTGTACAGCAACTAGCAAAACTGAGCCCCCCTGCACATGGGGGTACTGTGTGTGCCTCTGCTCTATAAATGATAATAATTTGGGCAGGATATTCATGTTTTGCTTCTTTATGTTTCTTCAGAGCATTGTGACCTTAGAAAATGGCTCATTAAATCAGGTCCAAAACTGGGATGGCAAAGAGACCACAATAAAGAGACAAGTGGTAGATGGGAAAATGGTGGTGGTGAGTGAATTTATTCTAGTTATCTGATCACTGAGTAATGCAAAGATGTAGAGAACATCTAAACAGTTATAGTTTAATTATACGTTCCATTTTCTCCTTAAATAAATGTGGCTTATGTTAGAAATCTGATTGGTTGCATAGGGCAGGAAGAGAACAGTAGAAAATAAGTTGAATCAAATTAATATTATGGAATGAGACAAGAGGAAAGGTGGCCTGGTGATTAGCATAGAACCCAGAAGATGTGTGTTCAAGTCCCTACTCCACCCCACATTTCCTCTATAACTTTGGGCAAGTTACTTAGATCCAGATCCTCATAGGTATTTAGGCACCTAACTTTTGTTGATTTAAATGAGATTTAGGCACCTAAATGCTTTTAAAGCTGTAGGCCTTAGACTCTTTGTGCTTCAGTTCCCCCAACTGTAAAGTGGGGATAAAAGTACTTCCCTATGTTAGAGGGGTGTTGTGAGGATTAATTCATTTAATGTTGTGAGGTGTTTAGATACTGTGGTTGTGGGGGCCATATAAGACAGACAGAAATGAAGAAGCTCAAAAGATGGCTGAATTCATACTAATATTAGTCATTACTGTATGTTTTGATTTTTTTGTAAGTTGGAAGAAAATGTGAAAAGAGCTAATACTAATAACCTTATAATATAGTTCAGTGCACATCTTTCTTTGCACAAATAAAATGGGTTGGTTAATTTTTCTTCTCCCTTTTTGAATTTAAAGTGAGATTGTCTTTACAGTTTTTCTGCGAGAAAGTACAACTGTTTTGGTGAACTCCTCTTTTGTCTTCTAGGAATGCACCATGAATGACATCACCTGCACTAGGATCTATGAGAGAGCCTGAAGATACTCTGTCAGTACCCTGCTTGACCAAAAATTGGAGTACTATAAACTTAACTGTTGTAGGTACTAAATAAAAAGCTTATGCAGTAAATGCAGTAAATATGTATTGAGTGTTTGGATTTTCTTTAAAAAGATTGACAGCTCCTTGATACTAAATTTGCCTCACTAGAAGAATCTGCCCCATGACACCATTGATCCTAACAGCATTATGTATTTGTCACCAGCCACTTTTTTAAAAATTCTATTTTGAAAAGAATTGTACTTGAGCCCTGAAAAAGTTTTCTAATTACTGGGTAATGCACATTCATTTCAGTGTCTATGGAAGATTCACAGTACCTTAGACACTGCCATTACAACTGGACCAGCTGAGGGAACAACATAAGAACGGCTATACTGGGTCAGAACAATGATCCATCTAGCTCAATAGCCTGTCTTCTGACAGAGGACAGGGACAGATGTTTCAGGTGAAATTAACAGGGCAATTTATCGAGTGATCCATCCCCTGTCATCCAGTCCCAGTTTCTGGTAGTCGGAGGTTTAGGAACAACCAAGAGTGTGTGGTTACATCCCTGAGCATCCTGACTAATAATGAACTTATCTAATTCTTTTTTGAGCCCAGTTATCCTTTTGGCCTTCATAACATTCCCTGATAGCGAGTTCCATATGTTAACTGTACATTGTATATGTTTGCTTTAAATCTCCTGCCTATTAATTTCAGTGGGTGATCTCTGGTTCTTATGTGAAGTAGTAAATAACATTTTGTTACTCACTTTCTCCACAGTATTCCTCGTTTTATAGACCTCTATCAGAACCCCCTCTTAGTCATCTTTTTTCTAAGCTTAACAGTCACACACTTCTTAATTTATCCTCCTATGGAAGCTGTTCCATATCCCTATATTTTTCCCTTCTTTCTTCACTTTTTCTAATTCTAATGTTCTTTTTTGAGATGGGGTGACCAGAACTGTATGCAGTATTCAAGATGTGGGTGTACCATGAATTTATGTACTGGCATTGTGATATTTTCTGTTTTATCTCCACCTCTTCTAATTGTTCCTAACATTCTATTACCTTTGCTGACTGCTGCTGCACATTGAGCATATGTTTTTAAAGCACTATTCACAATGACTACAAGATCCCTTTCTTGAGTAGCAACAGCTAATTTAGACCTCATTTTGTATAGCTGGGATTATGTTTTCCAGTGTGCATTTCTTTGCATTTATCAACATTTAATTTCATCAGCCATTTTGTTGCCCAGTCACCCAGTTTTGTGAGGTCCCTTTGTAACTCTTTGCAGACAGCTTTGGACTTAACTATCTTGAATAATTTTGTATCGTGTTGTTCTGTGGTTCTGATAATTCTATTTTTGGTATAGTTTCAAGCAGTTTGCTTACTGGAGTTAGGCTTACTGGCCTGTGTGTCATCTGGTATAGAGACTGCTGTAAGTGATAGGTAACATACCACAGCTAGTAGTTCTACAGTTTCACATTTGAGTTTGTAGAACTGGTGACTGCTGCCTCCTGTGTTGTGTTGACACTCAAGGTGAAGCCTGAGAACCTCTCCAGGGCTCAAGCCTGGGCAGATGAGATGGAGGCCCTGAGATGCCCATGAACCAGGACCCCCCTCTCAGCATCACCAGTAAAATCCAGAGGAGAGGAAAAACCAACACATCTGGTACCCAATCTGCTGCTGGAGTTGCCAGAAAGATATGTGACGGGTTAGGTCACAGAGACTCCCTTCTGACTATCAACTGATGTGCTGAAATTACCTCTGAGCCCATTTTCCCTGCCAACTTGGGACTCCAAAACTCTGCCTTGTTGAGCCAGACATGCTAACGTACGGCAACACAGACACTGGTTTGGACCATGCCCCCAAAACTAAGTGAAAACAGTTCAGCAGGTTGCCTGCCTCCAGTACCCAGACACCCAGCTCCCAATGGGATCCAAACCCCAAATAAATCCATTTTACTCTGTACAGGGTAAATTCATAAATCGTCTGCCCTTGATAACACTGATAGAGAAATATGCGCAGCTGTTTGCTCCCCCAGATATTAATCACTTACTCTGGGCTCGTTAATAAACAAAAATGATTTTATTAAGTATAAAAAGTAGGATTTAAGTAGTTGCAAGTAATAACAGACAGAACAAAGTAAGTCACCAAACAAAATAAAGCAAAAACACACAAGTCTAAACCTAATAAATTAAGAAACTGAATACAGGTAATATCTCACCTTCAGAGATAATCCAATATGATTCTTTCACAGACTAGACTCTTTCCTAGTCCAGGCCCAATCCTTTCCCCTGGTACAGTCCTTGTTAGTTCCAGCAGACATCTCAGGTGGTAAGCAGGGGTTTTCTCATGGCTGGGACCTTTTTGTCTTGTTCCATCCCCTTTTATAGCTTTGGCACAAGACAGGAATCTTTTGTCTCCTTCTAAATGGGAAAATATCAAATTGAAGATGGATTCCAGTATCATGTGACACGACAGCCTCCATTCTTCCTGGACTGCCCCACACATACACAGGAAAGTTTGCAAGTAAATGGAGCATTGATTTTGAAGTACTCATAATGGCTTCCACTTAATATATTTACATCTGTAATACATATTTATATCTTATTCTCCTAACTCCAGGCATAGAAATAATACATGCAAACAAATAGGATGAACATGCTTAGTAGATTATAAGCTTTATAATGATACCTTAGAAGAGACTTTTTGCTTAAAGCATATTCTATTTACATCATATTCACTGTCATAAGCATATTTCCATAAAACATATGGAAAGCAATAGTAAAATATTAGTACCTGACCACCTTCGGTGCTCCACTCCAGATTTTGTCTGAGTTTACTCTCATGGCCTTATACTCTCCTGAATTTATCAACAAGGCAGTGGGTTTGATGAGCCACAGATAGGGTAACCCTATTTCAGGTTCCCCAAAAGAGACACTGCCGGAGAAGGGAGGGGGAAGCATTTGGGGAGTGGTGGAGGTGTGTGTATACTGTGAGGAAGTATTTGAGGCATGAGCATGCTGGAAGGGAGTATTTGGGGGTGGTAGAGATGTAGGAGTGTGTGTGTGTGTACTAGGAGGAGTATTCAAGGAGTTCTGTGGGGGTGCTGGTAGGGTGTGGGGTGTGTGTGTACTGGGACAGGTACTGAGGAGGTGCTAGAGGGAGTACCTGTAGCCTCACTTTCAAGGTAGCAGGGCAGTGTCACTCCCTGTGCTACCTGTGACAGCAGGGACACAGCACCAGCGATCAGTCAGCACCTCCCTGCAGACCCCCTCCCCAGGCCTGGGAGCTGGGGCCTGGGTTAGCAAGGTCTGGCACCTGGAGGGAAGGGACCAATTGGGCACGAAGACAGCTCTTTCCAAGCTGCAACATCTGCTCGCAAAAATCCCAACCCTTGATTCTTACCTGCAAAATCCACCCAGACAGGGCAGAGGATCAAAAAGGAAGTGATGCTTGGGGAAACCCAGACACGGTCACCCTATATTTGAGTTCCTTCAGAACTCTTGTGTGAATACCATCTGGTCCTGGTGACTTCTTATTGATGAATGTATCAATCTGTTCCAAAATCTCTGTCAGCATCTCATTCTGGGGGCAATTCCTCAGACCTGTCACCTAAAAGGAATGGTTCAAGTGTGGGAATCTCCTTCACATCCTCTGCAGGGAAGACTGATGCAAAGAATTTATTTAGCTTCCCCACAACAGACTTGTCTTCCTTTAGTGCTCCTTAGCACTTTGATCATCCAATAGCCCCACTGATTATTGGGCAGGTTTCCTGCTTCTAATGTACTTAAACTTTCTTTTTGGTGGTAGTGTTTGCGTCTTTTACTAGTTGCTTTGCAGATTCTTTTTTGGCCTGTCTATTTATCCTTGACTTGCCTGAATTTAGGTTCCTATTTTCCTCAGCAAGATTTTACTTTCAATTTTAAGATGCCATTTTATCTTTTACTGTACTGAGAAGTGAGATTTTCAGTGGTGGGTAGTCTTCTAGTAACACTGAGCCCTTGATTTGTAATGTTCAGTTAGTAAGAATTTTAATAGGTGACTGCAGACCTTTATGAATTCTTTACTAGAATTGGTGTTTTTCCATTACACTTTACAAAAATATATTTAAAAGAAGCCATGGAGCATAATTGAATTATTGAGAATAACTACTGCTTGCAAGACCCAAATCTAGTGATGCTTTGGTCTTTCCTTTTCACTGCAAGTGTCTACACGGCAATTAAACATTGACCACTGGCCCATGTCAGCAAATATAGGCTCAGAATACAGGGCTGCTTAATTGCAGTGTAGACATCTAGGTTCAGGCTGGTGGGTGGGTTCTGCGATCCCTGGATGAGGGGTCCCCACAGTCTGGGCCTCATCTTGGGCAGTTGGTAGCACAGGCCCAGAGCCTCTCTAAACAGCCAGGCAGGGTCTGATCCATGCTTTGCCCCAGGACCTCCCCTTCCTGCTTCCTATTCTTCCCCCCATGACCCCAACCTAGGCTGAATCTCTTCCCCAATGTGGGCTGGGGCCCAAGAGGCATGGGGCTAGTGTTTGGACTACCACCTCCAGCTAGCCTCTCCAAAGAGGCAGTTCATGTGCCATCCATCAGGCTGACCGTCTACATCACAGCAACCCCATGGCTTCAGCCCCATGAGCCCCTGTCAGCTGACAGAGGCACACAAGTCTAATGGGCTTGTTTACACAGTTTACTGTTAAATAATTAGAGTTATGATGTTGACTTGGTTAAGTATTGAATCCCTCACAAGTAACCTAACCCCCTCTTGAAGTATGTGGGCACAATAGTTGCCCTTGCCCCATAAAAATCATAGAAATTGAGATTTGCTGATTGTTCAAAGATGCACTTTTTTCTGCATGCTCCAGTATTATGAGTTAACGGATAATTAGAACTGAGAGATAGGGCTAGTGATCTTAACTAGCAATTAAATAAAGGCCAGAAGGAACTATCAGATCATCATTTGACCTATATACCCCCTCCACCAATTACACAAGAGGTATGATAGACCACAGCAGACTAAAGATTTGTTTAGAGCAACATTTTTCAGAGTGGGACATCACAGTGGGCAGTTATGCCATAATGACAAATATTTCCAAAAACCCAGCAGCTTTTAGGATCTCAGCAACATGAAGCTCTGTTCACCCCCCTTGTGATTGTACTTTACCCTTTCCCTCCTGCCTACACTGCTACAGGGCAACACAGCTTAAGTGGAGGGAAGGAACCAGGTGCTGTGAGCCTATGGCTTCCTACCACTGAATGCATTCAACTGCCTCCTCACCATCTTCATTCTTTGGTTTAAAGAAACAAACATTTCATCAATGATCTAAGGCCTCTCTGATCCCCAAGGAACGTGTAGAAAGTGGACTCCACCCCCCCCCAAAAAAAAAAAAAAAAAAAAAAAAATCAAAGAGATGATTTAAGCTTGCTTTGACCAAGAGGCCTTCACAGAGAAAGGACCTACTCCAAAGCTGTCATGTAAGGTGGAGAAGCTCCTGTTTAGTGCCTCTGCTGACCACAGCCGTGGCAGGTTATTCTAAAGAGCTACTCCTTTGTCTAAGGGGCTACATTCCAAATCATTCTGGGATTGGATAAATTAGAGCCCAATAATAGGAGAGAAGGTAGAAATCTAACCTCTCCCTCCTCCTCCCCAAAAACCAACAACCTGTTTTTGTAGACACTGATGTCACCTCAGAGAGCTGGGAACACAGAAGCCACAGCTGTTTTTGGAAGTCCTCTCTGGAGAAAGGTTTGAAAACTTCCTGGGTTAGAGCTCCAGGACTGAATACAGCTTCAGGTTTCAGAAGGAGAGCTTACATCCCCACACTCTGAATACATAAGACTAGCTCATTAGTCTTTCAGTCAAGGCAGAAATAAAAGACTTTTTGAAATCTTTTATAAGACAGCCCACAGAAGGGACATAATCTAGCTTCCCAGTAGATCTCCTATGAAGTGATTGTCTGTTATGGAGTCAAAGACTAATATGAAACTTTGAAGTTAACTCAAACCAGCCTTTCCTGTTGACAGACTAAGTCCTTTCAGCATTTATTTTTCACATAGAATGGCATTACTATATTTGTTTCACCACCAAGAAAACAAACCATGCTGTTTATAGTTTAAGAACAGATTGGCAGTGCACAAAAAATGAACATGCTAATGTAGAATTATATTAACAGCATTGTAATCTATAACACATTAACATTTGTTCAAAGAATTATTTCAGAAGATTTTATTTAGCAGCTACATTAACATCTCTGGTTCCATTAGTGTTTTGGATTCTGCACCCATTAGGCCTTTTCTTCAGGCAACAAAACTAAGAAGCAGGAGAAGTGTAGTAGTTTCCTTGACCTGAACTCTTTTTGGGACCAAGTTAGACACACACCTGGACATGGAGTTTATCAGACTCTCTCATAGATTCTAGTGCAAGTGATATTGTTCATGGTGTATTCCTGTAAGAAAATGGAGTTTAATCAATCATTGAGATTCAGACTACTGTTGAAATAAAAGACAACTTTTCTCCCCCCACAGAACTATAGTAATAGTACTTTAGCAATTCCCTAGATACAGATCTGGGTTCTTTGCCTTTCTTCAAATTAAGCAGAAGAGGGAAGGACAGTTTGTCCATAATTGCAATAAGACAATGGAGCTCATTTCATCTCAGCCTTGACTGTTCCAAAAACTTAGGTAGTTTTCATTTGCTTATCTTACCCCACTTCCATTGGAGCACAGGTACATTTTGACTATGAAATTCAAACAAGGTTTCTCTTTACAGCAGCAATTTGTATAATGCTGCCAAGCATGCAGCCAGCCATTCACCAGCTAATTCTTCTGCACATGGGACTGAGCTCTGCTTCCCACCCCCCTCTGGTGCAGAGATTTGTGGCAGGTGGGGAATAGTTCCACACTAAATCATAGGCTAGGCTGTCCAAAGAAATGCAATTAAGGGCTTTTTAGAAAGCCCTGGGTTTGCTCGAATCAGCCCTGATGCAATCCTGTTAAGATATAGTGAATACCACTAGCCACGTGATCTCACTCACCACAATCATCTTCCCATCTGCTAGTTTTCTCTTTATTGTGGTTTCTTTACCATCCCACTTCTGCACCTGTGTTAGTGAGTCTTCTTCCAAGGTGACAATGCTCTGCAAAGAGTAATTGACTAGTATCTGAGAGTTAGGGGACAGTCTGAAGTTTAGAACTAGAGAAATCCCCCAGATGTTTCCAACTCAGCTATTTCTGTTTATGTTAATGGAAAAACATATGCTAGCAAAGTTGACTGATCCCATTGTTGTTATCCAGCAGCAGGAACTGATGGTTAAAGTGAGTTTAGGAGATTTTAATGATATTTAACCCAGAACCAAATTTTCACATTCCCTGACCCCTTTGTTTCAATAGGGCACTTTCTCCCTTCAGTTTGTTTCTCCTCAGTGGAGTAATGGGAATGAAGGAGGAGTGCTGCTTTAGTACTCACCTTGGTTTTCCTGTCATCTGCTGTGGTTTCCTCAAACTCCTCCCCCAACTTGAAGGAGACCTCCGTATTTTTGAAAGTACTTTTGGTTTTGATGGTTATCACATCACCATTCATGCTGATGGTCACAGTGGGTTTGGCCAGGCTGCCCAGTTTCCTGGTGGCTAAACCCACACCTGCAGAGGCACAAGACACTTATGTCCACTGTCAGGAAGCAAGACATTTCTTTAAAGTGTCTATCCTCCATGGGACATTCGAAACACGTTGGGAGCACAGGATCAATGCCTCATCAGATCTGAATGTTTCTAGCCACCTGATAACCAGGCTACATAGATCTTATTTATACACCTGACAGGCCTGTAAAAAGTTACACACAAAATTAAGTTGAAGTGGTAGCCTAGTTCCAGTGGCAACCCCTGTCCCACATGGAATCTAGAAGGAGCTGGTGTAGGGACATCAGCTTTATGAGCTTTGCATTTTCAGTTTAAAGGTACATGCTAATGCTACAGTTCTCTCAGCAAGGCAGTAATCACAGGGTAGAGATCTTTAATACAATCAATGATCCCCAAAGCTATGCAGGTGTTAGATTAGAACCCTAAAGGAGGATAAATTAGAGCTCAGCTGTTACTCATCCACTGCTTCTCCTAAATATCACCAATAACTTAATATTCCTGCCAGGAATATTAAGTTATTGGTGATATTTCTCTCTCTGATACCAACAGCCACATTTTGGTCTCTTAAAACAGAGAATCTGAGACAATGCCACTGACTCCCTCCCGATGTACACCAGCATAGATCAAAAAGAAGATTTAGCTTTCAGTTTACATTGCTTTACAGTGCTAGATACTAGGAGCCAGAGCCTGCCCTTCTACGTCCCCATGATCGAGACAAAGCAGTCATCCGATATTAAATACAGCTTTTTCCACATATGCTACTGAACAAGCAAATTACACCTACAATGTTATAGCAGCAACTTCTTCCCTTTCAATCCTAATCCCCTACCTAAAAAGATGCAAGGTCAGAATCTTATATAAAGGTCTAGGAAGACACAGTAGGCATTTCCTCTTTTTAAAAAGGAGTTTGGACTATAATATATCCTCATTTTTTCCTTATTGAGTACTAAGGAACAACATAAGCAAGAGTCCCTAGGATCAGTGAAAGAAATCCCAGGACAGAGTACATGGCTAGTTAGACTTTCCCTGCTGAACAGAGGGACATCCTCAAATATCACAGTATAATTTTGCTCACCCAGTTCTTTCATATAGTCCTCAAATTTTTCACTGGAGACAAACTTCCAGATTCCCACAAACAAATCACACATTCTGTAAGGCTTGTGTAAGTAATGGTCCTCAGGGAAAAGTCAGTGACTCTCAGTGAGAGAGAGCAAAAGAAGATGGAGAAACTAATTACCTTAGATAGCTTCTTTATAAAGATGACCTGAACATGTGATTATCTGGGGCTGACCAATAGGAACTGAAGTGTTTTTGGAGAATTCATTCCAGGAACAGATTACATCAAAGGCTCCATTTCACTTCCATTTATTTTAGTGCAAAATCCCAGTTGAAAGTGGTAGCAACATTTTAAAGTTGAATGAATTATCCTAGCAGGATCCTAACATTTTGATACATCTTAAAGTCCAAACACACCAACATATTTCATAGCTTCAAAAAAAAAAAAATTCCTCAACAGAAGAACTTACCTGCTTTCCTAAATGAGAGCTGCAGTAGTTTTAAAAGAACACCAAAATTAACAAAGAAGGCTACCATACACCAATAAACAGCAAAATGGGTGTTAGCAGGTATTTCTTCTATTAACATATTTTTTAAAAATGGGTATTTGAAAAAAACAGAATATTAATTTAAAAACTGTATTGTGTCTGAGATTATTTTACCTACTACATAGAATGTTACCCCTAAGATTCCTATAAATGAAAGAGATTAAACTAATATTTTTTCTATTTATTGTTTGATTCCTTTGACCATTGGATGCCACTTTATGTATAGTCAGTTCCATTTGTTATTTGTGTGCATCTTTCACAGAGTGCCAGGAAAGAGGAAGACATTTAAAAAACTAGGGACATGTACAAACGTGGTTGGGTGACCTGGGAATACATTGTAGCTGTGACAACATTTAATTCATTGTCAAGTAGACATTGTCTTTCCAACAGGTGATAAAGTCCACAGCAGGAGGCATATCAGGAAGGGCAGAGCAATGGGCTCAGACAAACCCCTTGCCTGCTTCAAATGAAGACTGAGGTCCCAGGGTGTCCAAAAAGAGCACAGGTTTTGATGTCTTTGGACTGGAGACATGGATCATAGAGATGCTGCTGCTCTTGCAGCCATATTGAGGGAGCTAGAGACTTTGGAGTTCTGCTCCCAAAAGGTCCTGTAGAGGAGTTGGAGAGCTGAATTATGGTGTTTATTTCTGCGGCCTGGAGGAATGTCAGTGGCAAAACTCCCATTGACTTCAATGGGGTCAGGATTTCATGCTTGGTGTCAATGGGCTGCCTGCATTTCTAGAGGGAATTAGTAGGCATGAAGATTTTTGATTCTACTGTTTTTTAAAAACAGTTTTCATTTTTATAGGTGTCAGTGCAGAATCAATGGCTACATCAGCAACATACACATGAGGAATGGAAGATGAAATGCTGCAAAAAGTAAAGGGAGTAAGCAATGGAATTTGGCACACACCTTGCTAGATTTGTGCTTTCTCTCCTCTTCTCTAAACCTTTTTTCTTTTAAAATATATTCTATCACCAGTTCTGTGATCATCTTTCCAAGAAATAACTGAGCTTTGCAGTTGCAGATGGACAATTTTTCAGATCACATCTAGGTGTTGTATGTCTTATGCCACTCCTCTACAGATGCACATGTGGGGAAGATACCTGCTGTGTCATCTCCTGGTAAAATCCAGTATCAGGGTGAACTGAGATCACATACTCTTGGTTGCTTTTGGTGTAGGAAGTACCTTTCCTGCCTTGTACAAAAGGCAGAAAAATCATAAGAGGAAAAGGTGCAGGAGGCCACTTGCTATCACACAGCTACTAGATGAGTGTGTATTTTTTAAAAAAACAAAATAAAGCATTAATGTGTTAGGATGGAAGTAGAATCCGTGTGGTGGATTATAAAGGGAACAAAGGAAACTGACGCCTAGAGTTTGTATTCTGCATTACCTCAGGAAACTTGTTTCTGGCCACTCATTTAAAACACAGCTGGGAAAATAAGTCATAGCCTACAAGTTATGTGATTACTATAGTGGAATGCTCTGCTGGTAAGGGGTGGGGATGAACACCAGAAGAATACTTCTATGATCCAAGTATTTTACATTCAGTTGAAGTGTGATGGCTAAGAATCTTACAGTCAATGACCTTTTCAGGGTACTGAGTAACTCAAGATGTAAGAACAACAGAAAGAAACACATCTGATTCAGATATAAATGCCAGTATTCAGAGAATGGGAGGTATGAAAGTAGCCAGTGTACAGTTAATTTTCCACAGCATTTTGGAAACTGATTTTGTTAGCTTTGGAGAATCTTGCTGCTCTAGTTCAGCTTTGGTTGGATTTAAACTGAGCTACAAACTGTTGGAATTTTTACATAGAATCATAGAAGATTAGGGTTGGAAGAGACCTCAGGAGTTCATCTAGTTTAACCCGCTGCTCAAAGCAGGACCAACCCTAACTACATCATCCCAGCCAGGGCTTTGTCAAACTGGTATTTAAAAACCTCTAAGGATAGAAATTCTACCACCTCATTAGGTAACCCATTCCAGTGCTTCCCCACCTTCTGAGTGAAATAATTTTTCCTAATATCCAACCTAGACCTCCCCCACTGCAGCTTAAGACCATTGCTCCTTATTCTGTCATCTACCACTAGTGAAAACAACTGAGCTCCATCCTCCTTGGAACCTCCCTTCAAGTAGTTGAAGGCTGCTATTAAATCTCCCCTCACTCTTCTGCAGATTAAATACACGCAGTTTCCTCAGCCTCTCCTCACAAGTCATTTGCCCCAGCACCCTGATCATTTTTGTTGCCCTCTCCCCAATTTGTCCACATCCTTTCTGTAGTGGGGGCCCAAAACTGGACACAATACTCCATGTGGCCTCATCAGCGCCAAATAGAGGGGAATAATCATTTCCCCCTCAATCTGCTGGCAATGCTCCTACTAATGCAGCCCAATATGCCATTAGCCTTTTTGGCAACAAGAGCACACTGTGCCTCATATCCAGCTTCTTGTCCACTGTAATCCTCAGGCCTTTTTCCTGCAGAACTGCCACTTAGCCAGTCAGGCCCCAGACTGTAACAGTCCATGGGATGCTTCTGTCCTAAGTGTAGGACTCAGGACACAACCCCAGAACTAAATAGTTTGGTCTGATTTACAGGCTGGTGGAGGCTAGACTGGTATGTCCCACAGGCAGAAATCAGGTGTACCTTTTCCCTCCAACACTCAAGACCCCCCCTCCCCCCATGCCAGGGAAATGATTGAGATATACCCAAAATAATTCTGGCAAGTGACCTGCTCCCCTACACTGCAGAGAAAGGCAACCTTCTCCTCCCCCTCCCCACTCAGTACCAGTCTGATCAGGGGAAAAATTCTTTTCTAACCTCATATATGGTTATCTGCTAGACTCTAAGATTGTGAGCAAGAATAGAGAGAATGCTTAGTGCTACATCAGAGAGCCCTGGCCCTCCCTCACAAGCACCCCAGCATCGCCTGGTGCTTCAGAGGAAGAAAATTAAAATAAATAAAATAAAAAAAATAATCCTCTCCAGGATACATTGGAGGAGTTGTGTAGAGGGAAGGAAGAGGGGGAAAAAACCAAGTAAACCCCTAGTCTTTAGAACCCTGCAGGCAGCCAGCTGAATCTCTGTAGCATGTAGAGGGACCAGATGTCCTGATTTTATAGGGACAGTCCTGATTTTTGGGTCTTTTTCTTATATTGGCTCCTATTACCCCCACCCCGGTCCTGATTTTTTGCACTTGCTGTCTGGGCACCCTAGTAGCACAACTTTAGTAACATAACTAGAAGTGAGCTTAGGGCTGTTTATTCCCCCACCCTGGTTACCCATGACAGAGTCAAAAAACACACAAGCAAACCAACCTATATCTCTACCACTCCTGGATAATGGTGGTTTGTATTTCAATGCTATTTTAGACTGGCAGAGAGTCAGCTAAGAGTAGATGATTCCACCATGTGTTCAGAAGTGATTTATTTAATAGCCAGTCACCAGTAGCTCAAGTTAGTTACAGATCTGCTTTGCATGCATTTGTCTCTCAAGATGAAGCAAGATGCCTGTGCAAGCAGACAGCAACATAGTGCAGCTCCAGTCCTTGAACGAATTCTCAGTGGCAGGTTCTGATTCTGTGTGGAGATGGGAATGCCTCATGCTCTTTCATAGACCCTAGTGCAGGTGACATTGTTCATGGTGCATTCCTAGAGGGGGGGAAAAATAAAATTGATTGAAGCCTCTCAACTATCACACCAGAATTTTATGAGTCTGAATAGGGCAAGGATGTTTGTCATGTCTCAGAGAGAAAGGGGTTTATTTAGTGCCCTTTACTATGATATTCGTGTTAGCAGAAGAACAAACTAGATGTTTCTCACCTCCAGGAAGTCTTTAGTGCTAGCCGATCACTAAATATACTCCACTTCTCTGCCTAGTGCACTTGAACGGCAGGGCTCTCATTTTCCCCTAGGTTTCTGTTCATCACTTAGCAGCTAGTACAATGGTACAGTCCATAGGTGCTGGAACTAGGGGTGCTGCTGCATCCCCTGGCTTTAAGTGGTTTCCATTATATACAGGCTTACAGTTTGGTTCAATGGTTCTCAGCACCAGCACTCTAGAAGTTGTTCCAGCACCCCTGATACAGACCTTGATTTTTGGACTCTTTAGGGCTTCTCCACCAGTTTTATTTCAAGTGAAGCTTCCCCACACTGAAGGTTTTATATTCCTTACTTGTTCATCATCATCATCATCATCAGTTCACAGCAGCATTTAGTTTGGGCTTTTCTATTTCAAGAAAGTTTAGTGTGCAGATGAGGGGATTAAAAAAAATATATATATTGAACTCACCACAACCGTCTTCCCATCCACCAGAGCTCTCTTTATAGTGGTCTGTTTGCCATCCCACTTCTGCACCTGAATCAGAGAGCCATTGTCCAAAGTTACAGTGCTCTGCCACGAGAGGAGAAGCAAATGGACCCTGGGATATTTTGATGGGACACACTCAGTCTCTCCTGTTGCAGATATTAGACTTCAAATAAATATTAATTGGGCCACCAAGTGAGACTCACTCTGTTGTCCAAGTCCTTAAGGCAGGGGTGGGCAAACTTTTTGGCCCGAGGGCCACATTGGGGTTCAAAATTATGTGGAGGGCCAGGTAGGGAAGGCCCCGCCCCCTATGCAACCCTCACCCACTTCCCACCCCCCTAATTTCCCCCTTCAGAACTGCCAACCCATCCAACCCCTCCCTACTCCTTGTCCCCTGATCGCCCCCTGCAGAGACCTCCCATTCTGCCACCCAGAACCCCACCCTCTAAGCCCCCCGCTCTTTGTTCCCTGACTGCCCCCTCCCAAGACCCTCCACCCTAACCATCACCCCTCCAGAACCCCACATCTATGCCCCACTGCTGTTTGTGCCCAGACTGCCCCTCCTGAGCCCCCTCCCCACCACCACCCTCCAGGACCCTCCCCCAAATCCCCCTTGCTTACCTTCCAGCGCTGGGCTCTGCCCCAGCTGTGTCCAGGCCAGGGAGCATGTGGCCCCACAGCTCCCACCACTGGGTCCAGCACCTGGCTCGGGAGCACTGGGGCCCCATGGCATGCTGCACCCGGTCTGACTCCAGGCCGGGAGTGTAGAAGCCCCGTGGCTGGCTCCCCATGCCGGGCCCTGGCTGGGAGTGCTGGGGCCCCCACGGCTGCCACGCCACGTGCCCGGGCTGGGCCCCGGTCGGGAGCGCTGCAGTGCCTGCCCCACACTCGGGAGCGGATCACCACACGGCCCCTGGCCAAGGAGCACTAAGACTGCACGGCTCCCCATGCTCGGCCCAGCCCTGGCTGGGAGCGCGGGACCCTGGAGCACGCCGTGCTCGGCCCTGCCCCCAGCCCAGGAACAAGTTCGTGGGCCTGATAAAAATGGCCGGTGGACCACATGTGGCCTGCAGTTTGCCCACCTCTGCCTTAGGGCATCACCTGAGAGGTGGGAGACACCTGTACAAAATTCCTTCTTTTTCTCAGACCAGCTGCATGGGGGGCAGGGATTTAAACTGAAGCCTCTCACATCCCTAACCACTGGGCAAAGGAAGTCTGATGCCACCACTACCACCTCTCCCCTCCTCCTCACCCATTCTGGCAGCATTCCAGCTATGGGCTGCCAGCAGGAGATGGACACCTCCCTGACCCACTCCTAAGCACCCAATTCTGTGAGAGGGAGGGACCTTACCACACCCCCTCTCGTCATCTCCCATTGGCCTAGCTTCGGCAGTTCACTGCCTAGCATGTCAGTTTATGTGGATCCAGGTCTAATGCCTAATTTCTATGGATAATTCTGAGGTGCCTGTCTCTACTCATGCATTGTATAGGGAGCCTAGGTACCTAACTCAGGCTTGTAAGTCTCAGGGATTTTCTGGTCGCCTAGACATTACACCTGGATCCTCAAAGAGACATAGATGTTGCAATGCTTAGACCTTAGAAGAGAGGTGGGATTTAGTTTGTGGGTACACAGTGGGCACGATTGCTCTAGAGTCAGCCGGAAGAGCCAGCCATGGTATCCCCCATACTTGTGGGGACTGGAGAGAAGGAAGAAAGCCACAGCAAGTCAAAAATAATCATGAAGCAAGAAAGGACAAGCCCAGGTGTCCTTTGCAGGACATCTGGAAGGCTAACCCTCACCATGTTTTTTCTGTCATCTATTGTGGTTTCCTCAAACTCTTCCCGCAGCTTGAAGGGGATCTCTGTGTTTTTAAAGGTGCTCTCTGTCTTGATAGTTATTATATCCCCATTGATGCTGATGATCACACTGGGTTTGGCCAGGCTGCCAAGTTTCCTAGTAGTAAACCCCACCCCTTGGGGGATGAGGAGGAGGAAAGCAGAAGTTAACAACTTGGATTTTACATTCACATCCAGGGAGACATAGCTCACTGGACCTTGACAAACAGGTCTGTGGCTGTACTAGAAGTCATCTCAATAACAACTGAGTGGACTCTAGCTGGAGTACAAAGGAGATCACTGAGGGTATGTCTTCAGTGCCTGCCAGATCAATGAGTAGCGATCGATCTATCACTTCCAAGTGAGACATGAGAAATCAATCCCCAAAGGCACTCCCCCATCAACTCTGCAACTGCAGTTTGCCAAGAGGTACAAGAGGAATCAACAGGGGAGCCCGCTGCCACTGTGAAGACTCCAGGTAAGTTGACTTAAGATGCACTGACTTCAGCTAAGTTATTCATGTAGCTGAAATTGCATATCTTAAGTCGACTCTCCCCTCCCAGCTAGTGTAGGGCAGGCCTGAGATTAGCAGAAATACAGAATGTGGGGAGAGGAAGAGGGGAGAAATCAATGCAGTAAAACAAAAAAACCTGCTGTTATTTTATGGTCACTTTGGAAGTTGACACAGCATCTAGATTAAAGTGTTCTTATATATCCTAGGTCACAGCTAGAGCCAAACCTCAGCTACTGAATTTAAATCCTTATCCAAAACTGTCTACATCATCAGTCATGTTTGTTCAGGGCAACATCCCTTGATGTCAGCCATTCACATGGCTTCATCAGGCCCCTGATAATTTTTACTGAATATTAGTGAGCATTAACCCACAGGTTCTACTAGCAACTCATTCAAAACACGGATAGTCAAGAAAGCATTATTAGTAGATAACAACCCCAGGAAGATTCAAAGAGTATCTCCTGTGAATCATTAGCTAGAAAGAAATATTTATAAAATATAAAGAAAAGCCAGGAACTATGTTCTATTATCCCAAATCCTAATAAGCATCAGCAATTGAAAGTGAAGCAATTATGAATAAAAAAAAACTAAATCAAGTAAATAAATAGAATTAAATACATTTTCAGCTCCATCTATTAGGAGAGAGATTTCTTGCTTGAATTATAGTATACGCCTTACCCAGTTCTTTCATATAGCTGTCAAAGTTTTCAGTAGAAACAAGTTTCCAGGTTCCTAAAAATAACACACAATAGAGACTGTAGTTAATACCATTACTACACAAAGAAGAACTTATTCTCATTAGAAGACCTGAAGCTATTATGAGCTATGGAAGCTCAATAGCTTCCTTTTAAAGATGCCCTGAACATGTGATACTCATCAACATCCAACCAGGAGAGGTAATCCAAAGACACCAGTCATTTCCCTTTCCTTTCTTTTAGCATAACCCTAAAATCCTTACAGCTGGCAGAGTACACAAGGAAAGTTGTTAAGTAAAGGATGTTAGTCCCAAAGGTAGCTTCTAAATAAAGTTGAGTTTGTTCAATTGTGGGACACAGGAAAAAAAGAAGAATCAGCTTTCCCCAATTAGAGACAGATCAGCTGTAAAGAGACCTGCCAGTTTGTGTAGACTCAAGAAGTCCTTTCCTGATTTGTCTGTGAGGCCCATCCAAGGCTTAATTACTGCCTTTGGTGATGCTTTCTGACTCCTAGCAAGTACTTCCCTCTACACTCAGCAAGTTCTGATTGCTCTCAAACCTCACTACCAACATCTTATCTTCACCCCGCCATGAGTACAGTGCTCAAATGGGGGAGGGGTGGAAATGGTGATTTACTTCAACTTTTTGTCAACTTTTCCCCCACCTAGCTGCAGTGAAGAGGGCTGCTCTGTCATTACCACGTACGACTCTCAGTACCCATGTCAATTAAGAATTCTCCAAATCTCTCCAATCCATTCCACCTGCTAGTCCTAGCCCCTACTAATGTCCTCCACAGCCCTGACAGTCCTGATTTGTCTTCTGCTGGTGTGTGACAGTGGAAGTGGGGGCGGGGTGGTTATTATTCAAGGATTGTTTGGGTTCTTTGAAACTCAGGTGAGAAAGGCTGAAGTAAGAAGTATGCTAGGCAAGGCAGAGCGATCAGACCAGAGCATAGCTGGGTGAGATTTTTTGGACAAACAATTTATTTTCCAAAAATGCTCTTTTGGTCAACCCCAAACTCTTGGTATTTGCCATGATTTCACCGAAACCATCTGGCCAAAATAAAATTTTGTGGGGAAGTGAGTTGCCATTCACAAAGCAGTGGTGGGAAAGGAGGGAGGTAGCAGCAACATCCTCAGGAAACACCCAAGTTAAAGCCTTTTAGGCTAGTGATTAGCACACTCACCTAGGATATGGAAAACCCAGGTTCAGTTCTCTCCTCTGTATCATGTGAAGCAGTGATTTGTACTTAGCTCTCCTCTATTGCAGGAAAGTACTCTAACCACTTGGTTTATAGCATAGTCTGGGGTAGGTCTCCCTGTGTCTCCTGTTGAAGCTACTCCACTTTGCAGAAAATACTTGACACATCAGTGGACCAAGAGACAATTTCTCTTTATCTAGCAGCTGGGGCACTCAGTGGGAGACTTCGATTCACCACTTTTTTTAAAAAAAAAATTAGTTTAGGTTGAAGTTTTGTTGTTTTTTTTTGAAGGGGAAATGGACAAATCCTTTGGCTGTTGCAAATGGAGACTGGAGTCCTAGAGTGTCCAGAAAGGTATGTACTGATGTATGTGAGGGTAGAGACAGAAACCACAAAGAGGCTGCAGCTATTGTGGCCACATTAGGGGAGGCAGTGGCAGATAGTACTGGGAGCTTAATTATGGGTGTTTGCTGCTGAGACTTGGAGCAACATCAGTGGCAAAACTCTCATTGACTTCAATGGGGACAGGATTTCATCCCTGCTGTCTCATCAGTGGTTTGGTAGCCTCTCTGGCCAGGACGGAGAGGACTTATCTGCAGATATGTGTGTGTGTGTGTGTGTGAGAGAGAGTCTCTTGGTTGTTACCTTTTTAAAACAGCTATCATGTTTACAGGTCTCCTAGTGCAGAATCAAAAGCTGTACTGGCAACATACAGATGAAAGATGAGAAGCAACAAAAAGCAAAGGGAATGAGCAGTGGGGTTTGGTACACACCTTGCTAGTTCTGTGCAGTCTTTCCTTTTTTCCTTAGTCATTGTAGCAATATTCCCTGTCACTGTCTCTGTGAGCACTTTCCCAAGAGCTGAGCTGTTTTATTGCAGCAGCTGATGAACACTATTAAAAATCACCTCCATATATTTTATGACTCCTGGACACCCCTGTCCTGATTCACATGTAGGGCAATACATATGGTCATCTTGTAAAGTCCAGCATCAGAATGATCTAAGCTTAGCTCACTGGGCTGCTTCAATAGGATCTGCAGGTGATAGGCCGCTCTGTAGCCAGGCTTAACCCCAAGGTTTCTGAAACTCCAGACACACTGTTCCAGAGCATCCAGCCCATGGGGCTCTTCCCTCATTGCAATACCAGTGTCTCATGTTCCACTGGCAGCTTCCCCCTGACTAACCCCCTACTGAGAGAGGATTTGTCAGCCTAGCATCCCCTAAGTAACCTGCAGTTTGTAGATGAGAAATACAGACACCCCTTCCTGTAAGGAACCTGCATGATGGTGCAGCTTCCCTGCACCAGGACTTGAGCTAACTAGCCCAATTGCAGCTTAATTAGACATACCCTAGGATTTCAGTACAGACAAGACCCTAAATTTCACCATTATAAAATATTGATGAGCAACATAGGAATGATCCTGAAATGATCATCCATTAATTTTTAGATAGTTGAATTGAGATGTATAATAGGTAGGGTCTCACCCCTACTAATTTCACAGCCATGAAATGTGTCCTAGACCATGAAATAAGCCCTTCTGTATGAAATCTGATCTTTCCTGGGCTGCTGGGAGTGCCCAGCTGAAGTCCTGGCCCAACCTGACTTCCTGTGGGGAGGTATCTGGAGGTGGACCTTCTCTCTCCCCCATCCCCTCAAGAGCAGCCATACCAGGGCAAGAGCAAGTCCTGTCCCTCCACAGCCTGACCAGGACTAGCAGCTAGGAGGCCCAGACTGGTTACTGCCAGCAGCATAGGGAAGATCAGACCCACCTGCAGCTGTTCTTAGGGGGCTCAGGACAGAAGAGGGGGACAATCCTGTGATCCCCACAACAGGTGGGTGACCTCTCAAACTCCCTTTTAGGTCAGGACCCTCCTGGTTACAACACCATGACATTTCAGATTAATGATTTGAAAATGGCAAAATTTACCAATTTTCAAATTATATGACCCTGTAGAAGACTAGAATGGGCAATGCATGGAGTAGGGCCCTCATAAGAAGCTTCCACTTGCATACCATTTCAAGCCTTGTCTCAATAGGGAATTGAAGATTAACACAAGAGACAGAATGATATCCACTTGATTCAGGTATATATGCCCCTATTCAAAGAACTGGGGGCATGGGAGAGGTCAGTGTGTAATAATATTTACACTGATGCATGGAAGACTGGTTTTGTTAGCTTTAAAGGGTCTTGCTGCTTTAGTGGGGTTTTGTTTTACTTGAGTTGAGCAGCAAGCTGATAGAGTTCCCAGTAGCAAGGTACTACTTGGTATCTAGTAAAACCAGAATGTTGGCTAGGGTCAGTTATTTTCACAAGGGTCTATTAGATACTGTATTGAAGCAGGGTTCGGGAACCATCTAGCTCCTATGTACTATTGCACTTAAAATGAAGGGGTTTCCTTACTTGAGTTTAAAACTCAATCCATATCCTCAAACAGTCACATGCGGGGGCTGTTCAAGGACGGCTATTGCTAAGCAGTTATGCTTGCTTAGGCTAGGATAGTGTTAACCCAGTTGAAGTATTGTTCTGCCACTGGTGATGCTGTAAGGCAGCTATAGTCAGGCAATTGCTCTCAATTGCAATCTCACTCCACCACTACAGAGGTCAGTATTAGACAGTTAGCCTTCCTTCAGAAAAGGAACCAAAATTAAACAATCCCACTATTGCTCAGAAGTATTTTATTTACTAGCCACAGTCACTAACTGCAGATTAGTTACAGCTTTATTAGGAATATGCTTGTAACTCAGAGCTATTGAAGCAGCTTGCAGAACTGGGCAGCAGTGTCATGCAGCAACATTGAACTGATTCTTAACAGCAAGTTCTGATCCAACATGGAGATGGAAATTCTTCAGGCTCGCTCATAGACTCTAGTGCTGGTGACATTGTTCATGGTGCATTCCTAGAAGGCAAGATGGATTAGTTAGGTTTCTGAACTATTACAGCAGAGTTCCAGGAGTCTGGTATGAGATCTCCTTGTTCATTTAGAGTCCAAGGTGTTTATTTACTATTCTTCACTCTGATATTTAATGGTAGCACAAGAGTCAAGCATTTCTTGCCTCCTGGAAGATGTTACAGAGTGACTGATATCAGCTAGCACTAGTATGCTTGAATAGCAGTCTTCATATCTGCCTCTGTCCAGAACTCCTAGCTTGGTGTTTAGTACAAGATACACACTTGTTTGGTCTCTTTAGGGGTTCTCCACTAGTTTTGTTTCCAAGTGGAATTTTCCTACTTTGTATTTATGGGTTGGGTTTAACCTTGTCTAAAATGGTGGATGCAACAGTCCCCCTTCATTTGTGAAATGTGTAAGAATAATTAAGTGCCTTTTTGGAACCAGGTAGCTGAAACACTAGGACCCTCACCCAAACACAGATATATCACCACTTAAGAACAGAGGCATGTTATACAATCTAGGCTCTTGTTTGGTGGAGATTTGCATGTCTGTGTATGAAGAGGCAGAGAAGCAGAGTGCCAAGGATACAGCCAGAACCTTAGAACCTAGCCTTGAGAACCTCAAGACTGCATATTTCTGGGTTAAGTACTAGCAGGAGAGGGGCTTGGAACTGTGAGCTGTCTGTGTCAAGGGAAACAGGACTTTGTGCACTGTAAATGAGGTCAAATCAACTATTCCTCAAAGAGGACCCACTAGACAAAGTTTCGCCTATCTGCTCAGGCAAGAGGGGTAACCATATTTCTGTACCTCACTTTCTTCTTACATACACCAGCAGCTCTCAATGAGCTAGAGCATTTAGTGCTCAGATGAGGGTTTAAAATAAAAAATTAAACTCACCACCACAAGCTTAGAGTCCACCAGTTTTCTCTTTATTGTCGTCTCTTTGCCATCCCACTTCTGCACATGAATCAAAGAGCCATTGTCCAAGGTGATAATGCTCTGCCAAGACAAAAGCAGAGGGACTCTAGGTCAGAGAGTCACATCACGCAGAAGATTTGCCTCTTAAATCCTTTAAGGAATCCTATGTTCACAGGAAATATTCAAGCTGGCTTTCAGGAAGCTTTCTGGGAAGACCCAGGTTTCAGAAGCTTCATCATCATTGCTTGCACAGCTGCTGAGAGGGCACAAATCCCACCGTGCTGTGGCTATGAGCTTAACTAGCATGAGACATGTGCCACCACAATGTATCCATGGTCAGCCCTCCCCCCTCCCATGTTGGAAGAAAAGGTGGCAGGAGACATCCCAACTCCGACCTGTTAGTCCTCAGACCCTTGTGTTATCACTTGTTAAGTGATGTTGTGCCCTATCAGGCAATGCATCACATAGATTCATAGGGATACCATCTGCTTTAGCCCACCACATATGAAACTGCACCTACTGGAGAAGCTAAAGAAAGCATGGCATAGAAGGGGAGTAGGAATTCTAGTCTTAGCTAAAAGAGGGGAAAAAACCCTATCTTCTCCTGTGGGTGAATAACCAAAGTACCACTGCCAAGACTCCTACATAGCTCTCCCCTAACCTCAGAAGCACTGGTCTTCCAAATAATTTTCTCAGCCTCAGGCAGTTTGTATTCAGTAAAAGCATCCTGCTGTTGAAATTTTGCAGCTAGTCCTTTTGAGGGAAACTCCTATTCTACACCATGCACCAGATAAGGAGCATTTACTGGTCAGCCTTTAGAGACAGGAGCTGGGCTTGTGTCCACTTTCTGCTTCATGTTGCCAAAAGGAGGGCTGGATGTGGTCAGTTTTTTGTTGTGTTTTTAGTTGAGTGTTAGCAATTCAGATATTTCCTGTCCAAAAAGTTTATGGCAACATAAGCAGTCAAATCCCTACTTTAATACTGAAAATGGAGACATTTATCAAAAGGTAAATAAAATGCTTATCTTAAAAAAAAAAAAAAAAAAAAAAGTGAACATACACCCTCTGTTAGTGCCAGTAACTAGTGAACATTTCAGAGAAAGGAAGTTGTTAGGCCTTATTGATCCAAGGAAGCCTTTAGTTTTAAGGAGCACAATGGGCACAAGGATTGCCCCAGGGCCAGCCAGAAGTGCCAGGCTGGACATCCCTAGTTCTTATAAAGCATGGGCAGAGGGTACCCATATCTAACAAAAATCATCATGAAGCAGGGAAGGGCACAAACCCAGGAGTCCTTTGTAGGTCACCTTTAAAAATTAGCCCTCACCTTGGTTTTCCTGTCATCTGCTGTGATTTCCTCAAACTCTTCCCCCAACTTGAAGGAGATCTCTGTGTTTTTAAAGGTGCTCTCTGTCTTGATGGTTATGATGTCATCATTAGTGCTGATGATCACACTAGGCTTAGCCAGGCTACCAAGTTTCCTAGTAGCAAGACCCACTCCTTGAAAAGAAAGGCACAAGTTATGAGCTTGGATTTTACATGCACATCCAGGAGAGATATCTAGCTTACTAGAACTTGGTAAATAAGTCTATGAACGTACCAGAAGTCATCTCACTTTTTACCCTGTAAACTCCGCAGTTCTAGCTGATATACTGAGGGAAGAAGTCTATATGGTGTTATAAAGGTGCTATTTTAATAGTTACATTAGAAGTTGAAACAGTAAATTGAGTTGTACTAGATGCTCTAGGAGACAGCTAAATAAAACTAGACTGAGTTTAAATCTTAAGCCAAGCTTTTCATCATCATAACAACAATAGTGTTTAGACCACATACTTAGTATCAGCTATTCAAATAATTACATTAACACCCTCATAATATTTCCTGCTTACAAGTGATAATTAGCCTGTGTATCTACAAACTATCAATAGTTAAGAATGCAAGATCAGTAAACAGCTCCATACAGATACAAGCTTGCAAATCTTTCTTTTACTAAGAAGGAAGAGCTATTGACTTAGTTAGGGAAAAAGTCATAATACATAATGCAACTGTTCAATCATCTCAATTCTAAACAAATATCAATAGTTATAGAAGAGAATAGCTCTATAATAGAGTGAATCATAAATACACAGAAGAAAAAAAGCCCAAATCCTATTTCAATATTTTCTATTTTAAGAAAAAAAATCTGTTTTACTTATAACATAGTTCTTACCCAATTCTTTCATATAGTTCTCAAAGCTTTCACTAGAAATGAGTTTCCAGGATCCTAAAAATGACTCACACATGATATAATAGTAGGATTACTAAGGAAAGTAGTTTTCTTATAAGACCAGAAGCTGCTATGAAATATAGGAGCACAATCACTTCATTTTAAAGATACCCTAAACATGTGATACTCAGGGACAACCTATCAGGGGAGGAAAAGTAAGGACTCCAATCACTTTCACTTTTATTTCATTTAGCACAAAAAGGCAATTAATAAAGGTCATTAATCCCAAATTAATGTGCTATTCAATGCTGAGTGTTTGAAATGGAGAGACATACTAAATATGAAGAATCAGCTTTCCCCAGTTAGAGAGGGATCAGTTGTAAAGAGACCTATCAGTTTGTGCAGATTCAAATTTGCCTGTGAGGCCCTACACAAGGCTTGATTGCTGCCTTGATTACAGGAAATTGATGTTTCCTGGCTCCTACCAAGTACTGATCTTCTCCCTAAATTGAGCAAGTTCTAATTGCTCTCAAACCTGGCTCCCCCAACATCGTATCTCCAGCTCCACCCCACAAATACAGTGCTCAAATTGAGAGGGTGGGGAGGGGTGATATACTTCAACTTTTTGACAAGTACAGAGGGCTGCTCTGCCATTACCACAAAAGTCCCTCAATATCTGCATCGGTTAAGAATCTTCCCAACTCATCATTCCATCTGCAATACCTAACCCCCACTCATCATTATGTGTCCCAGAGGTCCTGACAGTCCTGATTTGGCTTTAGGTCTGTTGGCTCAGCTGTTGCTGGGAGGGAAGGGGGAGAGGCCAATTCAGAACACAAGGATTGTTGGTTTCTTTAAAATACAATATTATATGCAAAGTATCCTGGAGATTTTAAGACTATAATCCACTGGTTTTTTTAAATTCCGCTTACTTTATGGGGTCTTAAATAGCTGACCCTGTCCCTTTAAGAAAGACGCAACTCTTGTTTTGGAAGGCTAATTTTTTTCAAATTATCCCCTACAGTGTCAGGTGAAAGCCATGATCATTATCCTGCAACGATGTACTTAACTTTAAAAACACTGAACCAAAGACAATATTTAGGCATATGCATAAGTATCTGCAGAAACAGGGCCTGAGTTTGTAGAGTCTTTCTTCCATTGTGGTTTTTAGCATAAGCACCTTGAGTTTAACTTTGTTACAAGAAAAAATGCAAATGAAATATTGGTAATTAGAGGGCCTACCATAGTTTTCTCCCATTGGTCATCCCCCAAGTATCACATGTCCAGAAAATCTTTAAAAATAAGCTGGATAGAGTGGGTGAAAGGTAGCTTCTGATATATTGCTGGTTGGTTTCTTGCTGAAAGTGTGGGTTTTATCTGTCTTTAAGGATCATTGTCTAGTATATTCCTACAGAATGTGTGATCAGTTCTTAGGAACCTGGAAACTTGTTTCTAGTGAAAAATTTGAAGACTATATGAAAGAATTAGGTGAGAAATACTGTTTTCTTAATGAATAATCTTGTGATGCTTCTTCTCATATAAACTGTAGTGGGTCTGGAGTTTATCCTTTTAACTTAGAAAAAGCTTAAACTGATTTTCAGTGGGTATCAGTTAATTGTATTGAATGTTGTTCCTATTTCTTGATACTGTGCTTCCTGGAACATGTAGTTTGCGAAAGGATCAAGTACATACAGGGGCTATCTGGTAGAGTGGTGAGGTATACTACATAATTAATTCACTGTCATCAATATCACTGTTCAGTCTGAAAATTATACTACACTACTTATAGTCTTAAATTGCCACACTGGAGAGAAGAGGGATGTAAAAAGGCATTGTAGAGTTCACTCCTTATATTTCAATAACTCCATATCTAATGTTCTTAATTTATAAGTAAAAAGGAAAATTTCTTTGTAACAAATACACAGGTTAGGCTCTGAGTGTTAAGTTGGATTTTTTTTTTTCTGTGTTGTACATTCTCGTCAGTGATGACGGTCAAACTAAGCTGTCTGTGGCTGCTATGCAACTCTGCTGCCTTCAGTGGGCTTGTAGAGGTATAAATGAGTGGAACTTGTGAACCCATTGTGTGTAAACAGGACTTTGTGAAGTCTAGCTCCCTGACTCCTTTTTGTTCTGCTTCTGTTGGGTAAACATGAGTCAATAGAAGTAACAACTTCTTTTTGTCACTAATGGAAGCAGCAATGACTAAATCCACAGGCCACACCTATTGAGTAAAATGGTGCTTTCATGTGGGTGCTCTTGAGACTACAAAGACTCCTTAAAGGCAATGAGTTATTAGGTAACTAACACATTCTAGAGTAAATTCTATGCTCCATAGGTGAACCCATATTAAAATCAGTTACACAGGTGTCACTGAGCCAACCTATCCAGTGGCTTCTACGGGGAGTCCTAAATGAAGCATAACATATCTAAATAGGTGAGATGGAAAGGGGCAAGATTCCAAACTGGCTTATATAATAATCCTGCTATTATGCTAGACTTGTAGACACAAAACAAAAAAGCATGTATGCCTTTTGCATACATGCTTTTTTGTTGTGTGTCTACAACTAAAGGTAAAATGGCAGCTGCTATGATGTAATAACAAATAGTAACAACAAATACTGAGCTCTTGTACAGTAATTTTCACTGGTAGATCTTAAAGTGCTTTACAAAGAACATCAGTATAATTATCCCATTTTATAGATGAGATGGCACAGAGAGGTAAGGCAACTCACCTGTGGTTAAGTGACTTGCCTTACCCAGGCAGCCCAGTGGAAGAGCTGGGAAAAGAACCTAGGTCTCCTGAGTCCTGATCTAGTGCTAAACCCGCTAGAGAACATGGCCTCCCATAACTGTACCTTCCTGATTCTCTCATCTACCTGTTCCTTCAGTGTTTTGCTTGGCATGGGAGAAAGGGAAATCTGACTCCCCAAAATGTGTGGATTCCTCACATCTTTAATAAAGCTAAGGATTCTTTAAGTCTGCTGCCTGGGCTGTGGGGGGAAATGATGCCTTTTGGAGGGGGACAGGGTGTTTATCTGTATATGACCTCCTAACTGTCAGTCTGTTTCCAGGCCACTCTTTGTGCTCTCTTCTTCATGGTCAGGCAGAATTCCTGCCTCTCCTTTCTTTTCTGATGAGAGTGAAATCTTAGATGGTGTCTTGTGTGTTGTCTTCAGGAGTGGGCTTTGCCATGAGGAAACTGGGCAGCCTGGCAAAGCCTACTGTGATCATCAGTGCTGATGGGGATATGCTAACAATCAAAACTGAGAGCCCTGTTAAAAATACAGAGATCTCCTTCAAGCTGGGCCAAGAATTTGAGGAAACCACAACAGATAACAGGAAAACTAAAGTAAGGGGTTTGGGCAGGGGGAATGCTGGGTGTTACTGATCCGCTTGTGTTGTGTGGATTGTCTTGTTCTCTTATGGGCAGAGGGAGGGGATAGAATAATCTACCTGAAATCACTACAGTCTGAAAACGAACAGATACAGCTGTACTGTTGAGCTGGAATTTTGATTAGGACACAGAGCTGAGAACCTGGTATGCTACACAGGAGGTAAATAGCCCCTTTAATTTGCAAGATGCTGGCAAAATAGCTCACCTTGCTGCTATGTCTTTCCAGAGTGTTGTAACCTTGGACAATGGCTCAATGATTCATGTGCAGAAATGGGATGACAAAGAGACCACAATAAAGAGAGAGGTGGTGGATGGGAAGATGGTTGTGGTAAGTGAGACAGTTCCTGCTATCTGATAGCTGAATCCCCATGTCAATCTCTTTATTTTGGCTAATGTGGACCAGTGTTTTTATTAACAAGTGAAAACCTCTCATGTTGTATCTTTGAATAGCGTTAGAAATGGCTAAAACAATTTCCAAGTACTGCTTAAAGACCATTGCTGTCCAATGACGACTTCTCAACTGAAACGTTGAGACTAGTGGATTACTAATGTAATTCAGTGCTAAGCACAGTGACTTAGACTGGAGTCTATTTTACTGCTCTCGACCTTCAGGTGCATGCTAGTCTTGCAGAACAGCTTTGCGGAGACATTTCTATCTTGTCTTGCTATTGTAATTTCATTGAACTCCTCTCTATCCTTCTAGGAGTGTACCATGAAGTATACCATCTGCACTAGAGTCTATGAGAAAGCATGAGGAAACTATCTGCAGTTAACTGGCTCGGTTCCACAAGATAAAGGCTACTGTTTTTTCTTCAGTTTGTGAAAGTTTTGAATAGTCATGTGCCTGCAATGTACCACACTTCAGCTTTGTTGCTACTTGTTTGAACTGGGGCTAGTGAATAAAATATTTCCAGACTAATGACCTAGAGTATTTGTGTGCTGGTGACACCTGATGCCTTGGAAAGGTGTTTACCTTGCAATTAGGCCACAGCCTGGGGCCCTCCCATCTGTGTCTAGAGCCCATGGCAGCCTGAGTCCAAACATCTATGCTGCAATTAACAGTCCCAACCCACATCAGGGGGCACAGGCCACCCACAAGTGTCTAATGGGGGAGAAGATGTACCTGAAGTGGACTGCTTGACCTTGATTAGAACAGGAGTGCCCTAAAAAGCTAAACCATAGGCACAAGATTGGCTTCTCCCCATTCTAGGGTCGGGTGGGTTAACTAAAAGAAATTGAGGGACAGAGGTAAAAATGCATGGATGAGAGGGTCAAAGGAATATGGTAGCGGAACACCAAATGGAAAACCCCACTGCTCTAAGAAGAATGCTAGGAAGCTAAAGGTCTAGAATGTCCCACTAGAACTCCTTCCAGATGCGAGAAGAAATATAGTTACAGAGCTCCTTGGGGGAGGTCTTAGAAATGAACCAACTTCCTAAACGATTACTAAAAAACCGCTTATCTTCTCTATTCTGGATCTTTATATTACTGATGTCTCCCTCTCCTGGGATGGACACACACAGATGAACACAATGCTCAAGATCTGTTCCAACAAGTGCCAACAATTTTATATAGTGGCATAAGAAGTCTTTCAGCCTTCAGTCCCATCTCAATACATTCTGGTTTCTAATTGCTGCACCCTTTCAAGGACGCTTGTCTTTGAGTAATTGTTACTGACTGAGAATTCTGAGGTGTGCAAGTAGCTCAAATTGACTGGTATAGTAGCAGTGACCTTTCATTCCTCAATAATGATTTTCACCTGCATTTGTGCTGCTCATTAGCCTGCTCTGCAATTCCTCAAAAGCAAGGCAAATAGACTTCCTTAGTCTCTCCTAATCAATTTTTTAATTGCTGGCAAATTGTCATATCTCTTAATGATCCTGAACAGAGGATTTTAACAAACATACATAAGACTGGTCTTATAATAAGTAGTGCACATCCCTGAAGTGCTCTAATTATGCAATTTTGAACACTGTAAACCTTCCTCCTTTACCAGCTGCCAATTATTTGCCTTTCCCCTGAGACTAATTATCTTTCACCATGGTTGCTTGAGAGAGACTTAGGAAAAAGCTTTTTTCGAAAGACAAGTCAACTGTCTTTCTTCATCTACTTTAACTGGCACTCGATTCTACTGGGAAGATAACTTAACATTTCAAAATGTGTTCTGGCTTGTTCCTTTTACTTTCACCTCTGGCTTTTAGAGCTCTGCCTTTAGATATTGTTGGAAATAATAACCTTGCCAGATGCTGAAGTAAGGGTTGTTGGCCTGTAACTTCCTAGATAGCCTGAGTGCCTCTCAATTTAGGTACAATGCTGGTCTCCAGCTATAAGAATGGACTCTGTGTGTGTGGTCTTTTATTAGAGACAAGGTGGGTGAGATCATTTTTACTGGACCAATGTCTGCGGGTGAAAGAGACACTTTTGAGTTTCCAGTGTGTAAGAATTCCAGTCGTGCATTCTAGACCTCTAACAGAGATGAAGCAATAGCACAAAAGTTGGAGAAAATCTCATTCCACACCTCTTTCTGATACAGAGTGTGTTTTTTCACTACTCGCCAGATCAGTGGGTAGTGACTGAGCTATTGGGGATTGATTTATCATGTCTAGCATAGATGCGATAAATCAATTGCTCTGCCTTCAACTCCTGTAATCCACCGAGATGAGAGGCAGAGACGAGGGGGAAGTGGCACCAATTGACCCCGCGATGTGAGGTAAGTCAACCTAAGGGATGCTGACGTCAGCTACACTATTCTCGTAGCTGAAGTTGTGTATCTTAGGTCAACCATCCCCCACCCCCTATGTAGACAGGGCAGAGAGAGTGCATGATATGGGAGTATCACTTAGCCATCAGTAGTAGCTTGAGTATTAAACAGATAATTATGGTATTGCCTTTGGTGCTCTCTGGCCCATCTTCACCCCTAACCTTTTCCAGGAAGTCCTGTTCAGTCATTGGAGAGTACTCTTTGCTTCCTGGTTCTGTCACTCTCAGAAACCTAGATTTCCCTTTGCTCCTAATACAGGATGTTGACTTTAATAGAGATTAAGACCCGGTGGTGCAAGTAGAATTCATTGCTTACCAGTACGCTGCACCAGCTAAAGTGTGGGGCTGGGGTGGGAAGGGCACGTGACCCCAGCCTGGAGCTCTGTGCTCTCCCTTCCCTTCCCATGATTCATCCCATGTTACAGGCAGTGGGGAGCACTCCCCGTGGGTGGACATGGCACAGCTGCTATGTGAGTTGCTAAGAGAAGAGGGCTTGCTCTCTGGAACAAGAGCCAGGTCAGCCACACCTGCTTTGGGAACTGCCAGCAGAAGAGCCTCACACCGGTTCCCGGGGACAGCAGAGAATATTTTTCTAACATGCTAGCAACCAAGCCTCATGCTGGTAGCTCCTCTGGCACAGCTGTACAGCCTCCAGCCCCTCTAGCAGCTGCATGTCCATGTCTCCTGTTGAGGATCTGTACAGAAGCCCTGCCAGAGGACAGGGCTGTGCTGGTCCGGCTGTGCTGGAGGAGCTACCAGTGTGGGGTTTTGCTCCTTTCACCGCTGTGGTTCATGGGAGAGCCCTGAACTGCAGGACTCTCTCAGGAACCATCGTGGCGAAACTAGTCCTGGCAGCCCTACACCAGCAGTCTTCTGGCACAACTGCAGTGTAGCAGCCCTGTCCTCTGGCAGGGCTGCTGTACAGATTCTGGACAGGAGACACAGGCATGCAGCTGCCTGGAAGAGCTGGCGGTGGTACAGCCGTGCTGGAGAAGCTGCTGGCATAGGGCCTCCTAGCAGCCTGACATTCTGCTTCTCCTGTGCCTTTCTGGTAGGGTGTACTGGACAGTACCATCCTGCTTGCACCAGTGATAAAATCTAACATAACTCCACCTTTTACTTTGTCCTTGAAATCTACCATGGTAAATATAGCTACAGGGTCCCTGTGGCTGGCTTATCAGGTGCCATAACCTCTTGGAGTTATTTGCAGCCACTGCAAGATACAGCAGCCTGTAGGCTGCTCAAACCTGTGCTAGGGCCCAGCTCAGTGCCTGATGGCCCCAGGAGCAGCAAAACGTGACAGTGCGTTAGTCACCTTTCCTTCTAGCCCTTCTCTGGATGTACACCAAATACAGCTTTGTCCCTGCAAAGGACCTTCAGCACATTCTCTCTGAAGGCAGACACATTGTCAAAATAATAATGTCTTACCCAGTTCTTTCATGTATTCCTCAAAGTTTTCACTGGAGACGAGTTTCCAAGTTCCCAGGAAGAGCTCAGGAGTTGTGGGAGTTTGCTGGGCATTGACAAGAACAGCTACTGCTGCCATGGAGAAGAAGGAAGGCATGAGATATGCAAATTCTGACAACATCTCTTTAAAAATGGCTTCAGTACCTAATACTCAAGGCCAACTAGTGACAGAGAGTGTAGGAATAAAACAATGCTAGGAATCAGATTCCAGTCACCAGCACTTCTATTTCATTTAGCCTCAGTATTGAAAGCAGAGCAAATTACAGGAAATGCCCTACAGCAGGGGTAGGCAACCTATGGCCCGGGTGCCGAAGGTAGCATGCAAGCTGATTTTTAGTGGCACTCACGCTGGCTGGGTCCTGGCTGCTGGTCTTGGGGGCTGTGCATTGTAATTTAATTTTAAATGAAGCTTCTTAAACCTTTTAAAAACTATTTACTTTACATACAACAATAGTTTAGTTCTATATTATAGACAAAAAGAGACCTTCTAAAAACATTAAAAACCTTAAATTAGAGTGAATAAATGAAGACTCGGCACACCACTTCTGAAAGGTTGCTGACCCCTGCCCTACAGTCTAGTAGTCCCATACTCTGGTACCCCTCAAAAATATAAATCTTATGCTAGAGGGCCATATTTAAAAGTGGGGACCAAAATGAGCAAGATAAAAAAAATACCTAATCTAAGTAACAATGACATTGGCAGCTACAGGTCCTCCTGAGCAATCAGCCAATTGGTTTTTTTTTTTTTTCCATGACTGATTTGTTTGGAAATAAAGCACGACAGCTGTCTGTCCTTTCAACAACGCAGCAAGCAAACATGCTAAAATTCAGTCAAGAATCACATTTCACTGCAGTCTTCCCAGCAACGTGTACAGCCGTAGTGCTGCAAGCTGATGGACATCAACCAGTCCCATAATTATTGTATCCACGGAATACTGTGCAGCAGCTTGGATCTCCAGTCATCATTGTGGCAAGCTGGACTGAAGTATCAACGATGGCCTTCATATCAGCTGGTGTGACCCAGACAACTCACGTCTCCACCCTTCCACTCCCAGCTCCCATTGCTGCCCCAGCAATTAGGTGTGCGGTCAGGGCCATGGCTGCATTGTTGCACACAGTCAACCACCAACACAGCTTACACCACAATTTCATTTCAAAGCCACATCCAAAATGCCAGATAACGTGACTTTTTTGAAACCATCGAGCCTTCCAGACAATCCCTCAGACACAAACTTTCTAAGGAGTGGCAGCAACGGGAGGTTCATGACTATATTTTGCAGTAATGTAGCATTTCTTGACAGATAGACAACTCACATCTGCATCCTCTAGTGTTTTTGGCTCAGATCCCCTCCCCCGCCCCGCAGACAACTATATGAGCCAAAAGATCCTTCTTTGTTACAACAGGATATGTTGGAGCCATGGGTGGTTTAACTTACATCTTTACTATTAAGCTACAAGAACTCCCCATCCTGCCTCTGTGGAGCTCAAGAACATACAGCGTGCCATCTGAAGATGGACTGCCCTCTTTATCACCTTGAAGGTAGATGGATGTGCTTGATGTCTCTAGATAATGCTGCTGTGAGAGAGTGGCTACTTCACCTACCCAATCTCTAGTTCATTGTTTGTGCCTCCAGAAGCCATATGCCAGACATAACAATGCCTCCAGTTTCTACCATTCAATGCAATTTAAAAAGTTTAAAATGTTTTCTAATGAAATTAATTCCTTTGCTCCTGACTCATCCAAACTTGGTGTGTGTCTGAGGGCTTGATTACACTGGCACTTTATAGCTCTATAAAGCCGCCAGGAGCGCTATAACTTCCTATCCGTCCACACTGGTGAGGCATGTAGCCTGCTATACATCCGCGGTTATAGCTGGTTAGCAGCCATGGGGTGAGGGATGAATCACCTCTAATCTGCAAGCCCTGTGCCATGCTGTCACATACATAACAGTAGGGGACAATTCAGCGAGATAGTTAAGGGAGAAAAGATTACTTCAACTGGGAAGTTGGGACTAGCTGGGGGATGAGCCTGAATATACTGGGGAGTCCATGAAAGAGGTGAACTAAACTGGGAAGAGGAAATAGGAGTCATAGATTAGATCATACTATGGAAGTGAGTCTGAAGAAGAGCTGCACTGGTGCTAAACACCAGATTACCACAATGCCAGGGAAAGAGAACTGGAAGTTGGGAAGGAATTCTTAGATATGGGAATTGGCTCCTTTGACTGTGTACTATGATAGTAATTTAGGATCAAAAATAATTAGGAACCATGCCATCAATATAACAACTTATTAATGTCCACACTGCTGTTAATAGGTTCAAATCTCTTGTCAGTTACACCCATTCAAACTTAAACTCAGTTGGGCTGCATTGGTGTAATTGATAGAATTTGCCCAGATAAGTTTAATTACATATTACATTTATTGAGTCTTCTATCTGATGATTTCAACTGCCAGGAACACAGGAAATAGAAGAGGGTTGATATAGGCTTACAGAATTAACATGTACATGGAAATATAGCACGCTTGAGTCCAGGAGAAGAAATTGAAAAACCAGCATTTGCAGACACAGCTATGACCAGTGGGGTAATTTGTTGGGACACAGTGACTTTTAATAACAAGTAGTGAAAATGGACCCTAGTATTAAAATAAAAAGCCTCCATTTTCACAATTAGGAGAAAAAATGATGAGCAAACTGATTGCAGTTTCATTGGTATCATATATGCTTTATCCACTGCAACTCCCATGTGGTAATATAGTTTAAGTATTCCTTGGAACACCATACCAGCACTCCACCAGGGATGAAACAGGTACATGGTGAAACAGGTATCAGAGGTCAGGCTTCTGCTCAGAAGTAGCGTTCACGCAGGCATAAGCAGGGCTCTTCACTGCCACATCATCTGTTGAGAAATAAAAGCAAGATATCAAACACCCAACATGCTGTATTACCAAATGCATACTCCTAAAAGGCGCAACCAACAGCGAATGACGGCATTGCTGAGACTGCAGCTGCATGACTTTCCCTCCAGCCATGCTGCACAAAACATTTGGCTTCTTTAAAGCAAAATAACTAGAAAAGCTGAACCGCACACATTTTGCTTTGGGCCTGGTTCTGTTTTCCAAAGCCCTTGGAGTCATGAGACCCAGGTTCTATTCACAGAAGTACTCTGGGGACTCTGTGTTAATCTCTTTGTCCCCCATTTTCGGAAGTGGTGTCTATTTCTGGGTGCCTTGGTTTTTGAGTGCCCAATTTTAGACATGAGAAGCATGTTTTTCAAAGATGCTAGGCACTCACAATTCAGTCTGAATCCCACCGGACTGGGACTGCTCAGCATCTCAGAAAATCAGGGCTCAGGTGCCCGAAGTTGGATAATCACCCCAAATTAGGGTCATATTAGGCCCATTAATTTCTCTGGACTGCACTGTGAGCCCCTTACTCATATTGCTGAGCAATTACTTACAAAGGGTGTCTCTCTGACACCAATGGAAGCATTTGCATGAGTGGTACCTGCTCCCACCGGAAGGTGTTCAAAATGGGGCCCTCTGTAGCTCTGGTCCTTCTCTAAAATGGGGACAACACATACCTTCCTCTCAGTGACTGTGTAGCTAAATTCACTCCCCTTGGTAATGTGCTTTCAGATCCGCAGATGGACGCCGCGATCTAGAATTCTTACATTCCAGCAAACCAGTTCTAAACAGACCTTACTTGAAAATGCTGCTGGTCTTCTGCACAACTCTCCAGAATCACACATCTTACCTACGCAGGGGTCCGCACAAAGTAAGTTACCCTTCCTGAGCGGGGTTAAACCACCTTTGAGACATAAAAACCAAATAGTTTTATATTTAGAGTTATCCAGTGGGCTAAACATGTTCACTATGTGTATTTAGTCTCAGCTCACAAAGAAAAAACATTCAACATTTAAAACAAGAGTCTTGGCCTTTTCCCATCCCTGCAGCTTGCTGACATTTGGTACATTCCTCTGACCTATTAAGTGCGGATTCTCCAGCTCCAGCAGTAGGTGGCCTAGAGAACACTGACCCCAATGCACTGGAGCAGAAAAGAGACAGTGGAACGTGCACGCTGTAGACATGTCTGCTCTACTGGTTCCGGGATGACGTTCACACCACTGAATAAGCATCACACTTTACAAATCAGGTGCCCCCACTGATTCTTAAATTTGCTGACATTATGGATGCAGCTGCTCAGCTATTGCTCTAACCAGCTGCTCAGTTCCAGTGAGCTACCAGGGGGACTCTATTTAATGAACATCCTGAAGTTCACTAAAGCACAGAAGTCTCATCAATTGCAGTTCCGTGCTAGGTAGTACATTGAAAGCCTGTAGTTATTCTATCATGCAGAACAAATCACCTCCACATAGGTGGATTATATAGAATGGGCTGAGTTTATTCTGATAACAGTGGTGCTGCAATTCTTCTGTAGAACTTGATGTTGATTTGGATCCCTGTAACTCAAATAATAAATGAATTGACCAAGTATCTTGCTTCCCCCCTGCCCCACCAAGGCAGTTCCATTTTTCAATGGTCTTGACTCTGTCCTGGAAATTTGACATCTTAAAATGGGACAACTGGGTCCAATTTTATGCACAGCATCTCTCCTCACTCCTTTACTTAGCAGAGAGCTGCTACAAGCTGTGGGAAGCCATACTCCTCATCCTCTGCCTATTGGAAGAGCAGCAAGAGTAGGCAGAGGACCATGGCGGTGGCACCAGATCACCCCCACAACTTGACCATCAGCAAACCCCAGCCAGTGGCACCACCGCCAGGCCAGCATTAGCAGCAGAACCACCACCCAGACTGCGGACGTGGAACCCAGCTGGTGCTAGCACCAACCCCTAAGGTGAGGGAAGAGGATGAGTGTGAGAAACTGGCTTCTCAAAGGGGTGGGAGTAGGGTTGACACCTTTGAGATACAAAAAATGGGACAGCTAGGATTGTTCTGAGCCCACGAAAATGGACAACTGGCTATGTGTACTGAGCACCTTTACAGATTTCCCAGGCAATTACCTCAAAAAAGGGAGGATCCTGGGAAACCTAGACTGGTGGCAACCCTCATGGGGAGTAATGAGCGTTTTAACTTTTCTGTTTTTTATTCCCCCCCATCCAATTTTGCAAATGTGGTCATCTTAATAAAATAAAAAATAAAATAATTAATAATAATAAAGCAGTCATAGGCACTATCTATAGTGCTGCCCCCTAGTGGTGACTTTAGCTCGCATGTTAGCAGCCTGTGAACAGAAGGGAAGGAGCTCATCCCTAGCCACGGGTTTCACCCCGAATGTTGTGTCTTGTTGTCTGTGGTATCAGCAGGTAGGTTCCTCATTTGGGCTTCCCAAGGAACAAATTGCTACGGGAGAAGCTAATTTTTAGGGGTGACTCCTTAAGAACCTTCTGCCTGAGGTAAGATCCAGTGGGGGTGGATTACAACTGCTGGAACTGGCAGCTCTCTTTATGTAGTGCTTCTGCAAAAGACCTGCTGTTCAAGGGTGGAACCAGGAGTGCTTTGTTCCTGGAAAACTCCTTGTTACTGGAGAGGTGTAGAGAACAGGGAAACTGGGTCCCATGTGTTGGCTGGTGGGCTGAGGGTCTCGATGCAGGGATGGCAAACAATATGAAGTGCTAGGAAAACAGGATGTGTTCCTGTGGCATAGACACTAAAGCTCTGATCCTTCAAACTCCTGTGCATGGGGGTAATTTTACTGGCAGGATTGGGGCCTACGTCAGGAGAGGAGTCACAGCCCCCTCCAGTACAAACACATGGACTTTACTCTTTTGGAATTGTTCAAAGAATTTAAAGAACTATTCCACATATAAAAATGTATGCAACTCAGTTGATTTCAGCGAAACGGTATTATTGAGGTCTGCTCCGGCCTAATTTGAAAGGATCCTAGATCTGAACCTAACCTGGACAGAGCTGACCTGAATCCGACCCAAAGGCATTGAGTCCTTTTCAAATCCACCCCAACTTGGACCCAAGATTTTCCCCTAGAGCCATATTAGAGCTGACACCTCATCCTTGGGGGTTGGCCTGCTGGGGGCTTCCTCTTCTCCACACCCTGTGCCCACAGTCCATCTCTAGCCACCTTCTGCCCATGAGGTGTGCAAGGCAACAGCTACATGCCCCAATCCTGCCAGCTGCCACCACCTCTCTGCACTGTGTGTACTGTGGTGGGAGAGGCGCTGCAACTCGTCAGCACACTCACTCCTCAACACACGCAGCACAGCAAGGCGGCAACTGGCAAGGCCTGGACAGGCAGCTGCCACACCAATCCCACAGACAGGATGAGGTGAACAGAGATGACCCGAACCCAATATGGTCAGGTTATTTTCTGATCCTTCCCAACATCTGTAGTCAGGTCACATTAGGTTTGGGTCAGATTGGAAGACTCTACTCTATTAGCTTGGCAAGCTATAGAGGTGTAAAAAGAGACAGACTCCCTCACATATCTGTCAGAGGTAGATAAGAACCACCGAGGAAATGGCTACATGCTATGTTAGTGTTTCATATCCTGCATCCCTAATACAGAGTCATGGTGTCCAGACCACTGTGACTACCATATTTCCTCAAGTAGATACAATTTTTGAGTATTTTTTTGATACTCAATTTTTGAGTATCCAGATGTCCCTTTAAGATTGTCACAGTCCTTCATTTGAGAAAACTATTCTCTCCTTTACATATTATAGGCGGGCTGGTAGCACTGCCTCTTATTAACATTACTTGAGTCTTCCCGTTATAAAGTAAGCCACATTTTAAGTTGCTTATTACTGTTTGGGCTGAAATTTTCCATGGCAGATTTTGACTCAGGCTGAATTTTTTTGGGTTAAGCCTGCAGGGAACGGGCAGAAGAGTGTACACACTACACCACACTCCTCTCTGGAGCTGAGAATGGCACTCAGATTCCTGAGTCTGCTGTCAGCAGTCTGCTGAGTTTGATGTCAGTAAATTGCTGTGAAACCCACTGACAAAGTGTGTCTCCCCTCCCACTCCAATGCTGGTCCACAGAAAAGATGACAATCTAAGACTGTTACTAGTTAATTCATTAGCTCAAGTGGCAAAGGTCTGGCAGTGGATCTAAAGGTTCCAGTTCTCCCAATAACCCACATGTGTCAATATGATTGGATTCCTGGTTTTATGACAACCTGATTATTTATAGCAGATGTTTACTTTCCTTAAACATTTGCAACAGACCATGGTTAGTAAGTACTGTGTTGCTAATAGTCTTTTATATTTAAAAAAACCAATCAGGTTGTGCACAGAACTACATAATCATGTGCTCTTAGCATACTCTTTGTCCTTTCTCCCATTTGGTCCTGGTGTATGTTACACCCTCTTGTTTTAAAATGATTATAAGCTCTTCAGGACAGGGACTGCGTCCTTCCATGTGTTTGTACAATGCCTTCACAATGAGGTCCTAATTGTTAATGGAGCCTTTGTGTGGATGTAATTACAAGAGTAACATTTCAGCATAGAACTAATATGATGAAAAACTAATGATTAAAGCTGGCCACTTTTGAGCAGACACTTGAGTAGCTTTATTTATAACCCTAAATTAATCAGTTTTGGCAAAACTGTCCAGTAGGTTAAGTTCACTGGATGGTGCAAACTGAGTTTCAGGTACCTAAACACTCCTCCCCCACAAAAAAAAACTAGACTGGAATGCTTCCTCAGCTCTACTCTGGAACGGGCTGTTAGAAGGGTTCACTGTGAACCACAATGAGTTTTGTAACAAAACCCTCATCCCTAAAAGTCACTGGTTTCAGCTGAACTTCAAAATATCTTTCTCTACCCTCACCCCCACCTCTTGATTAGACCTAATTCCCCTCTGACTTATTTAAACATAGAAGCATTTTGAAGCCACTGTTTTGACAGTTCATTGAGTTTGTCTTTTTGAAGAAAGATCTTTTGGAAGCATCATTGCTACTACAGCTTTCATCAACCCTTACTGACTATTGGGGTAGAGGTTCAGGGTGATACTTTTTTCAAACCATTCAGAATTCACATTAATCTGAATGTGGGTTACCAGGGACTTTACCCTCAAATTATGGAAAATAGAGGCAGGTACTGGTGAGTTGAATCCTTGTTGTTACCTCATGCCTCACCAGCAGCCATTCAGTAACCATTAAAGAACTAGGACTAAACACAATCTTACTCAAGGGGGACTGGGCCTTAAACTTGTGATATGGCTCCTGTACCCAGCACATTAACTGAAGTTTTAGATAAAAAGCACTAGTATGCAGGAGATTTAACCACAACATTTGTTTAGATAGTTCAGGAATTGGCCTCTGAGGTGTAGTGCAGTGGGATGGCTCCTTCTTCCTAGCCCAGAGGAATATACTCCGCAGCTGCCTCACTAGCTTTTCCTGGTGTTTAAGTAGGTAAGGAAGTGAGGCTTTGTTGCAGGTTTCCTTTTCAAGAATAACTGTGGAAAGTCTGAAGCAGAGTGGGTAGCCAGGCTTTCATTCCAAACAACCCACCCTCTTAGTGCTTACTAAATACCACACTTGTGATTTGTAGCAAGTTGTCTTTTTGTTTCTCCAAAATTGAAACTCTGAAAAGATTTTTCCATATAGCGCAGAAAGGGAATTACCAGGAGATTGTTTCTTCCTGATTTTGTGCAATCCCTCCAGTACTACACTGATGGATAATGGTACAAAACCCTGGAGGTAAGGAGTGTCCTACAGGAAAGTTAAAAACTGACCTGATGAATAGCAGTAGATTCAGTGTTAAAGACTGCATTTCTACTTTCCAACTTGCTCAGACTATTGAGTAAACCTACTGCTTGCCAGTCCCCAATGTTAGCATTCATGCAGCACGGCTGTTTTCCTTCCCACACAGCTATTTGAGGTTGTTAGTTCAAATCAAGAACTGTGTTGCAGCCCCTGTGAGTACAGCTGTCTGCAAGCTGTTCTACAGTTTGAACTATCTCACAGGAGCAGAAAGCCACAGGCAATGATGCTAATTTACCCTCTGTTAATCCAGTTCCTTGCATTAGTGTTTTCCTACAAGGCACAGGAGAAGTTTCCCATCCAGGCCAGCTTTGAACTATTTAGACACGCTTCTACCTGCTCCCTCCCTCAGATTTTAGTGATTTGGAGAAGGTAGGGACTGACTTGTCACTGCAAATTTTGCAAGACCAAGCCACAACCAGTGAATTTTTGCAAAGTTAAAGCCCAGCCAAGATTAGCTTCTCTTACTGATCCCTCCCCCTTTCTATCCATCAAGGATCTCACGCCAACACCAATTTATCAGTCCTAGTAATGACCCCAGAAAGATCTGAGCCTTATATGGCCAAGATAAACTGCCAGAAGAAGCCACACTTTTGCTTTAGTGTTACCAGTTTCTGGAATTTAGATCTTTTGCTTTTTTCCTACTTAAGAAAAAACCATGTGTGTGACCCTTTTTCATGCTCACATTAGGTCTTTTCTGAAGCACCAACCCTTCCCCCATCCACAACACAGGAGAATGAATTCCCACCACCCTCTTCCACAGACAGTGTGAGGACTGAAAGATACAAGAAGGTTCAGATAAAAAAGTCAAACTGGCACTAAAACCTCTAACCTCAAGTACTTTTTTCCAAAAATGTTTTAACCAGTTATCCTAAAATCCCTATTTCTACTCTACAAGAATAATGATGATCTCACTGATGAGATGCAGAGCAGAGAGTCACAGAGTCAGCAAGAGGTCTGTTAATTTTTATTACAACCAAGGGCAAACCTTAAACCAACACTGACTTTTTAAAAGAAAGACCTTAAACTCACATCTCTTGCTCAGTGCTTTCATATAATCCTCAGAGTTTCCACTGGAGCCAAGTCTCCAAGTCCCTATAAATAAGTCACATGTTTGAGAGCACATAACAAGAGACAAATGGTTGGAGGGAATTATGAAACTCAGCTGTTTCTTTTTGAAGGTGCCATGAATGTGTGATATGCCAGGAGAACCAAAAACTATGTCAGAGGCTCCTATCACCAGCATTTCCCTAGTTTTGTTTTGATCAGAAACCAAAAACTAAGGCAGTAGCAGTTACCAGCTCGAAGACTGGTTGTAAGAAAGTGAACCCCCACTCCCTGGCCCCAGAGTAATAAAGTTGCAGAAGAAATCCACACAGAGCTGGGAATGGAATCCAGGACTTCATATGGCTAGAAAATGTGCTTGGGAGCATGAAAATCTGTCTTTGATTGTAGTTGTGACTTTATGAAAAAAAAGTGTCCAATCCTCAGTGGAATGGGTTCATAAAAGGAAGGGATTACATTGTGATCATTAGGCCTACACATTTATCCTAATCATGAGCTCAAACCGTGAAGAGTGAGTGAAATTATCACAATAACCCATAACAAATGTAGATGGGCACAGGTGGAGGAAAAAAAAAAAAAGACTGAATTAGAACAAACAAAATGGCCTACTGATATAATTCAAAGCCTGTGTTAAGATTATGCCTGAAAACATGAAAAGTGTGGGACTGGTACTCCATGAACCAAATCTGTGCATCAGAAATTACAGCAGTGGAGGACTGTCAGTTCAGTTAGCACTTGTAACCAAAGTCAGCAGTCAAATCCAAAATTATGGGCCAGATTCTGCTGCCCTTACTCCTTCGTGGTGGTACCTTGTTCCATGAAATCAGAGAACTACATGAGGAGTCAGGGTGGCAGACTCAGGCTCCATCATGGCATTCATATAAAATACGGTTTGTTTAAGCAATAGAAAAAAAAAAAAAAAACACACCTTAAAGTGGAGCCTTTAAATATAGCTTGCCTGGGTGTGGGCATGGACAAGTCAAGCTGGAATAGATACCTCACTTCATAAACCATTGAATCTGCAGTTCTCAGTTCAGAGAAGAAATTCACACCATTGTCTGCCACCACAGCATGTCCTTCTAGTCTGTATGTGCTCCAAAATGCCTGCCTTCTCCTTCTAAGAGTTCAGACTTCCTGTCTGGAATTGAGGGTGTGCTTCTCTCTCCCCACACCTGACACCTCCACCCTTTTTTGTCTTCCTTGTCACTTACCCAAAATGCTTCTTTTGACACCTCATTTTAGTCTCCTTTATATAGCCCACCAGTGTCACCTTCAATGTTGTATAATATGAGCCTCGTCCTCTTTTCTTTCATGCTGTGATGCTCCCCTGAGTGCCAGCTGGGCAGAGTTTTTGATGGCTTTTTAACTAAGTTGATGCTGCTTTCTGCATTTTGAACCATACAGACAGTAGGCAAGATTTACCCCATGAAGCTCAAGCATGTGCTGATCTCCCCTTTTTCCACTGGTAGGAAAATACCTTTAGACTCTGAAGGCTGCCCATGAGATTGGCTAAATCAGCACATTCCACCCTGCCCTAACAGGTCTCTTCTTGGGCTGAAGACTTCACAGGATCTGCAAGCCTGTCTTCAGGCTGCCTGGATGGTAAAGTTATTATGTGGCTTCTGCAAGGGTGCACCTTACTTGAGATGGGCATGTTGCTGGTAGGGCTTGGATGCCAACTTCAGCAGACAAAAAGCCATCAGGACCTAGAAAGCACGTCTACTCTGCTAAACACAGACTAATGGAAAGAGGTATTCCCAACCACAAGAGGAATTGGGAAGGTAACAGGGTAGGTTCCCTGGGGAAGTGTATGAAAAGTTAAAAATTGAATCCATCCTAATCTTAGAGCCTAAAGGTACTGATGTAAAGACTACGGATGAATATTCTTATTTTCTCCCCTTTTTATCTGTTTACTTATGGCAGTGGAATTGTTTGTTGCTTTTCTAGTAGTGGGATCGTAAGCAGACACCCCCATGCTGCAGCCTCTGAATTGTCTTACATAAATTGAATGACTAGACTGGCATACACCCATGTTCTTTCTTCAATGACTGGTTCATAGAAGAGGAGCCATGTGAACACTACCACATTCCAGAGACCGGTCGGTTCTCTACTCTGCACATTAGAGTGATTATTAAATGCTAGAAGATCAGAGTGGATTCACTATAAATGCATGTGTAAGTGACTAATCAAGGTGCAAGGTAACAGAAAGAACCACTGTGCTTAATTTCTCTTAGGATGTCATTTTTGCAGTCAAATTTATCCTCAAAGCAAAGCTGGTTGTGAATGCTCTTCTAAGGTTTGATTTAACTGTGGATTACATTTTCAGATAGAGCAATACCATTTTAGGTTATACAGTTATTTAGGTGTCTGTGTGGAGATGTTCATGGTTTAGGGTAGATAAAGGGGACATATGTCATCTCCCTAATCTTACTGAGGTTAAGAATGTATTATAGGAAAACTAAGACGGAATATTCACAAACCTCAAGGGAATTAGGCACTTATGTCTTTATACATCTTCCAAAATCCTAGCCTACATTTTATAGGAAATCTTTCTAGAAGTGGACTTTCATTAAACTAGATCTATTTAACTAGATTAGAAAAAGAACAGTGGGATTTTAAAAGCATTTTAAGCTTAGACTAGACAAGCAACTTGGAAACACTTATTTTACAAGGATAGAGGAGAACAAAGTAGGCTAGAGAAGGTGGACTAGACACTTTCATCTCATCTCCATTTTTACAATTCTGAAGGTCAAAATTCATAACTGCTCATGGAAATAAGAATATGGACTCCACTATTCAGTGTTTGAAAGCCTGTTTAATACATTATATGAGTACATTGTTATTCAGAGAAAAGCCTGCACCCATATGAGTTGGAAACAAGAGCTTGTACTGGAGCTTTCTTGTCAAGAGCCATCTCAGTGAGTTTCTAGTCCAGTGGGCAGGGGTTAATGTCCTCTTGCTTTCTCATATATTCTGATGCATGTGACATTGTTCATGGTACATTCCTAAGAGGGGGAGTTATCACAGTAAGATTTTAAAAATGCCTCCATATGCAGTTCAACAAATACTATCACATATTGTTTTCAGAGAACACTTAGAGGAGCAACAATGTAGTGCTGACTTAAGGTAGCATTCTTTGCCTCTAAGATATTCCTTTAGGTTAACAAAAAAAAAAAAAAAAAAAAAAAGTTAGTTGGTCATCTTTGCTACTGTTCAACTTGCTAAGCATTTACTGTGGAGATAAAACTTTCAGTGATTAAATAGCAGGAATAAACTCACCACCACCATCTTCCCATCCACTAATCTTCTCTTTATTGTGGTCTCCTTGCCATTCCACTTCTGCACCTGAGTCAGTGAGCCATCATCTAAGCTTACAATACTCTACCAAAAACAAAAACACAAACCTCGCATGAAGTAAAGCGTTTAACCCACTGTTCTGCAGGTTAGAAGTGATTCAGTTTGCAGGGGGTTAGGAAAGATTGGGGTTGTCTCTGTAAGGCATGTCATTTTGCCCTTTTTTTAGCCCTCACCTTTGTTTTTCTGTCATCTGCTGTGGTTTCCTCAAATTCCTCCCCAAGCTTGAAGGAGACCTCAGTACTTTTGAAAGTGCTCTTGGTTTGGATTGTTAGCACATCTCCATCGATGCTGATAGTCACAGTGGGTTTGGTGAGGCTGCCCAGTTTTCTGGTGGCTAAACTCACACCTGCAAGTTACAGACAAGAAGTCTCATGCTTACAGAGAAGCATTAAGGTCCTGGGATACAAGTTAAAGGAAGAAGAGTAGGACTAGTTTCCTGTGCTCTGTATCAGCAATTTGTTACCATAGTGTTTAAACCCTTTAGTCCAACAGAGATGAAGCAAAATTTATATGATAGTCTTACCAAGAAACAGCATCAATGTTACAAGCATAAGTGTATCGTGTCTCACAGATCAGTCCTCATGTACTATTTGACTTAAGTTAAAGAAAAGGCACACAAATCAGTTTCCTTGTTGAGGTAGAGTCAGTAAGCTATTCCAGTTCACTTATAAGACGAACAAAGCTTTGTTGAAACAGTGCTATGGGCCTAATTCTTTACTAGTTTGCACTTGGAGTCATTCATGCAAAGTGACCACAATAGAGCAGTTGAGAGGTAGCATTTGATAGTCACTTTGCACAGATGCAAGTGACTACATGAGATACAATACAACAGAAGTCTAGACCCTATGTTACCTAGAGTTTAAGTTTCATGTTTAATTTATTTACAGATACCTCACCCTGACTATTCTCCTTTCAGTAATCTGCTCACCCTTCCTCCTCCCCCACAAAGAAAGACATAGTCTTCCATTAAGAGCAGCCCAAGGGGCAGTGTTCATGAGAACAATTCACATCACAGAGCCACTTCCCCTTATCAGCTTACAGTTCTCAAAATAAACACCTCATTTCCCTTCTGAAGAAATGAGCACAAGGAAGCTGCAAAGTGAAGAGTCCCCACGGCCAGAGAGAAGAAATGTAGGAGTAGAGTTCAACTAGAGCATATCCTTTCTAAATCCCACACATTACAACATTTCTCACCCAGCTCTTTCATATAGTCATCAAATTTTTCACTGGAGATGAGTTTCCAAGTTCCCAGAAACAGATCACACATTGTAAGGCTTTACTGGGTCAATACACTCAAGAAAACAACAACAGCTGCTCTCAAAAAGAGCCAAGACAGGAGTATAAGCTACGTAGGCCCTGAAAGTCTGTTTTTAAAGCTGATCTGAACATGTGACATTCTGAGACAACCAATCAGGAAAGATATCATGGACTCCAATCAATAGAATTTTAGTTTGATTTCTTTTGGCACAAATCCACAGTAAATACATCAAAGGATAACCCCCCCACACACAATTTTAGCCCCAATTTAAAACATAGCTGTTCCAGAAATAAAAAACAAAAAAAGAAAATCACCATTTCAAGACATGAGCAGCACAATCTTCAAGGGATGTGTGAAGGCTCGAGAAGTTAATTGTTTAAAAAAACTCCTAAGTAATATTCCATTAATAATATTATTTATAAAACACTTGAGACCATAGGTGCTGGAACTAGGAGTCCTGGCGGAGTGGCAGCACCCCCTGGCTTAAAGTGGTTTCCATTATATACAGGATTTACAGTTTGGTTTAATGGCTCTCAGCACCCCTACAATACAAATTGTTCCAGCACCCCTGCTTGGGCCCAGATGCCCAATTTTAACTTCCACAATGGCTCTACAGCAGCAGAATGTTCCCACTGGCAGAAGCTGACACCACTGCCTTAAGGGGTGCTTTTTGGCAATGGAACTTCACAGGGCAGTTAGGAAGAGGGTCCAGCAAATGGTGCATTGGCCACTATGGCAAAAGCTCAGTTGCCTTCTAATACTAACATTAGTTATTATTTGTGTTTACACATAGTGCCTAGAGGCCCAATCGAGATTAGGGCTCCATTGTGCTAGGTGTTGTACAACCACATAACGAGACACTCCCTGCCCCAAATAGCTGACAATCTAAATACAAAAGGCAACGGTTCGTCAGGGAAACAAAGGCACAGTGACGTGTCCAAGATTACACACAGCAGGTGACTGCCAAGAGCTAAGAGTAGAATCCAAGTCTTCTCTGGGTTTCACTCTAGTGCTCCAATCACTAGACCACACTTTCCCTGATTGAAATCACAATAGTGGAATTTCTAAAAGTGGATGGTGCCAGAGCACAAATACATGCCAAGATGCTGCTCAATGGGAGAGTGTATGGTGGGTGGCGAGGGGGAGCACTAGGTCTCAAATATCACCAAGTTCTTTCCATGACTTTAAAAACTAACAAGACCACCTTAAATCAGTCTGTTACTTCATAGAAAGCCCCTTTAAGATTGCTGGTGATTGTGATAATCACAGTCTTTACAAGCTATAAGTAATGAAGACTTACTGGAAGCCCAGCTATGAGAGATGTGCAGTAATTGACTCTTGGCATGTGATGGAAGGCAACTGTTAAGAAGAGCGCAGCCTATGCATATAATGCAGCTGGAAGGAACATCTAGTCAGACACCTGGATTTCCATGGAGCCCCCTTACAGAATCTGGGCTTAAACCAACAAAGAGCAGACACTTCATTGGAGAACCCTCTTAGATACCCCACTAGAGCTGCAGAAATTTACTAGTTTAGCTGACCTGAAATCTCCTCCCTGCCCAAACATACCACACTTTCTGCTAGCAGAACCTTGGCAGAAAAAAGATTTGCTTCCTGGTTTGCTCAGAGTGGTCCAGTTTTAATAGGAATCTCCTCAGTGAGGTCCCTCTCCTCAAAACTCACTTCTAACACTTCTAGGAATGCTGTATGTGTTCTGTGTGAAATCTATTGCTTATGTTCTGCAGAAGGTCAGATGATCATAATGCTCCCTTCTGGTCTTGAAATCTATTACTCTGACAATATTTGTGTAATAAAGAGGGGAGAAATGCAACAAGAGGTAAGGAGCATAAATTGCTACGATCAAACCTTCTAATGGTTCTACCAGTGTGTTTTTTGCTGTCCACCTGTTTAGACTGTAAGGCCCAGATCATCAATGGTATTTAGGCACCTATCTCCCATTGATTTCAATGAATTTCAGGTGCCTAAATACCTTTGAGGATCTGGGCACAAGTTTCTAAGAGCAGGAACATTGTTTTCCTGTGCCATTCTGCACTAAGCACACTGTTGGCACTTAACAAATAACAACAATTAACAATAGAATTCCATGGATAGGAACAATACAATATATTTTATAGATGTGCAACCCTAATGGGATTAGGATAAACTATGACTCAAATCCTGCAACTAACAACCGGGTTCCTCATGGGCAGAGAGCAAAAATCTGGCAAGAGGAAGGTCTAAGCAGGTGCAAGAAATGTCAGCTGAACAGAAGCTCACTCAAACACCAATCCTCAAAATTTTACACACATACTTAACTTTATTGAGCACTGTGAGTTGTCCCACTGACCAAGGCCTAATTTCTTCCTGAACAAAATGCTTTTTAAATATTTTTCTTTAATGCAAAGAATTTTTTAATGCTAAAGAATATTAAGCATTCTTAAGGCAGAGGTCACAGTGATCCATGTGCCAATGAGGATAAAGGAATAACAACACTATGACCTACTAAGTAGGAAAAAAAGAGAAATGCTCAAATTGGAGTTCCTGATATTCTCTCTCACCATTGGCTATCCCAGAGGATCACATGGTCAAGGCTCCTTTTTAAAGAAGCTATGTGGTCTTACAGAATTCATACTACCTTCCTGTCTGATAGTGAAAACTGTTGCCTGATTCCTGTAGAAGCCTGCTTAATAGTCCTCACATAATGTGTGATCTATTTGTAGGCACCTGGAAACTCATTTCCAGTGAAAACTTTGAGGACTATATGAGAGAACTAGGTAAGGAATTCTATGTGGGTTACTTCTAGCTGTATCTGTGTCTGCTTAAGGAAAGATTACAGAATTTCCATTTTAATCCAGATTTCTTCTTCCTGGCTTTTGGAACTTTCCTGTGCTATTCACTAAGGGGTGTTTTTTTGTTGTTGTTGTGTTTGTTTTTTTCCTGGCTGATTGCCTGACTAAGACAGTTTATCTTAAAACTGCAGAGTTCTAGGGGAAGCTAACTGCTTGGTTTAGTGTGGTTAGGCTTCTTAATGTAGAAGGAATTGGACTGGAGGGAGTGGTATCCTGTTACATGAATAACATGTAATTAACTTCTAGTAGAAATAATAATTTAGTAGTGTTATTGTCTGGGGTAGAAAAATCCATTGAAGTGCTTTGTGTCTTTGCCCCATGGAAATACAAAGCAGTAGAATGCTGAGACTATAATAAAGTCAGTAACTAAACACCTGTCTAATCTGGATTTCTGTCTAAGTAATTGTTTCATTGAAGTACAATCTTTTCTAGATATTGAAATACTAGAATTTCTGGTTCATTGGAACTGGAATTAGTTAGGTACCCCAGGGATTACAAGCAGCAGCTGCTACTAGCTGGCTGGTGTGTTTTTAAATTAAGGAGTTGCATGGACTCCTGACTAGATACCTGGGTAAGTCTTGACTGGGTAATCTGCTCCTTTTAAAGACTCCTACCTTTAGGTTTTAAAAGGTTTTATTGCTCTGATGAACTGACTGGGGACTCTGACTAGCTTATTCTGAGTTAGTACTAAAATCTCTCTAGTATTTCATTTAGAGACTGGAAGCAAAAGTCTGTCTTGTTTTTCTTAACAAGACTTGGGCACCTTGGGAAAACTCTCCTAAATCTTAGACACAGGCAAGACTAGTGCTGTCCATATCTTCAGAATTTCCTCCTAGTAACTTTTCAACTGCTGCTAGTTCTGTAGTAAACTGTTAGGGAGTGGGTTTTTCTGGTGGAGGGTGAGGTCTAAATCACTCAGTGTTTGCTTTTTGGCATTAAAAGGTTTTATAACTTAGTGAAATTGACTCACTAGGATTCTCTTGGCTCTTAAACTCCAAACCTATGCAGCTGAATGTTTAATTCAGTAAAAGGATTTAATTTGCATTGCACTTCTGAATACTGGCTGAACAAAAAATGACCTGATTTTATACTCCCTGGACTGGACTTGGAATGCCCTTATCAGAAGTTTCAGGCAGCCTCTGAAATGCAGGCTTACTAAAACATAAAAAGAGCAAGGGGCAAATTCTTATGGAAACAAGTCATAAATGTTTTAAATCCCTAGTCTCTGCCTTCCCTTAGTTGAAAGCAAGAACACTAGGTAAGAGGGTGCTCTGGAAGAGAATAGACAATCTAATATGGTCTCCTGTCTGATCTACAGGTGTAGGCTTTGCTACTAGGAAAGTGGCTGGTGTAGCCAAGCCCAATGTAATCATAAGCACCAGTGGAGATGTGATAACCATCAGAACAGAGAGTACCTTCAAAAATACAGAGATCTCTTTCAAGCTGGGTGAGGAGTTTGAAGAGACTACAGCAGATGACAGGAAAGTTAAGGTGAGTTGTTCTTAAAATCAGCTGGGGTTGTGGAAGGGGAGGGATTTCAAAGGCAAATTTTGAAGCTAATATGTCTACCACGAAGAAAGTGCCACAAGTATACTCACTCAGCAGGCCTTAGTTAATGTTGGACTTGTTTACAAATCTCCTCTAGTCTGCAGGACACAGACTAATAGCAACACTTTGTTTCCTTGACCCTGCAGAGCATCATAACACTAGACAATGGCTCACTGATTCAGGTGCAGAAATGGAATGGAAAAGAGACCACATTAATAAGAAAATTGGTGGATGGGAAGCTGGTAGTGGTGAGTTAATGCCTGGTATTAATCACTGAATGCAACATGTGTTCTATATTGGCTTCTGATGAGGTGGTGAGATGGAAACATGTAGGCTGTGAATTATGCTAGACTGGGGGTGGGATGTAACTTCCAAACTAGTGAGAGACTTGAAAATTTAAAATTCAGGAGTGTTTAAAAAATGGAAGAGCTGGAGAAGTCTTTAAGGCATGTGCATTCTTTCTAGTCCTCCCTCTGACTATCCCAAACTGAAGTGGAGAAAAATGAGCACATAAAGCTGTGTAGCAATAAGTAGGTAAAAGTCCAAAGTCTCAATTAAAAGGGACAACTTTAATGAGAAGGTATGTCTGGTGGTAGAGCCATTTCAGCTTTTACTATATTTACTATCTAAATCCTCCCCCCACCTCCCTGCCACTATCACATCATTGCTGCTCATTGTGGTATGTTGACTGATGTGATCTGTCACTGCTGGATTGACAGTGTGCCTTTGCCATATTTCTTCCTGCTCTTCTTGTTCCCTGGGTGCCAGAAGAGGGAATTTTTGTAGTAACTCTAAACCCAGGATGTTGCAGAAAAAACTTATATGGGAGACTCCTATGTTAAGTAAATGGTGCATGTGCTCCCTCCCCGTACTGTCTTGGATATTAAAAAATATTCCTGTCAGGGTGGCTTCCCACTGAGACCAAATGGTGACTGGGAGGCCTATGCACTCTTTAGGTACAAGGAGTTCTCAATAAACACATGCAACTCTGAGTGAGTTGTTCCACTCCTCCCTTCAAGGAAGCTGATAGGGAAGTGTTATTAAAGCTTGCTATTGGCTTAAAAAAAAAAAAGTGAGTGCTTGACATGCTGCCTAACATAGTTGTTCAACAATCTGTCCTTCTAGGAATGTACCATGAACAATGTTACCTGCACTAGAGTGTATGAGACTGCATGAAGAAACCAACTCCACAATGGACTGGGGATCTAAGTTGTGGAGAATCAGCTCCATTCCAAGAGTGACGCTCCACATGTCTGCATTGTGACCAAACCAGACTGTTTACAGACTTTTATGCCAAAGCAGTGTTATAGCTAATCTGGACTCTTGTGGTTATTCAATAAAATGTTCAACTGTCTAGAAATGGTGGTGGTGAAATTTGTACAACATAGTACTAGATAAGGGGTCTTAACAAACTGGGGAGGGATGAGGGTGTGCACAAACTCCTAACTCCCTTCATTGCAAGGGCAAGAGTAGGTAGACATAACATTAATAAAGATCAAGCTGATTGATAGGGTTACATCAGTGGTGACATCTCTGTGTGTCTGGCTATTGTACTCAAAGCTCTTCTGACAGAACTCCTTCTCAATATGCCTGAGAGAGGTAAATAGTCAATTTTTCTAAAGAGGAAAGTTGACACAAGAATGGAATGATTGCTTCACACATGGGAGGATCACCTGATAAAAGGAGACTTTCTTCCTCCAATTTAATTATTGGAACTTTGTTTTCCATACCATGTGACATGGAAGTGCTTTAGACTGAGAATCACAGCTGTCACTGGGTGATGAGCAAAAAAAACACTAAGAAAACAGAGTCCTTTTAGAATAAGTAAAAAGCAGGAGCACTAATGCAGACAAGCACTGTGCAAGTAAAAAAATATGGTGAATTCAATATAAAACAGTGCCCTCAGAGTGGTAGGCAGATATTTTAGTCAAGAGCTGAGAGCTCAATGGGTAAGGTGTGCTAAAGGTCCACAGGTGCAGCCAGATTGTCAAAAGAGCTCAACTTCCTTCTAGGCCCCTACATAAGAACCTCATTCTTCCAAACAGTTCAGCATCTAATGTACTAAACTCATTATGAAAATCAAGCTACTTATTTTGATGCCAAAATATGTGCTAAGCTCTTTTGCATGCACTTAGGACCAGATTATCAACACAAACCAGGCACTTAAAACTTATTAAACTCCAATATATAGTGTGTTTGAGAGTTTTAATTTAACAATTTCAATACATCATATTAGTGATGCTGGTGTACAACAGTCTTTTTCTTGAAGAGCAGTGTGGAACTGTCTTAACATAGCTGGAGTTTATCTGGTGCACAGAAAGAAGGCACTGTCTCATGCTCCCTGCAGCAGGGTTTGAGCATATTACATATCCCAAGAAGCTGAAAGAGGAAGGAGTATAATCTACTAAATGTCACGGTAGAATGTGATTTGATAAATAGTCTTTAAAATTAGACCCACAGCTCTTTTCCTGTATGAAGTGTGGTATCTTGTAACTTCTCTGTTCTGGTCAGTCTAATTGACTTTTCTATGAGGGCACACAAGGGTGGAAAGTTATTAATGAAGTTAATTAGAGAATGACCAGTACAGAGATCCTCAACACAATCACCATCATGTCTTAGGGATGCTGAGATCCAAACTGGGCAGCTAGAGACCATCTCTAAACTGAGTGATCTCTATCCTTCTCAACTTGCTTTACAATTTATTTGCCCTAAACTGAAATATAGCAGCATATCATTTCTTTATCAGCATCCACTCTTTCCTCCTTTTCCAGGGTTCCTTCCCCCACCCCATCCCTCCTTTTTTTTTTTTTTTTTTTGGTTGAACTACATATGGAAGCTAAACTACATAAACATGAATTTTGCATGGAAAAAATGACAATAGTCACTGTATCTGTGTAGTACCCAGGTCCAGATTGTCCCATTTATTTCCATGAGAGCTAGGCACCTAAATACCTTTAGGGATCTGTGCTAGTGGGAAATAAAAATCACTCCCACACTCTTTTCTGTCTGCTGGCTTTTTGTAGTCTCTTCTCCATTCCACTCCTGCACTTGAGCTAGTGAGCCGTTCTCTAAGGCTACCACATTCTGAAGGGAGACAAGGTTGGAAATGAGTATTTACCACCAAACTTCTTCAGTTTTAAGATGAAGCAGTTCACCTAATTCTCAACAAGTCTCATGGTCTATGTATCTAGTGCACAAGGTACCTTTGAATTCCAGTAGGACATTTTCTCCAACTATTTCATTTGCCTCAATCAGTTATGTATTTCTTAATGAATGATACTGAGAAAGACATCCATTTACACCCATATCCAGCAACTATTTTTACCTTGATTTTTAACATCTTCTATAGTTTCTTCAAACTATTTGTCCAGTTCAAAGGTAATCTCAGTATTTTTGAATGTGCTTTTGGTTTAGATTTTCACTGATGATGATCTCCCACTAGATTTTTCCAAGTTCTTTGTTTCCTCTGGTATGACTAAACCCATTTATTTGAGTCAGAAAAGACACTGGTTCAGACTTTAAACATAATGTAAGTCATTGAGGGGGTGAAAGAAGAAAGATCGGGGTTAGTTTTCTGCTGAAATTTCCTACTTCAGCTCCTCCCTATACACAACTGATGGTGAATATCTAGGCACTTTGGCCTAAGTTTTGAAAACATATTTTGAATGTCCTGCTTGAGTGACTTGGAGATTTGATTTTCAGATGTAGATGCTCAGCACTTTCAGCCCCTTTATTTTGGATACCAAAAAATCAAGGCATCCAAAAATATTAGGCACTGATGTAGAAAATGAGCCTCATTCTGATCTCACTTAAATCTAAAGTAATTCCACTGATGTCGGTAGAGTTCACACCAGTTCAAAAATAGTGTGAAATATGAATCAAGCCTAATGCATTAAATGGTTGAGTAAAATATTGCCTCCATTATATTTCTGTGTTTAAAACGTCCAAGTTAGCTTGGCAATACTTTTTTCAAATAAAGGCCTGCTTCTTACTCTTATTCTCTAGGGTACAATCCCCTGAAATGAAATTTCAGTGGGATGGTCTGAGTTTCACCCAATATTTTTTTGTTTTTACTATTTTCTCCATTATTCCAAGAGAAAATGAAGTCAGATTAACTGGATGATATTTGTCCAGATCTTCTTTCTTTCTTTTTCTTTTCCTTTTCCTTTGTAAAGTTTGTAACCACATTTGTTCTCTTTCAGTTTTCTAATTACATCCTCTTTGAAAAGGAGAATCTGCATCTAGACTTTACTCCTGGGCTGTTTGTTCATGGCTCCTGTGCTGTCTATTGTTCACTACTTCTAGTTCACTGAGGTAGATGAATTTTATTCTGATCTGAACCTGACAAAGAGAAATGTAGCTCTATCTTTCCTCCACTCACCTGAGCTCAGAAACCCTGTCTCTTTTTAATTGGGCTTAGGAGAAAAGGTTTGGGCTTCAAGATATGCTTTTTCTATTTGTGATAGGGGTGGTTTTTCTTGCTATTCTTCTTTCAAGGCTATAAATCCTTTGAATGAGCTGCTGTTTCTGCATAGGGGCACAAGGATGGATGGTAGCAATGTTGACACTGTTTGAGTAGCTTAAGAATGGTTTTTTGTCTCTATAATGAATGCACTGTCACTTTCGTTCTTAACGTTACTGGTACTGCAGTATAACTGCTGTATTCTGACTAAGGGCTGGCATGATGCATCAGTCCACACTACAATGTGTAAATTCTAGTGCACAACAGTGTGATGCACTAACTGACCTGTGTGGACCCTTCTGGTGTGCACTAAACATTCCCTAGTGTGCATTAACTTAGTACTGCTGAAACAGGACTACACTAGGGGATGTTTTGTGCTCCTGCAGGGTCCACATGGGCCAGTATATGCTAGTGCATGATCCAGTTCACACTCCTCTAGTGCGGACTAAGACTTCATGTGGACAAGCCTTAATTCTCTCTCCTTGTGTGTCTGAGGGCCTGAGCCTATGAGTTGCTGAGCACTTTCAACTCCCAATGAGAGCAACAACTAGTTGCCTTGTAAAAATGCCGTCCTTTGAATGGGAACATTATATGGAAAAACTAAAGAACTCCAGTTGACTAACCGTAATAGGATCTTTACCCTCTTGGGTAAGGGGACTGCCTTTGTTTATACTTTGAAACATATGCGATACTTAAATCTGTGCTTTGGAAAACAGGTCTTATGGACAACCTCTGCAGAGATGAATGTCAATCTTCATTTTGTGGATTTACTCTCATGTTGGCGCTTTTACACTTTTTTTAAAAAAAGTTCTGCTTTTGGTACTTTTCAGTCCCCTGTATTTCAGCTATTCCTCAGCTGCTGCAGCACCGGGATCAGGACTGTGATGTTGAGCAAGGCAGAAAATGTTTTTCCTGTCCTGCATGAAGGTTTGTGGTTTCAAAAAAATTCCCGTGTCACAGCGGGATATAACTGAGACCTTCTGAAAATTTTCAGAGATATCAGATGTGCAACCCTTCCCTTCCCGCCCCCTCCCCCACCAGCACAGCCTCGGTCATTCTGCTTTCCTCTTAAGAAAACTGAAAAGACTGTCTCTCTCTCTCTCTCCATAATGAATATTTAAATATGTATACAAAATAAAGAGTTTCAACAGGAGAGAGCTACCTCAGAATAGCTAATACCCTAGTCATTAGTGCACTTACCTGGGCTGTTAAAGTCTTATTCTCTATCACTTTTTTAATGTTTCTTAACATCCTGTTTGCTTTTTTGACTGTCACTGCGCATTGCGCGGACGTCTTCAGAGAACTATTCATGATGATGCGAAGATCTCCTTCCTGATTAGTTCTAGCTAAATTAATCCACATCATATTGTATGGATAGTTGGGGTTATTTTTTCCTATGAGCATTACTTTATATTTATCCACATTAAATTTAATTTGCCATTTTGTTGCCAAATCACTTAGTTTTGTGAGATCTTTTTGAAGTTCTTCACAGTCTGCTTTGGTCTTAACTATGTTGAGCCATTTAGAATCATCTGCAGACTTTGCCACCTCCCTGTTTACCCTTTTCTCCAGATCACTGATGAATAAGTTGAATAGGATTGGTCCTAGGACTGACCTTTGGAGAACACCACTAGTTACCCCTCTCTATTCTGAAAATTTATCATTTATTCCTACCCTTTGTTCCCTGTCTTTTAACCAGTTCATTAAAGTATCTTCCCTCTTATCCCATGACAATTTAATTTACATAAAAGCCTTTGATGAGGGACCTTGACAAAGGCTTTCTGGAAATCTAAGTACACTATATCCACTGGGTCCCCCTTGTCCACATGTTTGTTGAACTCTTTAAAGAACTCTAATAGATTAGTAAGACATGATTTCCCTTTACAGAAACTATGTTGACTTTTGCCCAACAATTTATGTTCTTTGATGGGTCTGACAATTTTATTCTTTACTATTGTTTCAACTAATTTTCCCGATACTGATGTTAGACTTAGCAGTCTGTAATTGCTGAGATCAACCTAGAGTCCTTTTTAAATATTGGCATTACATTAGCTCCACGCTTCCCTCATCTCATCTACCCTTTCCTATGTCATTGGTACCTACATGTACCAAGACCACTGGCTCCTCCCCAGCACTACACATAAGTCTATCTGTATGCCTTGAGAGATCCGCAACCTTCACATCAGTCAGGCAAGTCCACATATGGTTCTCCTAGTCCTCATAAATCCAGCTATCTATGTTTCTAATGATCGAATTGCCCATTACTAATACCTGCCTTTTCCTAATGACTGGAGTTCCCTCCCCCGGACAGGTAGTCTCAGTGCAAGGGGATACCCCAACATCATCTGGAAGGAAGTTCCCAACTATGGGAAGGTTTCCCTCTGTTCCCATTGACTGTTCTCTTTCCCTGAGCCTTTCATCCTCAGGGCCTGTCTGACCGGAGATGGGACAAATCTACAGTGTCCCGGGAAGCCTCATCATCATACCTCTGCCTCCCTTAGCTCCTCCAGTTCCACCACCCTGGCCTCCAAAGCCAGTTTGCGGTCTCTGAGGGCCAGGAGCTTCTTGTACTGAATGCACACATATGCCACCCACCCACTGGGCTGGTAATTATATATGCTACACTGAGTGCCATAAAGAGGATAGCCCCTAGTCTGCTGCTGGACTTTTGCCTGCATTCTCTCCTACAGCAACCTAGGTTAATGATAGGGTTTTTGTTTAAATCAAGAAGTTTTTATTATAGTTTAGTTTAAAGGTTTTAAAGAACGGCAAGTGTACCTCACCCCCTTCCAAACTCCCTCACAAAACTCCCTGTTAACGGCCCTGCTCTCAAAGCTCTCTGTTTACTGTCTCACTTCTTTATAAAGCCCTGACCTTCCTGATAGCCCCACCCCCTGACTAGGGTTCAGCCAATGAACAGAGGCTTCTAGATTTCAAACCTTGTTTAGAAGCTCACAGCTTCCAACTGCCAGCCACAGCACATGGTCCTTAAACAGACAGACAAACACACACTCAGCACACAGCAAGCAACCCCCAAACACAAACACACACTACAGACAGTCACTTACCTCAAGGCTCCCGTATTGGCTCCTCCTTCAGCTGGAGAACTCCCTCTCAAAACTCCCTGATGGTGGCAGTGGAAGATGTGGTGGTATTGGGAGGATGGCAGGGTTAATGTTCACAGTGGGGTGGTGCCGTGTTTGGCTTCGTGATTTGTCTCAGACATGACAGCAGCATCACTGAAATGTTCTCCTAACACTGCAACAGTAACCTCCTGTGCTGGCACCCACGCCCTCCTGATTATTTTGTTTTATTCAGTGGAGGAAGCAGTGACAGGCGCAACACTGAGTCTTGGTACTAACACAAGTGACTTTGGACAAGGTGTGCATTGTCTTGCCCCTGACGTTGTCTCTCCTGGTTGGTCAGTCTTGAGAATTACAAATTCAGGGCATCTTTATAAAGAAGCTATTGAGGCATGCATAGCTCTCACATTTTGCCACCCACTGAGAGCTGCTGCTGTCATTGCCTTTCTTCTGAGGGACACTGCCTCACAAAGCCAGTATCATGTGCAACCGGTTTGTGGGAACCTGGAAACTTGTCTCCAGTGAAAAATTTGATGATTATATGAAAGAATTGGGTGAGAAATGCTATTTTTACAATCTTTGTTTGGAAATATCTTTTATTCTATTTGCTCCTGAAAAATGTCTTCTTCCCGGGCCTGGGGACTCTTCCTTCTGGTTGTATCTGTGGTGTAATTCTTTTTATTTTTTTCCTCTCTTTTTTTCCTTCAATTTCAGCATCTTAAAATGAAAAGGAGAAATCTCTGGTTTGTTATAAAAAATTTACTAACTACCTGATCTGCATCTCTTACTCCCATTGAATGAGAAATGGAAAAAAAAAACATACTTTTTGTCCCTCTTGCATACACTATTAACTTACAATCACTTATTGTGTTCCATCAACTTGTGATGGTGCTGCTGTCTCCTGACACTGAGTTTCTTGGAGTCTAAATCCATGAATGAATCCGTCTGTTACTGAGAAATGCTGGGAATGAAACACATTAGGCATTGTTTTTTAGTTTAATATTGGCTTCATCATTTTGTAATGGTTGCACTGGCGGTCAGTCTCAGCATTACTGTTGCTGAGAACTTAATTCCAATTACTTTAAAGGTTAAATATAGCAGCAGAATAATTCCAGTTGACTAACTGCAATCAATGTTGGGTATAAATTCTGCTAGGGAGGTTTTTGGGACGATACCAGGTCTTAAGAAAATTATTTCAACATTGAATATTTGCAGTGACTAATGCTGTACTTTACATATACTTTGATCTCACTATACCTAGTACCTTTCACAGAATGTAGCACATCATAGAACTTACAAAGATGGTAACTATTATTATCCACATTTTACATTTAAGCAACCAAGACACAGGAAGTCAGAAGCAAAATGAGGAATGGAAGTCTCAGACTATTGCTCTAACTGGTTGTCCAGGATGAGGGTTGTGCGGTATAGTGATCCTTGTAAAAAGAGCCTTGTAGATGGCAGTTGTATTTGTAACTTTTTGCTCCCATTCACTCTTATATTTGAATGTTTGTCTATTTGACATGTTTACTTTTCACTGATGTTTCAATATTCCAGAGACACTTAAGTGTTGTAATTACCCTTCCGCAGCAGAAAACCAACTGAGAATACCCAATTTAGTCTCTTGTATATTTTATGTTGTGACGTACAAACAGAAATGCACTAGATTCTAGACACTTTGATTCTCTACTACAGCTGGTGGAAAAAAATTTTTTGAAATGTTTTGACTAGTAATAAACAAGGGGGAAATGTTTAAAAAATATATTTTTTGTAAAAAATGTTTGCCACCAGTTCTATTTTTTACATAGGTGCAGTACAGATTAATAGCTGCCTGCGTTCCTGCCTACCTAAAAATACATAATTCTTGTATAGTCAGTATATCCTGGTTTCTAACTAGACATACAGTATAATTCCAGTTATCTGAATTCCTTTTATCAAAAAATCCTAGTTTTCTGAATCCACAATGTGTCCCCAAGTAGCCCTATGTGAATTAGTCACCTGCTAATAACTTCTAAATTAGCCTCTGAGAGCCTTTTAGGGCAGGTCTACACTACAGCTGGGATCGACGCTCTGAGATGGATCCACCGGTAGTCGAGTTAGTGGGTCTAGTGAAGACCCACCAAACTGACAGCAGATCACGCTCCAATCGACCCCTTTACTCTACCCCACAATGGGAAGAGTAAGGTAAGTCAATGGGAGAATTTCTCCCATTAGCCCCCTGTGGTGTAAATCCCGTGGTAACTTGACCTAAGGTACATCGACTCCAGCTACATTATTCACTTAGCTGGAGTTGTGTAATGTAGGTTGACTTACCGTGCTAATGTAGACATAGCCTTAGTGCTAATCAATGACTTTGTATTTTTGAAGTGGTTCTGGGGGGTTACCTGCAGTTAGTGAGGCCAAATCCAGCTTCAGCAGCAACAGCAGCTTGGAAAGACAAATTAAATTATGTTTAATATGAATGAATCAGAATTACATTGTGACACAACGATTCTAATACCATTCAGTAAAGTTGTTCAAGTTGTTTTTTTTACTTTTTTAGAAACTACAAAGTATTAAGCAAACATCAGCATGACACCCTTCATTCCCCATATTTCTCTATCAGGGAAATTGCAGCTCAAAATAGCATTTCTGTTTATCTCAATGCCTGGCTATCCAAAACTTTCAGAAGTCCCCTAGCCCATTCAGATAAACAGAAGTGTGCTGTACAGACACTGGACTGGGGAATACCTCAGCCTATGAAATGCAGTGTTGTATGTAGCCTCTAAATCTGAAGAATTAGTGTCACATTCCAAACAGAAAAACTATGGTATCTGTTTAAAAGAAAATTGCTCTGATGCTCTGTAAAATGATAAGAAATTTCTTTCTTCACTGGATATAATGGTCTTTTTATGTCTGATGTGCAGGCGTGGGCTTAGCCACCAGGAAACTAGGTGGCCTGGCCAAGCCCAATGTGATCATCAGAATGAAAGGGGATGTGATAACCATCAGAACTGAAAGCACCTTCAAAACCACAGAGATATCCTTCAAATTGGGCCAAGTGTTTGACGAAACCACAGCAGATGACAGGAAAACCAAGGTGAGGGTAATGATTTCCTTCTGATGAGCTGGGTGACAAATGGGAGGATTTTTTTTATTCGTAAAAGCATAAATCTGCAAACCATCAGTGAAAAGGACTATAAGAGGAGCAAACGTGGTTCTGAACCAACGTTGCTGAGTGGGCTGTGAGCTGAGAATGTGGAATTTTCTCAGTGTTAAGTGAATTGTCTCTTTGATATGCAAGGCTCTGAGAAATAGTTACATTTTGACTCATTCTTTGGGTCTTTGCAGAGTGTCGTAACCTTAGAAAAAGGGTCATTGGTTCAAGTGCAGAAGTGGAATGGCAAAGAGACCACAATAAGGAGGAAATTGGTGGATGGGAAAATGGTGGTGGTAAGTGACTAGACCATCCCTAACCATTAATCACGGAATGCTGCAACAATGTAGGCCATAATTGAATCTAATTATACTGTCAATTTTCACCTTTTCTTTGATTTCACTTATGATAGAAATAGAGGGTGGGGGAGAAATACTTTAGGAAGTAAGTGGGAAGGAAGTAAACATTACATTCCACATACACCAAAAAAACCCTCTACATTAAGGTGAAGTTACAGGTAAGACTGATTCACAGATTTGTAGATGTTAAAGCTCGAGGGGACCATTGTCAACATCTCTTCTGACCTCCCGCATAACACAAGCCAGTGGACTTCCCTGAATTAATTCTTGCTTCAAGTCCAACAGCTGTGACAGAAGTAGAGCAGAACTTTTAGAAAAACATCCAGTCTTGATTTAAAAATTTGCCAGTGAGGAAGAATCCACAACAATCTTTGGTAAGTTGTTCCAGTAGTTAATTGCCCCCGCGCTGTTAAAAATGTATGCCTTATTCCTACTCTAAATTTATCTAGTTTCAACTCTCAGCTACTGGATCTTGTTATACCTTTGTCTGTAGACTGAAGAGCCTGCTATTATCAAATTTCTGTTCCCCATGTAGGTATTTATAGACTGGGGTGGTCAAACTTTTTGGCCCGAAGGTCATATCAGGGTTCCAAAATTCTATGAAGGGCCAGGTAGTAAAGATTGTCCCTCCCTAAACAGCCTGGCCCTGCCCCCAATCCGACCCCCACCCACTTCCTGGCCCTGACTGCCCCTCTCAGAATCCCTGACCCATCCTGCTCCCTGTTCCCTGACCGCCCCTTACTGGGACCTCCCTTCCCCAACCACCACCCTCCGGGACACAGCCGCTTACCCAATCCCCCTCCTGCTCCCTGTCCCCTGACTACTCCAACCCCTATCACCCCGCCATCTCCTGACAGACCCCCAGGACTCCCTCACCCTCTCCAACCCTCCCCCCGTTCCCTGTCCCCTGACTGCCACTCCCCCCCGAACCTCTGCCCCATCCAACTGCCCCCTGTCCCCTGACTGCCTCCCCAGGACTCCCTGCCCCCTTATCCGACCTCCCCGTCCCTCTTACCATGCAGTCCCAGCAGTGTGTCTGGAGGCTGTGTGGCCCGCTGGAACTCACAGCCCTGCACTCTTACCATGCCACTCCGAGCGGCAAGAGCTCAGGCCACGCCAGCACCACGCCACTGCAGCGCTGTCCAGGGCTGTTCCTGGACATGGCGCACTGAGACTCCAGAAGAGGGGGGAAGGTGAAGGAGAGGGGACAGCAGGGGCAGGGCCAGAAGGAACCTCCCCGGCCAGGAGCTCAGGTAGCTGGGCAGGATGGCGGGCTGGATGTGGCCCACAGGTCATAGTTTGCCTACCCCTGTTATAGATTCTTATCAAAACACCCTTAACATTTTCTTTGATAAAGTAAATAGACTGAGCTCCTTGAGCCTCACTAGAAGGCATGTTTTCCAATCCTTTAATAAGAGGGGCATGAGGGAACTGTGAGGAGTAGAAAGTGCTATGTACAGTCTTCCCCTCCCACAGTCTTAGGAAGCCCCTTTGGTTTATTTGCAACTTATGAATTTTAGGTGGTTCATCAGGTTCCTGGCAAGGAAAAGTTCATTTTTCCATTGACAGTCCATGCCTGCAATCGAGTAACACTTTGAACTCTCTACAAGGAAGGGGGGACTCCTTTTCCAAATGAAAGCAGTCATGTGATCTTCTATATTAAGTTTACCAGAACTGATGTTGCTGTCATTGCAATACTACTCATGAAGGCAACATGTGTTCTTGGAAGAAATTTGAAATCTGTGACTAGCTACAACGTCATGTCTAATTTTATGAAGTTCGGTTTTCTTTAAGCACTCTTTTGGAAATGTATGCTGTTGAAATAGAATCCTTTCTGACTTGGAGGATAAAAAATAATTTTGCAGCTTGGGGATCTACATAAATTAATGAAATAATATATATAATTTTTCTTTTTTATTTCATTGGCCTTTGGATTAGATGGTTATGCATTTTCATTCAGAAGTTTCAATTAACCCTTCTTTTTTTTTTGTCTTAGGAATGTGATATGAAAGGTGTTGTCTGCACTCGAATCTATGAGAGAGTGTGAGGAAATTCCATCGCTACATGGGACTTAGGATTGACTCTGGAAACCCAGCTTAATTCAATGAGGAAAGCCCTATCTATTATGCACCTTTTTTTTTCTTATTTCCTTTATCAGGAAAGCAATTAATTATCAAATGATATTTCAACGCCATAGTGTAACTAATCCAAAGTATCATGGTGATTAAATAAAAGCTTCCCGACATGTGAAATGTAGCTTTTGTGTGTGTTGTAGAATTGTTTTGATTTCCTTTATTGGGAATTGCATGCCTTTCCTTAGGGTTGATGTACTGCATAGAAAATATGAACCTACTTTCCTTGATGTATGGATGAAGAAGCCTATTTCTGTTTGAAATGGTATAGTGCAGACTGCAAGGCGCTATGTTTCTTTAGAGGTGTTAAGATAGCATCAAAATCCCATTCTTGAATATGCACATAGCACTCACATCAACTAGAATGTGAGATGCACAAAGAAAATGCAATATCCTGAATTGGGTGGTCACATTCTACCATCAGTGCACACCCTATGAAATTTCATTGGAAGTTTATATCAGTATAATCAGGGACAGAATATGTCACCAGATTTTTAAAGTTATTTAGGCATTGCTGTGCTCAGTGCTGCAATGCCATTCTAAAGGGATTTAGGTACTTAGCAGTCTAAATCCCACTGGCAGTCATGTTTGTAACTTATATAACAAAAATAGACTACACCTTTATTATATTTAATTGAGCTGCATATTTGGATGGTCAATACTTCTCTCCTTTAGTTCTTCCACTTTGTGATGCCAAGTCATTCCAACTGAGTACATCCAGACATATCTATTGACTCGTTAATCAGACTAGCCTCTGTGCCATGGCCTAACTATGTGGGAAGTTTACACTGGACTCCGCACCTTTTCCTGCTTGGCTAGAACTGAGGTGATTGAAATAAGTGCTTACTTTGGCTTGATATCCAGCATAGCACTGGCGTGAATCTTATGCTGGTCAGCTGTATGACCTTGACTATATCATTTTAAGTCTTGGTCTTGATTTCCCCATCTGTAAAGTGGGGATAATGATATGTTCCTCCTTTGTAAAAAGCTGTGATGCATATGGATGAAAAATGCTCTCTAAGAGTTCTGCATAATTATAGGGCTCCTATCCTGATTCCCTTAGACGAGGGGTCTCCAAACTATGGCCCAGGGACCAGATCCGGCCCACGGCGTCGATTTGTCTGGCCCCACAGCTGAGCAGGCATGTGGAGAAGCCGCCGCTGCCACCCCCACATGAGCCGCTGCCCCTGCCCCCGTGTATGGAGGGGTGAGTGCCCCTGAGGCGCAGCTGGAGGAGCAAAGGGTGGGGGGTCACGGCAGCGGCGTGGCTGAAGGAGCAAATGGGTGAGTGCCCTGTGGCGCGGCCAGAGGAGCAAAGGGGCGAGGTTGCGGCAGCAGCTGGAGGGGGGCGCCGCAGCAGAGGCCGGAGGAGCAAACGAGGGGCGAGGGGCACAGCAGCGGCATGGCTGGAGGAACAAAGATGGGGGTCACAGCAGCAGCCAGAGGAGCAGGGTGGGGGACCGCGGCAGCAGCCCACAAAACCCCTTCAAAAATCTAATATGGCCCTCATCTCAAAAAGTTTGGAGATCCCTGCCTTAGACAAGTCAATGGGAATTTTGCCTTCGTCTTCAGTGTGAACAAGTTCCAGGCTCAGCATTTGTGAAAGTGAAGTATGGACATTTATGACCTGAAGTAGATATAGAGGTAGACTTGCACTAGAGCAGGGTCCAATTCAGGGGCAGAAGGGAGGCAGCTTATGCTTAACATAAGGCTCATGTTGATGGAGAGCACTAAACATTTCCATGTAGCCTCCTCCTTAATACACCATGGTTTCTATATATATATATTGGGAATCTTTAGTCTGCTGTGTGGCATTAGGAATCACTCACTATATAAGAGATACCACTGATTTTAATACACAAGAGAATACAGTTATAAATCTTTAATACCAAGACTTTCCACATTTCTAAGAGGACAATGTGTTAAAGCAATCACAGTATTTGGAACCATAGATCAACATTGCTGATATCAATACCATTTAAGAGGTCAGTACCCTGAAACTGTTGAGGGGGAAAACATTAAGTGAGGCTTGTTTTAATGGTTCAGCCAGTTTTAGGGGTAGGGGAAACATACAGACTATAGCCAATTTCTGGAGTTAGCAGTAAAAATATGAACTGTAGTTAAAAAAAGAACTGTGGCTATCATATACATGTACACTGAGGATATGTCTACATGGGAGCTGGAAGGTGCAATTTCTAGCTTGTATAGACATACCTGCGCTAGCTCTGATCAAGCTAGTGTGCTAACAGTAGCAGCATAGCCATGCAGCATAAGCAGTTTGTCCACCCACCTACATGTCTACAGTCTCAGATGGGATTGTACTCAGAGTGGCTAGCAGGTCCCACCACTTGTGCCACCAGGGCTATGTCTATCTGAGCTGGAAATTACATCTCTAATAGATTCAAAGGCCAGAAGGGACCATTGTGATCATCTAATCTTACCTCCTGTATAACACAGGCTATAGAATTTCCCCAAAAGAATTTCTTGAGCATACCTTTTAGAAAAAATACCCAGTCTTGATTTTAAAATGGCCAGTTACGGAGAATCCACCAGGACTCTGGTAAACTGTTCTACTGGTTAATTACCCTCACTGTTCAAAATGTGTACCTGATTTCCAGTCTGACTTTATCAAGCTTCAGCTTCCAGCCATTGGATCACATTATATCTTTTTCTGCTACATTGAAGAGCGCATTATGAAATATATGTTCCCCATGTAGGTACTTATTGACAGTAACCAAGTCACCCTTTAACCATCTTTTTGTTAAGATGAATAAATTGAGTTCCTTGAGTCTATCACTATAAACCATGCCTTCTAATCCTTTAATCATTCTTATGGCTCTTCTTGGAAACCTCTCCAATTTATCAACATCCTTCTTGAATTGTAGGCACCAGAACTGGATGCAGTATTCCAAAAGCAGTTGCTCCAGTGCCAAATATAGAAGTAAAATAACCGCTCTACTCTTACTTGAGATTCCCTTGCTTATACATCCAAGAATTGCATTAGCTCTTCTGAGACAGCCTCACACTGGGAGCTCGTGTTCAGCTGATTATCCAATAAGATCCCCAAATCTTTTTCAGAGTCACTGCTTCCCAGGACAGAGTCCCCTAACCTGTAAGAATGGCCTACTTTCAGCACGAGTCCCATATCAACCTTGCCATTATCTTTCCTGGGATTGATGTCAGACTGACAGGCTTATAATTACCCAGGTCATCCCATATACCCTTTTTAAATATTGGCTCAAAATTTGCCTTTTTCCAGTCTTCTAGAACTTCCCCAGTGTTCCAAGATTTATTGAAAAATCAGCATTAGTGATCCAGCTAGCTTCTCAGCCAGCTCTTTTAAAACTCTTGGATGTAAGTCCTCTGGACCTTCTGATTTTAAAATGTCAGAATTTAGTCAATGCTGTTTAACATTTTCGCAAGATACTAGTGAAATAGAAATACTATTTTCAATTATATGACTACATCATTTTTTTCCCTCAGACACAGAAAAGAAATATTGCTTGAACACTTCTGCCTTTTCTGAATTATTATTGATAATTTTACCAGTTCCATTTAGTAATGTCTTCCAGCTCCAGTGTGGATATACTCTTAGATCTATACATACACTGGACCCTTGCTATAACCTGCATCGCTGTAGCGCAGATTCGCGTATAGCGAGTCACAGCCATGGATACCAAATTTAGTTACCTTAATTGGGATCCATCATAACGCGACCCCCACTATAACGCAGTGCCCACATTAATGCAGTACCGTGCATGGATCCCGAACCCCGCGTTCTAGCGAGGGTCTGGTGTATTTAGATTAGGAAGTTTAATTTCCCCATTGTTTATACATCTGTATATTTTGTAAAAAGTATATTGTCTCATCATACTCACTTTCTATTGGGGGTAAACAACACTGGACTGAATTCTGCTCTTTCACTAATATAAAATCACTGGTTTAAGTGGGTAAGATAACAGTGATTTGTTAATAGGTATTGCCGAGGTTGTCTTGTTAAGGGAATAGATTGGGGCTTGGGAGATCTGGGTTCAAGACTTGTGGCTTCCTGTGTGATTTTGGGCAAATCACTTAATCTCTCTGAGCCTCAGTTCTCATCTGGAAGAGTACAGATTACAGCGCCTGTGTTGTCAGTTTAGGTTATAAAGCTTTCAAGGTAGGTGCCATCTCTTATTATGTTCAGAATATAACACAATGGGATTCTGATCTCAGTTTGGGCTTCTCTGGGTACTACTGAAATACAAGAAGTAAATAGTAATAATGCTACAAATATATAAAATTACAGACAGCCTAAACTACTAAAGTCAAATCCTGACCTGGCTCTAGATTCAAACTTTTCCAAAATTCAGCTAAGCCCCATCTCTAACCTCTGCTGTATTACACAAGAGCCACGATTGTTTTACTGTTTGGAACGTGATGAAAATGAAAGCAGCCAAGTTCCAGAATTTCTGTTTAACTGTCTCCTACAGTTAATGACAGCAATCAAAGTGCATGCCTCTTAATACTAACCCAGTCACTTAACACTTCACCTAGTACTTAAATACGCAAGATCAGCTCTTGACAACAGTTCAAAGCTAGTCACCAGACACATTGACATCATGCTGACCGTACAGATGGGAAATGAAAATTCTCTGGGCTCTTTCCTCATGCATCCCTCCCTAGGAAGGTGACTCAAATGTTCCATTACATTCTAAATAAAGACAAGATGCAATAAATGAGAGTAATAAAAAACAGGACACAAGTGGAAAAGAGGACAAAGGTAACAATATCATGTGGTTACATAGGCTATTACTGGGCCCAATTCAAAGGCCACTGGGAGACTTTCCATGGGCGTCAATGGACATACCGTCAGGCCTAGTGTGCACAGCCTGAGGGTACTGAATTATCTAGACCTTTAAAGTTATAGTCTTACAGATCCCCTATCATATCATAAACTCCAGTTTTCCCTGGACATTTGCTGTCCACTCAGAAACACATACATTGTGTTCACTGTTTGCTATTAATTCTTTATTAATTTATTTGTCTTTCTTTGTTTTACCCCTTCGCTGGTATCTGGCTAACCCCTCACACCCTGCCCCTTCTGCCTAGTGTTTTTGGGTTTAATTTTTCCCAGCAATTTGGGGCCTTGGTAATTGTTGCTTTAGGTTTTTGGCTCCTGAATAAATGTGACTACATGTTATGAACTCAATATTTGGCATGTTTTCTCTACACAACAGTCATTTTTAAACTGTCTTGGGAGCTGGGATTTTTCCAAAACAGGAAAAGTGCAACTTAGCTGATAGTGAAGAAAGCAGAGACAGCTGGAGTAGGTGCTACATTCAATGAGCACTGCAAAGACGCATTTATAACACTAATCTCCTTAGAGTACTGCTGGGAGAATCAGGAGAAACTTGTGGGTTTCTGAAACCTCAAGAAACTTTATAGAAACATATTTTTCCACAGAAAATTAGTTTTTCTCCACTTCTATGCTTTTTAAATGGAACAGGTGCTGTTGGGATGTACACCATGATAGTCTCAATCAACTACATCGATACATTTTGGTTTACACTTCGACCTATGCTTACATCCAAACAAGCAAGTTTATTTGTTCTTTCTCCATCCCACGGGGCACACAGTCAGGAACTTGGTTTGTTCACAAACAGCCCTAGCTCATTCTTGATACTTGCATATACACGCTAGGTCTGTTATTCATCACTAATGGCTGGATCCAGTGCCCACAGAAGTCAGTGGAAAGACTCCCTTTGATTTCAATGGCTTTATGTCCCTTATCATGCCAGCCTACTTACCCTGTCTGCAACACTCATACTTTTTCTGGGCTCTGTGGGGCTCTCTGTTGCCCTCAAGGAATACCTGTGGCACTAGGGGCACACACACTTCTAGAGAGCTTTAAGCACTCTCGTGTGAGCCTCCCGAGACAGAAAACTCATGTACCCCCTATGATTCTTTTAATGCCTATGCCCATGTCAGGGCAATTGGACTATGCATTAGGTCTTGTTCGCAGCTTCCCTGATTACCACACTATAACTACAGTCCATTCCGTTGGTAGCTTATCTATTTCCCATAAGCTGTTATATAGTTTTAGTAATATTTTCAGACTCCCTTCGTCCAGGTGTTTTAGCATTTTGTTAACATGCTGCCCTTGCTGGTGCAGAGTTTTTGCTTTTAGCTGAGGCTTTTTGAAGTTCCCTCATACAGAAGATTTCATTTAATCACATATCCTCATCTTCCTCCAACCTCCTGCAGTTCTGATGATTCTCTTTAATTTTTTTGAACCTTAAGCACTTTTTTACACTCTGATTTTCATCAATATTAATGTTGCGGAATATTTCTGTCAGGCCTTTTGTTTTTTCTTCATTTGAGCTTTTTATCCCTTGGCCTTCTACAATGAGATTTGATATAAAATTGCTCTTACTCTGTATTCTGTTCATTTTCCTAATCTGCCTATATACCACTGATGTTTTAGTATTTTTATTTATTTTCCCACAATACTTTACCCATTTTTCTTTTTTTGCCTTTTTAATAGTCCTGTGTACAGTGACCATGCTTCATTTATATTTCATGAAACCCTCACTATTCACTGTATTTTTCACTTTCTTATATGTTTTGTTCCTTTTTTTCATTGCTTTATTACATTCCTCATTCCACCATTGTATATGTTTTATACCTTTAGGATGACTTGATATCTTAGGTATAGCTAACTTTGCTGCTATCATGATTCCATTAGATATAATGCTACTAAATTCCTCAGTGTCATCACTTATACATTGTTCATTAATATTTTTTCCTACATTTGCTTCTGAACAATTCCCAGTTTGCTTTTCTCGTATTCCATATAGGGGATCCTCCTCTTCCTTTCCTCTCAGAGGCCTCTATAGCCCCAGGTATAGCTGTGCCCTCTCTAAGTGGCTCATTTGGGCCCACTTACTCTAATACAGTGGCACTGGGCCTGGTCTACTCATGAGGACTAGCTACCCTGTGACAGTGGGAATGTTTGTCACTGCAGCCATCAAGCATGATAGCTTTTAATTTTCCTAGGCTGCTTTGGTGAAGTGAACTTGGATGCCAGGTTGGGGGCAATAGTATTCTCTCAGCGGGGGAATTCACACTTGGGCAGAGGGCCAGCGTGAGATGCTATGAAAAATGACCTTTAGAATTTATGGAATTTAGATGTAATCAAGTTCTTTGTTAGGGAGGTAATTACTGCATATCCTTGTTATTTCAGTGTGAAGTATCATGATTGGCTATAGGCCATGGTACTGCATATGGGAAAATAGAAGTCCTTAAAATAACAATGTAATTTTTATCTAAAATGGCAAAACAACATTAGAAAATGAGGCAAGCCTATGCTAAATAGATACAACTGTTCATACAATATTTTGCAAGGAACAGTAAACTGCTTTACAATTTGGGTAGCAAATCAGCATTTAAATATCCTTTTCCCATATGTTGTTGATTTTTCGAAATTAAAATGTGTTAGTGAGGAAACAGGATAGCTCAGGGGACTGGAAATGGGATAGGTCACCAATCCAAATGTGGGATAGTGAGTATTAACCAAGACGTTGCTGGTCAGAGTGGTTGTCTGTGAAATGAGTAAGTGAGTCTCTATCTGCTTCCTAGTAGACAGACGTCTGTATTACAGTTGGTATCCTTGTAGACATAGCTGGTCTCTGCAGAGAGGTCAAAGATACTATGAGAACTGAGACCATGCATCCCACTTTACTACTAGATCCAGTCCCTCCATGTCAGGATTGAGGCCCATCAGTGCACCAGAGATGGGAAGTTTGGACTGAAGCAGTGTAAGATCCTGTCAGAGATTCCAAACCAATGGGTGGCCTATAATAAGTTTGACTTGCTTTAGGATTTCACTGTGAATTTTGCATTTAGCAATAATATAGTGGGGAAAGAACCGATATTTCTGTATGTCTAACTTTCTGTATAGGATCAACAATAATAAGTGAATCAGAAAGAACACAGCTTTTCTTTCTGATCCCATGTTGTGTTATCAGAGCTGGAATCTAAAAAAAGCCCAAATATATATTTGGAAACTGAACTTATTTGAGATGAAAAATCAGCGACAATTATGGTGGAGCTCCATGGTATCTTTTTTTTACAGTTTCTTAGCAGAGGATAACAACGTTTTTAATTACTGTACCACTGTTTCCTGTATTTTAATACCACATATAGTCCAAGGTCTTATAGTGTATTAAAACTTGTAAATTTAATTTAGGCAGTTTGTAAAAAAGGCATACATGTGTTATACTATAGTTAAATATTCTTTGACAAACTCCTCCACTATTATTTTCTGTTAGGTTTCTCAGAGAGCTTTCAAGTAACTCAAAGTCAACAGGTTCAAGGACTAGTTTACTTAAATAACAGTAAATCCTGTTTTTTAGTTAACAAGAGATAAAGAAGTAGGCAGTATACACACAGATGTGTGTGTGCACATCATCCAGATTCCATAAAGAATCTGGATTAGCAAAGGGAGTGTGGTCCTGGGTTCCTCCCTCTGTCTCTCTTTCAGTATAAACATGAAGTCCCATTACAAGTGTGTTATGTTGGCTCTGTTCCTAGGTGGGCAGAGTACCACACTGGACAATAAAAAATGTAATCATTATAGCTAGACAATATGAAGTCAGAAACATTTTGTCAAGAAAGACACGGAAATTTGACCATCTATTTTTCTTCTTCTATCTGTTTTCAAAAGCCAGGCAAACATGGGAGCTATCTGTTCAAATCATACTTTTTCTGCTGATGACCAGAAAAAAGGCATCAAAGAAGTGAGAAAAAGTTGTAACATTTTAAGTCAATGTAATATGTATTTAAGGTGCCAAATTTGCAGCCATGGAGCAAGCTACAAAGAACAGATAAATCATGGGCAGCAGCAGTTCAAGCTTCCCACTCTGTCTTGCTATTGTGCCTCAAACTGGAACTGGAAAGCTCTCTGATAGAAGAGAGAACTAAGTTCAGTCAATAAGGGTACCATGAAGATGGTAGTCTGAAGAGAACCCTTGACTAGGAACTCATTTCCTATATAGTAGGCCATCAAGCAACAGCTATTTTCAATTACCCTGAGGAACTTCATCACAGCAATCTCATCAACTTTACTGTTTCTCCTACTCAGTCAGGACTCAATTCAGCAAAGTCCTCAAGCACTCGCATAACATTTAGCATTTGCTTTAGGGTTTTGCTGAAGTGGAGCCTTGAATCTTGGCTTTTGAAACTATTTTGATTCCATGTGCTACTACATACCGTACCCCTCCAAAGGCTGACTATATCATGGAGCAGAAACTAAAGCATGTCCTTGTGCTATCCTGCCTGGGAACTGTTGTTTATCTGTTATTTAATGTAAAATCCAACTGTCCTGCAGCTAGAGCACCTTATGTTATTGTTCTGGTAGCTCTTTTATAAACTGAACAGGATTAGGGTTGATAAGTATTTGGGCAGGCCTCCAAGGAACACCCAGCTTCTGCATGAGGTAATGTTGGTCATGCACTAGGGGCACTCATACGTCTCTGCCAATACTGGGCCAAGGGCACAACATGACATTAGTCTAGAGCTACTGGGCCAAATTCTCTGCAGGTACAAATGGGTGCAGCTGCAATGACGCCAATTGAGTTCAGTTATTTATACCAGCAGAGAGTCTGGCCCACTGTTTTTCAATGAGATGTTAAACTGTGGCCCTGACTGTCACAATTTCAAGATGACTGCCCCTGCATCCCCCTTCTGTGGTCCACTCTAGGAGTGTCCAGTCAGGTCTCAGGTCTCCAGCCATCACCTATGTCTTCAGAGGGACCCTTGTCGTATTCCCTCATGACCAGGGTTTTTTTAAGGCTGCACAGCTCCCTGCCTTATACTGTAATATCCCCAGCAAGTCAATCTGCCTAATGACCAGCACCTCTACTCTACTTTCTCTCCCAGGGCCATGACCACTGGTGTGCCTATAATTACAAGTTACCCAACAGCTATTTCTACGCAAGCACATTTATCCTTAAGGCAGAAATGTTACAGAGAAAAGGTATATGCAGATTTAAACCCACACTAAACACACCAGGAGTCAGCCTTATAGAGACCTAGTAGGGCAAAGTCTTACCACCACTTCCACAGGGGTTGGGGCCCCCTTTGGACAACTGGTCCTGTCTGTTTGCTGGATCAGAGAGAAGGCTACAAGTCAGCCCAAGCTCATCCTTTTATACCAAAAACCTTTTCTTTGTTTTCTGGTCTCTGGACATCTCAGCTTGATCCAGTGTATACAAACCACTCCAGGGGGTGATACCTCTAGAATTGTTTAGTCTCATGACTCACCTGAATTATGTCTACTATTTGAACTCCTGTAGGAGCTATTAACTATCAATAACTTTAATACAATATGGTCCCCAAAGATATTGCATGGGATTGTAATGTCTGTCACGCTGACCATTGATCATTTAGTATCCCAGGGCTCTTTTCATAATAGTGAGGTTGTTAGTACTTGCCTGCATTTCATCCCAGCTGCATTCTGCCTGCTTATATCCACCCTGTTCTTTCAATTGGCTATGTTCTCACATAAATTGTTGTGTAGTAGTGATGTGTGCTCTCCAACAGGTGTCAGTTCCAAGACAGATGTGGCTTCATCCCAATGGTGGAGGAAACGATCCTTACATATGAAGTTTGTATCTGTTTGTAAGATGCCTTGGGATCTAGTGGGATAAAAAGTACTCTATAACTGAATATAATATTATTCTGGTGACTCTCTCTAGCTCAGTATGGCATTTACATTAGGTTCCGATGTTTCAGATGAGCATCCAAACTCTGGGGTGCTTAATGGAACCAAACAACTTTGAATCTTTTGACCTTTATCCAGCACAAATTTTTGCTTCTCATGCATTTTTAAAGAGAATACAGTTTTCATCATGAAATAGTAATGTGAACTATCTCCAAGATTTTCAGGGTGAAAGTTTATATAGTAATGCAGAAAATTACACAGTGCCTTGCAGAATACCATCGCATAGTGTTGTTTGCAGAAAGCAGTCTCAACATTTGGGTAAAGGGTGAAAACACAGAAAGGATGTCAGAGTTCAGAAATCATGTAGTACACTTCAAAATTGGGGCAGTGATTTGTTTACTGAAAATCCGGACCTGGAAATTGCTCATGAGTTTATCTTAAATGATATGTACTACTGATAATAATAGAAATATCACCCCAGGGAACTGAGCTGAACATAGAAAAAAGCCTTTTATTAACATTTGAAATTCAGTTTTGAAGCCAAGAGATACAAGAATAGGTAATTTATCTTTGTCGTGATGTTAATAGCGTCACAACCAAATGTGGTGGAGGTATGCAAGGCTGCCAAACGGAAATGAATTCTTATTCAGTAATAGAAAATTCTAAAAGCACTGCTGGGAATGTAATCAGAGCTATTAGTTAAAGGAAATAACATATAAATTATTCAGTGTCTGAATAATTACTTTGTAAAGGCATGTAAACTACTTTGTAATTTACATGCCTTTACACACGCGTCCATTATTATATCACATTCACAAATATATGCACTCCCAGCACCAAACTAGAGACGTGTCTGAAACTCAAGTCTGAGTTTCATGAGCTGTAGTGGAGGGGAGAACATGTGTGGCAGATGAAGAATCTAGGGCAAGCCTCCTTTGCATCAAAATGTGAAACTGGGTGAGTTTTGCTTTTTTTTCAGTTGTCTGGTTGGTTTTAAAATAGTTTATGTTAAACATTATTGACATTGGCATAGAGAGTACACTAATAAAGTTTGTGATTTCAAAATGGGAGGGGTTGCAAGTGCTTTGGAGGTGAGGATTAAAATTCAAAAAGACTTGGACAAACTGGAAAAATGGTCTGAGTAAATAGGATGAAATTCACAAAGGACAAATGCAAAGTACTCTACCTAGGAAGGATCAATCAGTTGCAAACATGCAAAATGGGAAAAAACTGCCTAGGAAGGAGAACTGCAGAAAGGGATCTGGGGGTCATAAGGGATCACAAGCTAAATACGAGTCAACAGTGCAACACTATTGCAGAAGAAAGCAATCATCCTGGGATGTATTAGCAGGAGTGTTGTAAGAAAGACTTAAGAAGTAATTCCTCTACTCTATTCCATGCTGATCAGGCCTCAACTGGAATATTGTGTCCAGTACTGGGTGGCACATTTCAGGGAAGATGAAGACAAATTGGAGAAAGTCCAGAGAAGAGCAACAAAAATAATTAATAATCTAGAAAACATGACCAATGAGGGAAGATTGAAAAAAAAATGGGTTTGTTTAGTGTGGCAAAGAGAAGCCTGAGTGGGGACATGATAACAGTTTTCAAGTACATAAAACATTGTTACAAGGAGGAGGGAGAAAAATAATTCTTCTTAACCTCTGAGGCTAGAACAAGAAGCAATGGGCTTAAATTTCAGCAAAGACGGTTTAGACTGGACATTAAGAAAAACTTCCTAACTGTGAGGGTGGTTGAGCACTGGAATAAATTGCCAAGGGAGGTTGTAGAATCTCTGTCATTGGAGATTTTTAAGATCAGGTTAGACCAGGCCTGCACAACATGCGGCCCGGGAGCCACATGCGGCCTGCACGGGCTCACTGTGTGGCCCGCGGGGGGTAAGTACAGGTGGGACAAGCCAAGCGGTGGGGTGGGGGGAAGTGGACGGGGGCGGGGTGAGGGTGGGGCTTTTCAGCCCGCAGTTGGTTTTTTTGCAGTAATATGGCCCTCGCTGCATTCTGAGTTGTGCAGGCCTGGGTTAGACAAACACCCTGTCAGGGATGGTCTAGATAATATTTAGTTCTGCCATGTGTGCAGGGGACTGGACGAGATGACCTCTCTCCCTTCCAGTCCTATGACTCTATGGGAGCATGAAGTTTAGACATCATTGCCCTTCTTCCACACTCCCTTGTCACATCTGTTCAGTATCTGTCCTTATAGAAAAGTTCTATAGAATTTAAAAGGGATGAAACCAGTAGGGAAACTGTAGAAATGTAATAGGCTTCTCTAGGAATTATTCTAAAATACTATAGAGTTTACTAGGGAATGGTTTCCTTTCTGCATATTTTTAAATCAGCCGTAGAATTCCATTGCTGAGCTGTAAGTCTTTATTAAGTTCTAGAGTTTGGTTTAAAAATTTGATAGGAATGGTTTTATTCTCCATAGTTTTTCCATAAAGGTATGCATATTTGCTCCCCTAGATGATGCAGAGCTGAAGAGAATATCTAGACACATGATCAGTGGTGCAAGAAGAAATCACTTCTTGCTGATATGTTGTACTCATGGAAGGGAAACAAAGGGGGGCCACGTGACCTCCCCACATGACTCCTCCCTGCCCCACCCCAGATCTGTGTCCATCCCACATACCCTGGGTGGAAGGGCTCAGTCATCTTCCTGCTGCACCGGAGACCTCTGCTGTACAGACCCCAGGCAGGAGGACTCAGGAGGCACAGTTGCATGGAAGGGCTGGGGGCCATGCTGGGGGTGGTGAGGCCATGCCAGGCAGAGCTGTCAGTGCGGGGCCACCTGGCAGCCCCATGTTCTGCTCCTTTCACCACTGCAGTTCCCGGGAGAGCCCTGAACTATCCTGGGAACCACCTCGGGGAATGGAGCAGAACGGCATGGCTGCTGTTCTGCTCCCAGCCCCACTCCCAGCTCTGCCCCCAACCCTTCCACACAGCTGAGTCCTCCTGCCTGGGGTCTATACAGCAGCTGTACCAGAGGAGCTGCTGGCGTGGGACTGCCTGGCGGCCCCACGTTCTTCTCCTTTCTCCGCTGCAGTTCCCGGGAGAGCCTGCTGTTTCTTTCTGGTACACCACACCAGCTATAAATATCTTACTGGTACGGCATACCGGACCATACCACTATACTTGTACCACTGCACATGATATAGCCAAAAATTTGCTTTCTTCAAATCCAATAGCCATATTCATGTACCTGAAAGTCTAAGCTACATGGAATTCAAGTACTTTATGGTCGCTGCTACTAAGGTTTTCAAGTATTCTCCCATTCCCCATCTGGTCCTCCCTCATGGTAAGAAGTGGATGCAGGAGGATCATTCTATCAGCCCATATCATCTAGAAAATAATGTTTTATCTGAGTCTGAGGGTTTTTTTAACTATAGTAAAATAATACTAGAGTGATTTATTATAGAAGGTTTTGTTTGGAAGTGAATGAGTTCATTATCTCAAGGGAATTATTATATAATATAGACACTTTCACAAGGTGGTACAGCACGGAACCAACTTAATGCACTATTTCTCCAGCAACATTTTTTTAGTGCTTCCTGTAAACTCTGATCCAGGGCAATAGTACTTTGTTGTGTCTTCCAGACCTATGTCAATCCAAGATATATATCCCTTCATAAATGCATTCTTTTGTCTAACAGAGGGCAAATTCTCCTGTCATATGTGCACAGTGGATCTCTGTTCTAACACTCCACTCCACCCAACATACACACACATCCCTTCTCTGTGACTGACAGTGGATAGTGCACATGAAAGAATAATTTTGCCCTAACTTTCATTAATTTCCTATGCACTTTCCACCTTTAACTCTGTGCCCCCCTCAAGTACTATTAATGTTTGTTGTTATCACCATTGTCATCCTATTGCAGTAGCACCCAAAGGCCCAATCAGGATTAGGGACCTTATATATTTAGGGGGCCCTTCAGGGGTGAAAGTAACTGAAGCATCTTACCAGTATGGGGATTTGGCTGGGGCCAGCTCTGGCCCCCGGAAGGGGCGGGGCCTCGGCCAGAAGGGGCGGGACTGGGGCAGAGCCAGCCCCAGCCCAGCCCCTGTACCGGTAAGTGGCCTCCTTCCCTACCCTCCCCCACCCTACTCCCTACCTCCCTGGGCTCTGGGGGCAGTTTAAAGGGCCCGAGTGGTAGTGGCGGCCCAGCCACGGGCCCTTTAAATAACTGCCGGAGTCCAGCTGCTACCTTCCTAGGGCTCTGGCAAAAGGGCTCCCGTCCCCACGGAGCCCTGCTGCGGGAGCCCTGGGGAGGCTGCCGCGGGGCCCCATCAGCTATTTAAAGGGCCCGCGTCTGGGCCACTGCTACCGCCCCGGGGCCTTTAAACTGCCCCCGGAGCCCCAGCTGCAGGAGCCCGGAGCAGTAGCAGCAGTTCAGCCGCAGGCCCTTTAAATAGCTGCCAGGGCCCCGCGGCAGCCTCCCCAGGCTCCCGCAGCAGGGCTACGCGGGGACTGGAGCCCTATGAAGGTGGCGGCCGGACTCCGGCAGCTATTTAAAGAGCCTGGGGCTGGTCTGCAGCTACCGCCCTGGGCCCTTTAAACTGCCCCGGAACCTCGCTGCAGCCTCCCCCGGGCTCCCGCAGAGGGGGCTCTGGCAGCAATTTAAAGGGCCTGGGGCTCCAGCTGCTGCTGGGAGCCCAGGCCCTTTAAATTGCACCCGGGGAAGCCGATCTGCCCTGCTATGGCGCACCAGCTCTTGCAGGTACACCGTACTGGGGCGTACCGGCTTACTTTCACCTCTGGGGCCCTTATATATTTAGGGGGCTTAATTAGGGTTTTCTTTTGCCTGGATTTCAACACATTCTATTTTAACGTTGTCCTGAGATTTTTACTCAAGATGGGTACGTAGAAAGGATGAGCAGTGTAACAGTACTCACTGGACTCAATGGATACTGCTCCGTGCCATGCAACAGAGGTATTGACCTCTACAACACAAAAGGACCTGACTGCAGCCAGGAAACCCCTCTTACCAATATTCCTGCATGCCTCATATGTATTATATACAGTGGAGCTGGTTGAAATCTTTCAGACAAAAATAATTTTGAGTAAAAATTGTGGATTGTGACCAAAACGAAAATTATTTTTAAGGAGAAAAAAGCACTTCCTATCACTTTTTTTACTTTCTCCCCCTTGGAGAAAAAAGGACAGGAGCTAAAAAATTAAGAATAAATTGGGTTTTTCCCCAATTTTCTCTCATACTTTTACTCTCTTCTACCCCCCACCCCCTCTTTTCCCAAAGGGAAAAAGTAAAAGAAATAGAGAGTGTTTTTCTCCCATCAAAGTAAAATGAATGTTTTATTTTTTTTAATTTGAAAAATATCATTTAGATTTTTCATTGAAAAATGAAAAATATTAATCAAAATCATATATTTAGGGACTTAATTGGGGTTTTGTTTTGCTTTTTGTGAAATATATTTGCCATTTTCCAACTAGTTCTATTATATAGTATAGTGTCAGACGTAAGCAGAATATTTGAATTCAAAGGGAGGTAAGGTGCCTAAATACTTTGGAGGATCTGGGCCCTGATCCCTTGAATTTGGAAGGGAATCTGGCAGAGAACTACAGGAGGTCATTGGGCACTTTCAAATGCTCTTGGAAGTAAGTGGTATAGAAGAGAAAATGGAGAGGTTGAAATTCTCCTCACTACCACATATGGTATGCTCAGAGGCAATAGAAAGACTCAGTGTATTTCTGTGGGAGTATGAAGGGCACAGCAAAGTCATTCAGCAATTTCAAGAACATTTTGATTCATGTAAGAAGGACACATCGAAAAGGTACATTTTCTTTACAGGACACTAGCTGCTAAGTGAGACCATGGATCATGACAGATTACTAGAGTTACATTAAAAAGTTAGGTAACATGAATTTGAACAGTTAATAGATGGACTAATAAGAGGCTGAACTATTTGTGATGTAACTGATAAGCAGGGATCCTAGAAATCCTTTTGCCATGGAAAAATGTGCAATTTGCATTTGTATAGAGAATCTTTAGTTTTTATATTTTGTGAAAAAATATAAACATATACAATAGAATTCTGTGCTATGAACGCTCACATAGGAATATGGGAAATTGACATTTCAGCCCCAGGCAGCAGGGTTCCCACTGTCAGATTTATTTTTAATTGAGGAAAAACAAATGTTTATTTTTTTTTAATCTGAAAAATTTGAGGATTTTATCATGGAAAACTAGGATCCCTGCTGATATCTAGGTCAGAACAAGGTATTGTGAAAACTTGCCTTTGGATAGATCAGAAGATATTTTCAGGACTCCTGAAAACTCTGCTTCCCAAATAAACATGAGGGGATACAGTTGAAACCAAGTAAACATGCTGTTATATATGGAAGGAAAACATGATCGGAAGCTATTGTTTTTCTAAGAGATGTCAATTTTCCAAAATCCTAAAAGGAAGAGTGGTTAGTGAAAGTCAGAAGCTCAGAAAAAAAAGAGGGATTGAGTTATCTGAGGCAGAAAAAGCAGGTGAAGGCAAAGTTATTGCTGAGACAAAGGGGTAATAAAGAGCAAATTAGCCAACAGGCTTTTGACTTCAGTAACTTCTCTTCCCACCCTCCCCCGATCAGTTATCATGTTTACTCAAATTCAACTGTACTGCCTTGGCTCAGATAAAGATTTCCTGATTTAATGTTTTTAATAAACAATATATTTTAAAAGCACTTTTTTCTCTTTGTATTTTAAGGGAAAGAAAGGGAGAGTCTTTTCTTTCTCATATCCTACAGGAAGCCCATTGCATGAGCTGGATTTCATTACATTCTTTTTTTCACCATTCATTTTTAGTTTTTATTTTTATTTCTTTTGCATGAGCACTTAAAAGTAAAACATAATTTCTCTGAATTCCCAGCTTCCAGAGTGCTTGGGTCCTGTTGTCTTGCCTTTCATGTATCTTGCATAGTTGAGATGGTGCCTGGACATACGTTGGATTTCAAACCATTGTTTCCCCTAGCCTAGGGAATGATATCTTTTGTACTTTCTGGCACACTGACTTTCTGATAACATGGTTTTCAGAATTTCCTTTTTCTTGAGTTCTGAATATTTTATAGTTTTCCACAGTGATTTAATTAAACAACTGATGCATTAAACTGGTCATGTAGCATAACATAGGGATTAATTAGAACAGCATGTGGTCTGCATTGATCCAGTTGGATAGCCTGAGGTCTGGAGAGGCCAAACTTGATAAAACATGCCTGTATTTTAATTAGGATTCCTTTGTCTATACAAGTGTGGGTTTCAGTGAGACTTGGATGCTGATTACACTGCTGTAGTGCTCTCTAAAACTTCTTGGACTTCTCAATCTATGCCAACTGTTTGTTAATGAAATTCAAGCTATCGCATTTTGGTTTCTCACTATACAATAGGATGTGTTGTTAAAACAATGCTGAGTCTGATTCCCCCACTAATACAGTTCAGTGGTGTGTCTCAAAACATCTCTCTTGCCTCAGATTTCTATTTCCCCATTGGCTCCCTTAATTCTAATGGCAATTCCAGATCTAGAACTTCCCTGAGTGCTACAAACTCTGAAAAAATATGTTCAGTGTGCAGTGGCAGTCAAAAAAGCTAACCATTAGGAAAGGGATAGATAATACGACAGAAAACATCATAATGTCACTATATAAATCCATGGTACTCCCACACCTTCAATACTGCGTGCATTTCATGTTGTCACATCTCAAAAAAAGATATATTAGAACTGGAAAAAGTACAAAGAAGCACAACAAAAAAGGATTAGGGGTATAGAACAGTTTCGATCTAAGGTGAGATTAAAAGGATTGGGACTGTTCAGCTTGGAAAACAGATGACTAAAGGGGGATATGCTAGACATCTATAAAATCATGGATTGTGTGGAGACAGTGAATTAGGAGGTGTTATTTATCCCTTCACAGAATACAAGAATGAACCATCACGCAATGAAATTTGTAATCAGCAGGTTTAAAACAAACAAAAGGAAGTGCTTCTTCACACTGCACAGTCACCTTATGGAACTTGTTGCCAGGGGATGTTGTGAAAACCAAAAATACAACTGGGTGCAAAAAAATAATTACATAAGTTCATGGAGGATAGGGCCATCAATGGCTATTAACCAATATGGTCAGGGATGCAACCGCATGCTCTGGGTGTCTTAAGCCTCTGACTGCCAGAAGCTGGGACTTGACAACAGGTGGCAGTTCATTTGATAATTGTCCTGTTCTGTTCATTCCTCTGAGGCATCTGGCATTGACCACTGTCAGAAGAGAGAATACTGGGCTAGATGGACCACTGGTCTGATCGAGTATGGCCATTTGTATATTCTTAAACTCAGCACGTACAACAGACCACTACTTTAACAATAAGTAGCCATCAAACTTTTGATAGATGGTGATTGTCAAAATTCAGATTGGAAAAGGATGGACTAATTTTAATGTGTTACACCAGAAAGTTAATGATCTACCAAGCTATTTGATAGCCATTTGCATTAACTAATAGGCTCAGGGTATTTGTGTGATCTTCATAGTTCCATTTTATCCAATGAATGTATATTTTGCTTCTATTCATGACCCAGAAAGACAATCAGTGAATAGTTCTTGATCAGGACCAATTTCTTTTTGAAACAGCCTTCTGTTTCAGGTGATGTTTAGGAGAAGTTTTTAATTGAACAGCTTATTGTATTGCTCCAACTTCTGGACTCTGTCACAAATATTTTTAAAAAATAGGTTTAAATCTAAAAGCTGTTGAAGGAAATTAGAATATTGTTCTCTGCTCAGATGCTTTAGAACTGCGGTATTTTCTGCCAGCACCTTTTTATGTATTAAAGAACTTGTACTAAAACAACCTAACTATAGAAATGCTGCTCCCAGAAAGGAAGTGTCATTTCCTAAACTGTCTGTCTAATATATGTTGAAGCAGGGAGGAAGGGGGTGAAAGGGGTTAGGGCTTATTGCAGAGTAACCCTGGACTTAAAGAAGTAACAAAGAGTCCTGTGGCACCTTAAAGACTAACTAAAGTATTGAACCATAAGCTTTCATGGGCTAATACCCACTTCGTCGGATGCATGCAGTGGAAGTATCCAGGGGCAGGTATAAATAGGTAGGCAAGAACCAGGTTAGAGATAACAGGGTTAGTCCAATGAGGCTGAACCAGCTTGTTATCTCTAATCAGGGAGGGTGAGGTATTCCTCTAGGAGCTGAACTAGAGGTGTGAACAGCAAGAGAAGAGAAAATGCTCTTGTAGTTAGCTAGCCATTCATAATCTCTATTCAGTCCTGAGTTGATTGTGTCAAATTTGCAAATGAATTGCAGCTCTGCAGTTTCTCTTTGCATCTCTCTCACACTGGTCCAATAAAAGATATTACCTCACCCACCTTCTCTCTCTCTCTGAGATGCCTTGACATTACAGTTCAACAGCTACTTTGGGGGTGGGCTGGATTAAGTTATCAAAGAAATTTTAGCCGGAAAATCATTTGCAAATTGAGTGATTCATCTCAAATCCAAGAAGAGTTCTGGGTCTCAAAAATGGCCCAAGTAGCTGCATATATACAATCTATAACATACTGTCTAATTCATCACCACAGGTTGGAGGCTACAAGAGTAAAAGAATGATCGGTTCAAGACATTTTTCTTTCTTGGTATTTTAAATACATATTAAATAATCATATGCCCTGGATTAAGGTGTTATGTTAAAAAGTCACATGCGTTCTGAGCCAGGGATCACTTCTGGTCATATGATTCCTTTATTTTATAAAGCTCTTTGGGCAAGGATGCAGTTGACTAAAGATGACTCATGAAGCCTTGAAAATCAATAATATATATATAATAATAGATTATTTATAAAATAGCTGACTGCATATCATTAGTACTAGATAAGAACTTGCATTGTCAAATACGGATTACACAACGTGTTACGATACAGTGAGCCTGGTATCATGTAACTATTAGAGCATTCTTAGAATGTTTATTACTCTGTTTCATCATATGGCCATATGTGTTCCAAGACATTATGCTGTCAGCTTATAAAACATGTACTCCAACTCCCTGGCAATAAAATAACATTAACAAACAAAATTTTGGATATTGGGTCACATCTGCTTGGAAAAAAATTGAAACTTACTCAGAATTAAGACAGTGAGACATCCCTGTAGGATAACTATTTTACTGCTTACGATATCTGATGCTAATTGAGTGCCACTACTAGCCAAAGGGAGCGCGTGAAGAATTTTTAAATGATGCAGTGGAATTTGGTTTTGGTTTTCTGGTTTTTAAGTAGTTGACATTATATTTATAACACTTAGATGCTTGAAACTGAAAAGAAGGGTTAAATCCTGATGCTAGCAGTTGGCCATATTTTCCTTCTTCTATTTTACAACTCCCCACACTCACACTGGTTTGTTGTAGCATTACTCAGGTGCATGGAGGAGGAGACAAAGTTCCATTTTTATTTTTCATTAGTCATTGGCACTGGTTCAGTTTCCATGACTTTCTTGGTATGGATATATTATTAGGATGGAAGACCAACACATTACAAACTGTGCTTACCAAAGGATACCTCTACATGGCTGGTGATCATGAGGTTCCCCAAAAGGTTTGGTAGCGTAATAAGATTGCAAATGACAGACACAGACTGAACATCCAGCCAGACCACCTTAAGTACCTAGCTAGAGATCTAATGCTCAGTCTGGAAAGAGGCACATCTCTTTGGGATTTGCCTTGATGATGAAGATGATGTGGGGGAGAGGGTTACTGAAGTTATTTCTAAAGAGAAACATGTGTGGTGGAGCAACAAATATAAAGAATTGTGTAGAATTTGCAAACTAAATTAAAAATGGTAGGTCAAATTTTGAGGCTACCTTCCCTTAACACAAGGAGAAACCTCAAGAGTCTTCTAGCTGGCTTGAAAGCCTCATCCTGTGTCACTAGCACTTTATGATTGACTGTCATTGCCATTTTAAATTATCTGAATGGGAATGTGTGTAAGACAGAGCACAAGGAATAAAGACAATGCTGCGGGCAGTAGAAAGGGCAGGTGAACATCGCAGGTGAAGAGGGAATTTTTACAAGTCAAAAGCTGGTATTAAGAATCCCAATCCCACTGCATAAACTCCACTGCTGGCTGCATAAAATCCACAGCTGCCAAATTTTGTACAGCTCTATGAGAGATATTTTATTCAAATTATTGGTGTTGTTATTGTTATTGTTGTTATTTTATTTTATTTTATTTATAACTTGCAATGCAGTTAGTTCTTGGAGACCCCAAGTCAGGATCAGGCCCCATTGTGTTAGGTGCTGTACACACACAAAGCGCTTACAATTTACATTTTGCGTTAATCTGCCGATTTATGTGGAGTCATAAACTTCACTTGTTAAAAACTTGTATTGATTTAGTGCTGGTGAAAGGCATGTGACTGACTGCTCTGGTGAATGAAGGCTTCCGTTTAGCTATGGGGCAGCAGTAAGACAAGTTTCCCAAGCCCACGTCTCTGCTGGCATTCTTTATCCATGAATGGATGGTCCGGGATGAACTTGATCAAAAGAAACAAATGTCATTCTCTCTCCATGGCCTGTAGAGCTCTTGGCTTCTCTGCCAGTTAGTACAAAGCCTGGTGGTGAGTTAGTGATGTGGGACATGGAAATGACACTCGCCAAATTCATCTCAGAGGGGCCACCAAACACTTATAAGATGCAAACAACTTTGAATTCCTGCTTTGGTGGGCTGGATTCAAACTAGCGACCTGCAAGTGAAAGACTCTGGTTCATTATCATGTCAAGGCCTCACTTAAGAGAAGGCTTTATAGGTAGCAATATAACATGTAGAAAGAATGGTATGAGTACAAAGTCAAGCATTCAGCAGTTAGGAAATGTCAGGATTAAGGTTATCTAATAATTTTTTATGTATATGCATTATGATACAATATTGAATTACAAGATCACATGCTACTTTTTCCACATGAGTTATCAGTTTGATTTTAATCCAGGCCCTTCAGAGGTCACAGCACAAACCTCTTCCACTTGAGCCGAATGACTATTGGCAGCAGAGGTAATCTATCGTCTGTGTGGACCAGCCTCTAGAGGCAGACATGACACACACTTTGTTACAAGTATTTGTGAGAGAGCAGCGAAATGTTGGGAACCAATATTCCTGGGCTCTATTCCTAGTTCTAGAAGCAGACTGTGGTCTAGTGGCAGATCCAATCATATAGATTTAGCACATTCATTTTGAGAGGTATTGTGGATGACACTGGGGCCTGTTGGAGTAGAGGTTCCAATCCCAGCTCTTGCAGAGTGATCTTCAGAAAATTCTCTCCTTTACCTTAAACAGGGCGAATGATAAATGCAGACTCTCAGGGGAAGGGTATGAGACCATGGTCAGCACTAATGCGTGTGAGCTTCACAGAAATATTAACACCAGGCAATAGAAGAGGTAAGACCAGAGCTCCTGACTCCCAAGTTGGGACATCTCCTCACTAGGGAAAATGGTATTTCACAAAGGTTGGTTGAGCTCTTTCTCTTTCTCTCATGGGTCACATTATATCAGAGATGCAGGTAGCTGTGATGTGGTTGCAAAAATTGTATCTAAAAACGCAACACTGCAGATATCCTTCTGATAATTTTCTGCCTATATAGAGTAAAAATCCGCAGCCCAATTTACTAGAGTCAACAAGGAAAACTTTAAACGGCCATTCCATCTACTCTTGTGACTCTGGCAAGGAATGTGAACCCAGTGGGGTGGGCTGGGCTAGTGCTCCAACCTGCTGAGGAACAACATGGTGCGACAGGAACTGGAGCTGCTTGGTGCCATTTTGCCTTTTGAATTCGTACTGGCACAACAGCGGCTTTATGGCACACATGCCCGGTCCAATATCCAAACACACGTTTTAAAAGATAAATGTAAACCCTGTGATTCTCCTCAGAATTAAGAGGAGAGAACTGAAACCTTTAAGGCAAAAGCTACCAGATGATCCCTGTTACCACCATTATTCTCCCTGCCCTACTACTTTTCACAGCAGCCTCTGTCATCTCCTCTTGTGGGTTTTGTCTTAACGTAGGAGAATAAGGGGAATGACGTCATCTTTGTCTTTAAAGTACCAGACATTTCTGTGGTGTCATGTAAATAATAAATAATAAAACAAGAATAATAAATGATAATTAATCATTAATAATAATTACAAAACACTGTCTTGAAATGATGGAAGGGCTGTATGCTCTTCTAGGTATCTTCCTTCCTATTAGGTGTAAAGCAGAGGCCATTGTGGTCATTAAAGGTCCCATGTCATTTTTGTAAACTCAGACTCTAGTAATGATATTCTGCCTACTTACAGTTGCAAGCACATAAGTGTGTGCCTAATTTTAGGTAATCCCAGGGATATTAATGGCTTAAATGCTTTGCAGAATCATGGCCTAGGATTGTAAAATACTTGATCATCTACCTTGTGAACAACGATTCTCTCTGATATTGCGTTTGTTATCAGAATCCTTATAACTTAGCCTCAACCTGCTCCATTATGCCAGACAGTGAATACTGTGCTTGCCCTTTAAATTATACTCAGTCAATATATTAAATGGCTCACATGGTAATATATGGCTATTTGCTATTCTTTAGATCAGCAAGTTTCTCCATTGTAAGGATGGTCCATACTTTACTGAACCAGATGTTCATAAAAGGAGCATGGGGCTTAAGGCACAGGTCAGGAATAGACAATCTCACAGCTAACAAAAGAAAATGGAGGAGGGAATCAGTTTTCTGTGTGAGAACATTCTCTATCAGCACCCAGGAGGGCTATGAATACAGTCAGTTGTGTCAGATTCCTGTTGTGGCTTCCAAACAATGCTGTGTTATGTGAAGGCAGTGCTAATGCAGTTGTGTCTCTGTGGTATATTGACTGCTAGGCTGAGCAAATCCCGGAATGATTAGGAATTCACTTGTGTGCCCTTGTCTTCCACAGCTAGTTGGTGAAACAGGCTATTGTGAATGGAAAAAAAAGAAACAAAAAGCTTTTTGATCAGCATAGCACTCATGAGATAGTATTGAATTTATTGTGATTTAAAACAAAAACAAAACCCAGCAAAGAAACAGATCAGTATCTGATTAGAGATCAGCACATGCATAAATGCTGAATGGCGAATAGTTGCAGGCGTCATTTTTCAGGGCCTTGAAAAAAAAGTAGTTCATATTTAGAATTTGCTTTCCAGAGCTGCAGAGTTTGGTTTAAAGTAAACTAAACAGCTTCATATTTTTGTGTCTAGCTACACTTTACTTAGAGATGTTAGAGTTTGCCTTAAGCATAAGTAAGACAAGCAGTTGCTTGGGACCCAGAATTCTAGTGAAATATAATAACCATTATCTCATCCAGCGGTAAGAGAGAGGGTGGGGGAAAAGAGGAAGATCTCCAATGGTTGAGGTAGGGAAGGTGATTTCTGTCCCAGGCACTGTGGTCCGGGCCGGGGAGGCACCATGGTCAAGAGGCAAAGAGCAGAGTGGCCGGCTGTGCGAGGCCAGAGAAGTGAGCCTGGGCCAATGGGCAGGGGGAGGTAGTGGAGCCTGGGGGCAGTAAGGGGTAAGGAGCATGGGGAGGCAGCAGAGGCCAGAGGAATGGTGACAGGGATGGGGAGGCAGCAGGGGCCAGGGGCAATGTGGGGGGTGGGGGAGAACAGGGAGACAGTGACTTGAGGTCAATGGGGGGTGGGTGGGGACGGGGGAAGCAAAAGGGGCCAGATGAGCGGGGAGCCCAGAGAGGCACCAAGGGCACCAAAATACAAGTTCACCCAGGGCGCCATTTTCCCTAAGGCCAGCCCTGCACTGAATCTTTTTAGGTCTCAGTTTCTTCATCCATACAATGGACATTTTAACATTAAGAATTTTTGAACACTCACTATTCACCTTAACTAAATTATCTATGAAGTTTCACACTGTGGAACTGTTCCAGATAATGGATAGCCTAGTTTTTCAATAAGCTCAACAACATTCTGATGTTGCAGGTTGTCTAGTGTCCAAATACAGACTAGATCTGTAAACCCTAATACTGCTATTACATTAACTCCTCCATGACAAAGTTTGGAACCTCAAGTTAAAAGCACATAGATAATGGAACCAAGAAGTAAAACAATATTCTGTTAATCTTATCCAATAAAAGTCCTATTGCATATTGATGACTTGTCTCATTACAGTTTTTACTTGTACATTTGAAAAGTGCTATACATCTAATTATTACAGGCTAGAAATGATCTTGATACATGCAGTCCAGCCTATTGCAATTAAATTTAGTGAATTAGATATCATAAAATATAAGGGTTGGAAGGGACCTCAGGAGGTCATCTAGTCCAACCTCCTGCTCAAAGCAGGACCAATCCCCAACTAAATCATCCCAGCCAGGGATTTGTCAAGCCTGACCTTAAAAACCTCTAAGGAAGGAGATTCCACCACCTCCCTAGGTAACCCATTTCAGTGCTTCACCACCCTCCTAGTGAAAAAGTTTTTCCTAATATCCAACCTAAACCTCCCCCTCTGCAACTTGCGACCATTACTCCTTGTTCTGTCATCTGTTACCACTGAGAACAGTCTAAATCCATCCTCTACTTAAAAGGCCAATGGGGGCTTGATCTCATCTCCTTGATTCAAGGACATTTCCATTTATATTGATGAGGTAGGGAGTGAACCTTCATGCTCCACTAGAACCAGTTGAAAAATCAAAAGATGGATGTTTTTAAAGAATTGTCCCCATTCCCTATGGACCAATAGTTCAATTTTCAATTTTTCTGAAGAATTTCTTATAAAAACTGTTTTTGCTTTTAATTTTTTGTTATTTTGAAATATTGCACTATATAAGGTAGTTGATCAGCCAAAATTGGCAAAAGAAAACCTCCCCTTCCACCCAAAAATGCACTCAGCCCTTTCCTTCCCAATTCATTTCAATTCAATGAAACTTTATTTGCGTGACCAGCTATACGAGTGTTGCCAAAATTACAGTAGGAAGGATAACAATATACAAGGGATATGACCCTCATGCTTCCTAGCCAACCTTTAACTGTGGGGAATTCAGAAAAAAACTTTCCCTATCGGCAGATTATTCTACCATGGTGTTTTTCACACTATCCTCTAAAATCATCTGACATTGGTTTCAATGGGACTAAGATTTCACCCACTCTCAGAGACAGAGCCCTGGCTAAATGCCCCACTGGTCTAAATCAGGATGGTAATTCCTGTGCTCCTAGCAACATGAATCAAAACAGGCTGATTGCAGGTTACAACATCACTAAGAACAAGCTTTATTATGTTTATTCATCATGTTGGTCAATTGCTTAATTGCTTAGTCATGTTTTTAAAACATGCACAGTTGTTAAACATCAACAGTTTTTGATTATTAAAGTTGCAAACTTGGTTTTATTGTAGTTTCATAGCCCATTAACTGCTCACTTCTGTATGGATAATGGTTTAATCAAATACATATAATATGTGCACTATGAACTACAGGGGATCTGCTGGGTTCCCTTGTTTTTCACTACTCTGATTGCTGTTTCAGGGGATAGATGAGTGGCAGTAATCTTGGTGGCTTCATGGCCCCGCATCATCTGACAGGTTAACAGTGCTATTTCACAGCCAAGTCAGAGATCCCTTGGACGCGACCCCTTTCCAGTTCTTTCCTGGATGATTCCTATCAGCCAACGAAGAACCCACCATGCTACATTAAGACTTCAGGAGGGACTCCTTAATCCTGCTCAAGGAGTCTTCTCTGACCTCATTCCCATAAGCAGAGATTGGGTTGAGTCAGAGCTTTCAGGGCCCATGTAGGCACTTCACCAGCCACTACCAAGAAGTAAGTGCCCCCTCTAAAAGCAAAGCAGGCTCTCTGGCTGCTGGAGCTGATAGGATCTCAAAGTTCAGAAATGAATCTGGGCTAGATTTAAGTGACTTTCCCACTGCCACCAATCTACCTCTAATTGTAGGCAGAAAATAGGTGAGCATAAACAATGAAGTGTTTAATTTTTGGTTAATAGACCTTTGGCCTCTAAAAGGAGGATTATGCTAAAAAAAATTGCTTTTACATAGTGGCATATGGAAAAACAGACCCAAGCACCTGTCCCCATGGCTATAATACAGCTGGGAGCAAGCAGCCCAGCCTAGGTAGACAGACTCCAGCACTCCAAAAATAGCAGCTCAGGTTGGAGCTTCGGCTTTCAAGCCCACCAACCCACTCCCGCACCCTACGTTTCAGAGCCCAAGCTCCAGCCCCAATGCAATGTCCATACTGCTCTTTTTCATGCGTTAGCTCAAGTCCCTCTAGCGTGAGTCCATTTAGCCCAGTTGGGAGGCTCACTCCAGGCTGTCCCCTGGGTGCCCTCTGAGGAGCTGCACACCTGCCCCCCATGTATTTGTAGAGGAGTCAGAATCAGAATCATTCCAGCCTGCATTTCCCTCCCGGCTAGAGCAGTGGGAGCCCTTAAACGCAGAAGAGAGATTATGGATAACCGTCAGGATGTGGAAATGCCAAATTACTTCAAAAGACTTCTTTAATAACTATGCCAGCCAAAGCAAAACTGTATATGTGAGCAAGTTAAGTGTGCTTGGCACTCATGCAACGGGCTGGGGTAAAGGGCAAGCCTAATTATGTCTTTATTATTAACAAACAACATCTGATTATAGCACTGTCTTCATTTAATTACTAGTGCAGATTCCAGTGTTTGCAAGTGTCATGGTTTTTGCTAAACATGTGGGGACTTGCCATTTACTTCAAAGGCTTTTGGATCAGGCTCAAAGTGCTTAAATTTTGCTAAAGACAATGTTGTGCTCTCAACTTGCATCCAAATGAAAATGTAAATATATGAATCCCAGCTTCTGAACCTTGGCAGAATATAAAATAGTCTAATCCTATATCACACAGTAGTGTTTTGGCTCCCTGAAATCTTTCAAAAAGCTTTCAGTGTGGCGATGTGAACACTTGCTTCCCAATTCCTCATGCAGGGATATATTTGCATGAATATTTATGGGTATTTTCACTTTTTGCAAACAAACTTCACCTGTATAAATATTTACCCCAAAATGGGCACCTTGTAAATATCGTTGTAGTGATTACGTTGTTTTCAGTCAAATTAATCTTCACAATTACTTTTATGATGTATTTGTCCCATTTCAAAGAAAAATAACTTTTTTTCAAAGAAGGAGATGTGACTATTCACAAATGAAGATGAAATTCATCCAAAGCAGATTTTCAGTTAGATCTTGGCTTTTGACTTGAAATTTCTCATAAGTGGAAGGCAAAGCCTACTGATGTTCTGCAAAATATACTTTGAATTCAGGATTCTGCCTTCAACTGAAAATGAAAGTTCCAAGCAAAGATGCAAACCAATATTGTCCCACCATAGCAGAGACAGAAACTTCTTTTTGTAAACTCAGTGTATATGAACATTAGTAAAATAGCACTTATTATTGTATTATGCCTAGGATTCCAAGCCATGGACGAAGTCCCCATTGTTCTAGGCGCTATACACACACAGAACATGAGGGACCTTGCTCTAAAGAGCTTACCATTTAAGTATAAGACAAGAGAAAACAAATGGATGCAGATAGACTGATGGAGTACAAGGAAACAATTTTGGTCAGCATGGTCGGCAATGGTCTCAGCACACCAGTGACCTGTTGACAGGATTTAAGGAGGAATTTGTAGATAGATAATGTGTTCGTTTGTGCAGGTTAACAGGGAGCTCCTCCCACACATAAGGGACAACATGGGAAAAGTCATGAAGATGCTTGTTTGAAAATGTAACAAGGGAGCAGCAGAAGCTGGCATCATAGGCTCATTGGAGGCAAGAGTAGACATCTCAGCAGCGAATGAGAAATGCTAATCAGGGTGAAGATAAGCTACAATGGACCTCTGATGCTTAATTAGTGCACAGTATAGCCAAAAAAAATTGGACTGCATGAAAAAGGGCACAACCTGTTTAGGAGGGTTTGAGTCAAAACCAAAACGTGATGGAGAATAAGACCATGTAATAAAGGGGTCTGGAAAATATTTCAAATATTACTGTTACCATTTCTGTAAATGATCCAAAAATCAAATCAGTCTAGATTTACAGAAATATTGTGATTACTCCTGGAGCTCAGTTGACTCCTGGACTCTTTCAATCTATTGTATTCTTAATCTTCAAGAAGGGTAAAGATCTTAAGGAATGTGTCTTACTTTCATGTGCCTAAACCTTCCCGATGTGAATACAAACATTTTGGTCAAAACGACTGTTCACAGAGCTAAAGATACTTTGTAGCCTAGTGCAAAAGCACCAAGGAGCTCATAAGTAACACTGGAGACTATAGGTAGGTTAATAAAACTAGAGATTATAAGGTTGCACTCTGGAAGTTAATGGGTTAAGCCAGATGGCAAGCTTTACATTTGGTTTTAATGGCATTCGGTCACATATCAAATCTTCAGACTGAGGATTTTGTGAAAAGAGAAACAGAGAAAGTTAACTGTTTCATTTATGAAGGGCTGCTGCTTTTTTCATCAAAAAGCCAATGCAAAGAAACAAAATCTTTTTAAAAAAGTTGTGTGCCCCAGATCTTTCTTGCAGTGTTCAATACATTTTCTTTGGAATCAAGCCCTTACATTTCCTTTAATGGCAACTCATATAACAACAGTTTTCATTTTATGTTTATTGCTTTGCATTATACTATTTCACAAGTTCATAAAGATAGGCAGGTTTGTTACAAAATGCAATAGACTCAGATTTTAAGGTCAGAAGGGACCATTATGATCATCTAGTCTGACCTCCTGAACAACGCAGGCCACAGAACCTCACCCATCCATTCCTGTAATGAACCTCTAACCTATGCTGAGCTATTGAGGTCCTCAAATCATGGTTTAAAGACTTCAAGGTGCAGAGAATCCTCCAGCAAGTGACCCGGGCCCCACGCTGCAGAGGAAGGTGAAAAACCCTCAGGGCCTCTGCCAATCTTTCCTGGAGGAAAATTCCTCCCTGACCCCTAATATGGCGATCAGCTGAACCCTGAATGCTTCCCCCCGCCCCAAGCACCACCTCTGCAACTCCCATTGGCCAGCAAACAGGGTCAATGGGAGCTACAGGGGCAGTGCCTGTGGATGGGGCAATGCACAGAGCCCCTTGGCCGTGCCTCGGCATAGAAGCCAGAGGCAGGACATGACGCTGCTTTTGGGAGCTGCTTGAGGTAAGCACCACGCAGAGCTTGTATCCCAACCCCCTGCCCCAGCCCTGATTCCCCTCTCATCCTCCGAACCCCTCAGAAACACCCTCCTGCACCCAGAGCCCATATCCCCAGCCAGAGTCCTTACCCCCACATCCACAGCCCAATCCCCTGCCCCAACCTGGAGCCCCCTCCCTCACCCTGAACTCCTCATTTCTGGCCCTGCCTCAGAGCCATAACCCCAGCCAGAGCCGTCACCCTCTCCCACACCCCAACCCCCAATTTCATGAGAATTCACGGTCCACCATACAATTTCCATACTCAGATGTGGCCCTTGGGTCAAAACGTTTGCCCACCTCTGGAATAAGAGAATGTCTGTCTTGTCTAAATCAACATGTCAAGGTCAAAAGATAAATGGCAGGTTGGTTGTTTCATTTGAAATGTTTCTTTTTTTATTATTAGCATAATTTAGTTGTTTTAAAATAAGCTAGTGGATTTTATTTAAACCTATTAGGATTTTATTTTCAAATTAGAAGGCTAGTTTTCTATATCTTTGCAGTTATTTTCCAGCACAGCATTCTGTTTTTATTCCACTTAATGGACATCACCTCTCCATCTATGTGACAGATACGACTGTGCTGGGAAACTATTTTGAAAACTTGTTTCAGAGAGGTTTCACTAGCATAGTTTTCAATGTGGATGAGGTTCAGTTTGGGTAAAAATGGTCTGATTGCATTTCATAATCCCTTAACATGCATTTTTGTAATGTCTAATGTCACTGTCCTCCGTTTACAACTCCATGAAAGTCCACCTTAAAATCAATAGATGGAATCAGTGGTGAATGAAACAGGAATCTCTCTAAATATAACATATTGTGTTCCTATGATATAACATACATAAGGCATCAGAGTTACCTTGTTCTACAGTACAAAGATCTATTTTTTATAGATCCTCATAGTTCGCTAAAGTATGTAACATCTTGTGACATCCCCTCTTGTTTTCCTGACTGGATCTTCACAAACTGAAATTGACACTTCCTCCCCTATCCCTTCCTCTCAAAAAAAAGATTCCATCTCAGGTTTTGCATGCGACCAAAGGCATTCTGAGATAGACCATTATTTCAATCTAATTCCAGGCATCAGCAAACTGAATATATTAAATAAAGCTGCTAATACATCAACACTGAGTCTTAATGTGTTAATGAAAGGCCTCCAGTAACCTTGGACACACTTCGAAGGTGCTAGACTTGTAACTCCAAAGTGTACTTTATATATACCATTTTAATACATATTGGCCCTCAGTTTCAATTCAAGTTTCTCTTGGAATTAACAGTGTTTTAGATACCCAGGAACAGACAATGAATAGATGATCAAAATCAGAATTTGGAGACATTCAGAGACTGGTATAAATTTAATACATGCTATTTTCTGTCTTGAGGGATTATACCCTTACTCTTGGCAAGCAAGTCTTTTACATCTCAGAGTTTTAAGGTTCCATGCTAATTTATATTACAGAAATATGAGGCTTTTAAGAGCCAGATTCTGTCACACTTACACAGGATGAGTAGGACCTTACTTCAGAAGCAGCTCTAATGAAAGTAATGCGACTAGTCCTGCTATAACGGTAATACTGAATGTGAGTAAGGGGTGGTGGAATCTGGCCTGGGGAAATAAAGAATCCTGTCACAGCAGTAATGTGATGAATGTTCTCTTTGAACCTCTTTGAACCTTTCACTCATTATTTTTAAGCTTCATTTTCTGACTGAGATCTTCTTAGCTTTGTGATATGAAATAAATCTGTGGATGAATTCAGAAAGCCAAGAAGGGCAAAAGTGAGGATTGTGAGAGAAGGGAAGCACAGCTGTTGTGTCAATTGATTTTTCTTCAAGTTATGGAAATGATTATACAATAGAGACCATTGACTGTAATTTCTTTTGTTTTGGAGGGCAAGATGTACAATTCTTTAAAATAGTTCAAAATGTTTAATAGATAATAAAAGATCGCACACCATTAACCTACATTAGACAGCATGTTATCTTGAGATGAGACCTGATTTATGGTAGCTTTAACTGCTAGGGTGTCTTTATAATGTAAAGATAAAGGAAACCTACAGCTTTGTATGAAGTTAGTTGAAAGTCATCTGCCAAATACACATTGATGGAAAAGAACTGGTACCATTGCAACTGGGCTTTCCTGATCACCTATTTCACATCACGTGCTATAGTGTCAAGCCAAAAGGAGGAGCCTGCTTTGTCACAATAACTCTACCCTATCCATATGAGTCATGACCTTAACCGCTTAGGTAATAGAGTGACTTTACCAGTTCCGAGCACAACTACATGCTGGCTCATTTCTTTCGTTCTCTTATTTCCAACTATCTTCTGTAAAGCGAACTCAGCAAGCTGCCAGCATGCTCACTGCGTTTATCCATTCAAGCATCTGAGATCATGCCAGAGCATGTCTTGACATTGCAAAACAGCCTTCCACAATAAGCAGCTTCTGTTACGTTAAAGTAATCCTTGCAAAAGAACTAGAGTAACCTTTCTTCCAGTACTTCATTGTAGTGGGCTTTTTTTTTCTTCCCCTGTAATACTTGGTGAGTATGTGGTAATCGATGAAGACATTATTATTGCTTAACATTGTTACAACATTAACAGCCTAAGACATTCGATACAAGCTACAACACTGTATATAAGCAAAGGGAGTGGCAGTTGCAGGTATATATCTGAAGAGTTCCTTTTGTATAACCAGCTTGAGAATCTGTGGAGCACTTTACTATGTCGCATCTGTTCCAGTTGAGGTCCCACACTGATCAGTTTTGGATCATCATAGTTAGCTATTAGAGAGACAAGGTGGGTGAGGTAATATCTTTTATTGGATCAACCTCTGTTGGTGAAAAAGACAAGCTCATAAGCTTCTGCAGGAGAGCTCTGTATAATCTTGCCTCTCTCACCAACAGAAGTAGGTCCAATAAAATATATTATCTCACCCACTTTGTCTCTCTAATATCCTAGGACCAACACAGCTACAACAACACTGCAAACTGTAATTAGCTATGACTTTCTGGGTGAGCTTTCCACACCTGAGATCACCTCATGGAGGAGACATTTAAAAGCTGAACCTTGTAGACTGAATGACAGTCGTGTTCAGTGAGATGAATGACTGAGGCTAAGAGTTTACAGCTTTAAAGGAAAACACCAGAGATTTTTTCTCACAAAGTTTCAAAATCATACATCTTTGTATAACAATGGGACAAGCATTAAACAAGAAAAAAAATTAAGCAAAGCACACTCTTTCTTTGCAAACAGCCTGTGAAATCATAGAAAGGCTGATTAACTAGCATGGAAAGAAAATCTTGACCATTGCTTTCCAAGGGAAAGGCCCCCATAACAGATCCTCAGCTGATTTAAATCTGCCTCGCTTCATGCTGATTTGCATTAGCTGAGGATCTGCCCCTCTGTCTTTTCTACCAGGCTTGGACGCAGAGTGGAGCAAAGAGGTGTGATCATCCTGCCAGTCAACTCTTCTGTCTTTGGCTATGTCTACACTTTAAGTGAGGGATGTGATTCCCCTGCTCATATACACATACTTGCACTACCTGTCATTGAGCGAGCATGAGTATAGATAGCAGCAGTGTAGCTGCAGTAGCAAAGCTAAGCAGAGTACACAGCCACAACTTCAAAGGCTCCTAGAAACTAGCTACACATTTTCTCAAACAGGAGGGAACAATGAGTAATATTGATTAGCACATTCCAAATAAATACCAATGGCACATCGGTGTTTGCAGGTAAGGGGAGAATTAAATCAAGGTAACACTGTCAGTGAGACTTGTGAGTTCACTTTATCTGCTGTATCTTCAGGTGCAAAAATTAATCTACCACGTTTTGTGCAGTATTCCCCATTCTAAGTAAAGGGATTACTGCATATGTAGCAATGCTAATGCTGTGGTATAGTACATGTCAGGATTGTAATAATGCCCACTGTGTGCACCAGATAAAGTAGAGCTGTCCAAGTGCCAATGGTATCACACTCCACTATCCCAGGAGTGTCCTACTGAATAATTTCTGCAATTCAGTTCTTAAATGAATGCAATATTATAGGTGGAGAAAATATGCACAGTGAGAAATGATTGGCAATTTTTTTTCCAGTGCTATAAGCTCACATTGAATAGGTGTAATGAAATGTATTGTTGGAAGAAATTTCATTACCCTGGTGATAAGCCTGGTATAACAGCCTCTGTGGAATAAAGAAAGTGAATCTATTTCACTTAGACTTGGGCACAATTCTTGGAGAACAGAAGAAAGAACTTGCCTTTGAGAAAATGATTTTGGAACTCTAACATCATTAAAAGAACCAACAGGAAATGTTTTCAGAGCCCTCTGTAACAACCATTATAAGAGCCCACTCGTATGAGACTTGAATGCCCTCAGTTCCTGAGGAAGTCTAGCATGAACTTCTTTTGCAGAGGGAGGGGGAAATCTTAGTGTGGTAAGCACTACAGAGTAATGTCCACTCTTGATCTTTTGTGCTATATCAAGAGATGACCAAGAAATTCACTCAAGCCACCTTTGTTTGCCTCTCAAATTAATATTTTCCATTAGTCAGTATCACAGTGATGCACACCTGAATCTGGCTATCCAGGTCTATTATATGGCTCCTCTCAGCACAAAGTGTGATCTGCATTAGCTGTATTCAAATTTTTAAAAAAATGTATTTGGCAACCTATTGCACAAAGCCACAAAAAGGATTTTCCCAGAGAGCTGATAACCTTGCAGGCAATTTGAATAGAGCCCTATCAGTGATTCACCATAACAAGACTTCTCATGTTAGAACATGAGAACCTCACCCTTTAGAGCTAGAAACATAAATCAGTTTTCAACAATGTGGGCTCTGTGGAAGGCAATAAAGCAAGACACTACCTTGTAAGATTTGGTAGAGGTTGTGGGATGGGGCAGAACAGTCATTCAGAAATGTAGGGCTTATCTTACCACTTCACAAGGGGTGCTGCTCAAAACACAAGTTTACACCCGTAAACTTTACTTTGCTCTATAAGTCCTAAAAATGTCCTGTTCTCTTTATTAGATCAGTGGGATTTAGAACACTGTGGGTTTTTAGATCAGTGAGATTTAGAACACTGTGGGTTTTTTGTAGGTTTCCAACCTAGCAATGGACTGCACAGAGCCTTTCCCATGCAATTCTTTCATATTGCAATTTGAAAAGTGAAGGATGTTGATAAAGTGGAGGAGGTTCAGAGAAGAGCCATGAGAATGATTAAAAGATTAGAAAATATGCCTTGCATTGACAGACTCAAAAAGCTTAATCTATTTAGCTTAATAAGAGATGGTTAAGGTGTGACTTGATTACAGTCTTATGTATTTAACTAGGGAACAAATATTTAATAATGAGCTCTGCAATCCAGAGGCCAGGAGTTGCAGCTAGATAAATTCAGACTGGAAATAAGTCACTAATTTCTGACAGTGAGGGTAATTAGCCATTGGAACAATTTACCAACAGTCATAATGTCACACTGACAATTTTTAAAATCAAGATTGGATGTTTTTCTAAAAGATCTGCTCTGGGAATTATTTTGGGGAAGTTCTATGGCCTGTGTTGCACAAGAGATCAGACTACGTGATCACAATGGTCCCTTCAGCACTTTGGAATCTATGAAAAGGGAATGTTCAAGTTTATCATCTACTTTATGGCTTCTGGTGACATGGAATGAATCAAGGCTGTCCCTCTGGGGAAAAACCTTAGAGGGCAGCGAGGTGCTAGATGTTCCATGGTTTGGAAATCTTCACATCCATGTTTCAGGGTGTCCTTTATTTTCCATTTGTGTAGTAGGCAATTGCAATGTCTGTGTGAGGTTCCTGTGAACTAGAGAGTTGCATTCCAAAACTGCAAGATAGATTATATCATAGCCCTGAGTTGTCAGTTATTTCCCCACCTTCTCCACTAGAGCATGGTAGCACTGAAAGAGTAGCCATTTTACCAAATGAAGTGCTGATCTACACTCTTCCAGGGAAGATCTGAGGGTGCAAATGTGGAGAAACAGCATGCCTGAACATGAAGATGATGTCATGGGATGAAGTATTTTATGAACTGAAGCAAGAGCTGAGACGGTAATCAGCTTCCCCTTGAAAGAGAGGTTGGTATTGCATAGGCAGCTGGAAGAGATGGAAATGGAAATGCAGAAAGGGGATGAAAGTCTGTTGCTACCAATGCCAACATAGGGCCAAGACATTGTGAATACACAAAGCACAAATCTATAGTAGGAGGATGGAGAGGAAAAGCCAGGTCATTTCATCAGGTAAATGATTTAAAGCTTTCACTATGCTATAAATAACAGACATGAGGAACATAGAGAGGCACACAGCCTAACATTGATTTCCACTTGTCTCAGTCAAGTACTTGTAGAAGCCATTTCTTTCTAGTCCTGCTTCTTGGTTATTAAGGAGCCGAGATAAATTTAGCAGCCTCCCCAGTCTCTACACTGTTTTGACAATCTCAGGACAGATTCTTTATAGAAAGATGTGGTCCAAGCTGGCTCCAGTAAGGGTTTTCCACTTCTGCCCAATATCACTTTTTCCCCTTGGCTTCAGCTTTCACCTGCTTTTCTTTATCCGGGCATTTATCTATTGCATCTCTGCCATCTGCCATCATCTGAGTTGGTCACAGAAGCCAAGAAGGAGATTTGTAGCTGAGTTGCCCCCCCATATTGCCTTTTATGTACCACTCTTGCCCTTCTGCTTCTACCCACCATTCTCTATACCCTCTTATACTGTGCTGCTAGACCAGTGTCTTTCTAATTTTACTCCTATTTTTCAATACAATAGAGCCCCACTTTCAGACCCTGCAAACTATTTCCTCTCTTGAGCCCCCAGTTTGAGAGTGTGGTTGTTTAGTAAAAGGTTTGCTCATAAAAAAATACTCATCAGCATTTTTATTGTTTAACCAGAAGAAAGGGCATTATATGGGATTTGAAATGCTTTAATTAGTGTCAAAGAGAGGTACAATAAGATAATTGATAATGAAGTGCCCATAAAAGCATTCCCATGCCCAATCCTCCACATCCGATGCAAATAAAAGCATTTTGCATAATCAGGACATATAACTAAAATCAATTATTATGCTCCTTACTGCCTACAGTAGCTGTAATTGGCAATGGATCTCAAGTAATGGGTTACTCCCACCCCCTTCTGCTGCTGCAGTAACAAAGTATTGGCATAGGGCACTCATTAGTTATGCTAGAGTTAGGAAATGTAACAGCAATGCTGGACTTTCACACCTGGTCTTTGCGGTAAGTAATACCTATCTCTGATTCCTCATTACATGCCCTGAAGTAAACCCTTGCCTTTGTTTTACGTCAGTTGCATAAAATGCACCAAGGTGCAGTAACTCTGAGGACATAATCAACTTAATTATTTGTGTTTTAGAAGGCATCTCCTTTTTGCCGTTAGCCTTGCCTTCAGGCTTCCAAAGACACATCCACCCACCATCTGACTAACACTGAAGCAGTAACTGGAGATGTTTATCTCTCTTGGCATAATCCTGCCAACGATTTGTTAGCTAATGGAGCATAGGATAGGCAAGATCCACGCAAATTAGCTGGAACCCAGTTACACAGATCCCATTAATTTCTGTGGTATGTGTGCTGTTTCCCTTCTCATACAAGAGACAGTTCTTGAAAATGCACTTTGCCAGACCAGCTAAAGTATATTTTCAGACATTGGTCTCTCACCCACCAGAATCTGCACCCCACTGGAGTAGTGGCCTTTCTGGTTACACACTTCCTGTGATGGGCAAAGAATGGGCACCTGAGGTCCATCAATATTTTCCACTAATGGGGACTCCTCCCCATTTGCATGCAAACCTCTTATTACCCCAAAAGTAATTTTAATAGTGTCTCTTCATGACCTCATTTATCTTTGTACATACCTTTAGCTCAGTAGCTCCAAATGTGGACCTGCCATCATGAAACTTGGGTATTAGCAAGTGGCACTTTGTAGCCCACTCCCACAAAGCAGCAGCTGTGTTCTTGTCCACAGAGACTGCTGCCCTTATCTGGGCTGACTCTCATGGACAGAATAAAGAGTGTCCTTCTTAATTTGGGTTTGGGACCTTATGTGCCCCAAAATAAACTGATAAACTCTGCTCTTGGCAACAATGTTGAGTACTATTGGATAACGCTCTGGGAGCCCTATAATGCATGGTATCACCATATCTCACAGGCAGGCCACATCAAAGCTGTGCTTTCAGGAGGGTATTGCTGTTTGGATGCAGTGGAGCACTCCAGGACAAACGAGGTAGCCAGCTACTTCATGTAATAACTGATGTTCCTGTCATGCTTTCTGGAGTGGCTCATGACCGTGAGTGACCACCTCAGGGCTGACTGTCAAAAACAGGGCAGCCATCCCACCAGTGCCAGGTTTACAATGGTTCCAGTGGCTCCATGGAGCCAGGCCCATGCTCAGAAGGGGCCCTGGCCTGTGCCCTGAGACCCCGCTGGCTCCCCACCACCACCTCTTGCTCCTCTCAGTTTGCCTGCTGGCTGGCTAAGAGCTCCTCTCTGCCCCTGACACCATCCCCCGCTCCTCTTACCTCCTGGCCAGATCCCAATGCACCTCTGGCTCTGGGCAGTCTCTGCTTCTCACTTGTGGAGCCCCACCTCTCTCCCCGGAGCTGAGCCACTTGGACTGGTGCAGAAGCCCATCCAGTCTCAGCCAGATGAGTAGTGGGGGGAACAGTGTGGAGGGCTTGGCTGGGCCGCACAGGCAAATACGTCTTGAGGGACCCCGGCCGCGGCAGGTCCTGGCCTGGCTGATCATGCCACTCCCAATGGGCTGAAGCGATGCCCGGCTGGGACCAGCTCTGGCTTTGCTGCCGGCTCAGCCCAGCAGACAAAGTTGCCTCCCAGTAAGGCTGGAGAGTGCAGCCAGGAGGCAGGGCTTGGGGGAGTGGGTCTGTGGGGATTCTCAGGGTGGGCCTGGGCTGTGAAGGAGCGAGGAAGATCTGTATGTGTTGGGGCACTAAGGAGTGGGGGTTCTGTGGCGGGGAGGTGCTAGGCAGTTGTGGTGGAGCCGTGGGCCAGGGTGGTGTTGGGCATGGCACTGTGCATTTGTGGGTGGATCTGGGGTGGGGGTGCTGGGAATAGTGGGTCCAGGGGTCTTCTGGCCTTAGAGAGTCAGGGGATGTTGGATGGGGGGAGGCTGTGTGGTGTGGTATGGGCCTGCCCCCAAGGGGAAGGGGGACACTGGCAGTACAGGGCTGGACAGGCCACGGTGTGTCTGGCAACTGCCGGTTTGTAAATAGTGCCCTTGCATTGGGCGTAGTAGGGCCACTCCTGCCATGCCATGCCCCATTGCCTCTGGCTGGCCCCTCACTCCGGGCACTGACCTCCCCACACTATGCTCCCTTGCCTCCAGGGGAGCCAGCAAATATGTTTGGCGCCAGACCCATGAAAGGTTAATCTGGCCCTGCATCCCACACTGGCAGTGTGTTCTATAATTAGATTTCACCAACCCAGTAAGAAATATGAACACCTGGATCACTATAACAATTATGCCAGGGAGTCCCCTTAGACTTTCCAGGCTATCGTGCCACCTAGACAAACAGGATTTATGTAACCATTTATCGCTTACACCATAAAATTACATCACATGCTGGTTGCTTCCAGGCCCAAGAGACCAGTCACTCATTCCAGATCAATTGGTACCCTAGAATCTTACACTAAAGACAATGCCTGTAGTCAATCCTATAATAAACTATCTAAAGCTTTAACAGCTAGGAAAAGGAAGTAAGTTATTTACAGGTTAAAGCAAGCAAACATACACACAAATGAGTTACCAGCTAAATCCCAACAGTTGTAGCGATCTGTCAATTCAAAGTGTCTTTCAGGGCAGACCCAAGAGGGAGCCCTGCAAATCTCTGGCTTCAGTTTAGAGTCTCCGTTCCTTCAGAGTTCAAACAGCCAAAAAGATGGAAAAATTTTCCTGTGGCTTTGTTTTATTTCCTTCATTCAACTTCCAAGACTACAGGACGAGTTTCCTTGCACGTAGCATTTCCCAATCCTTTGTATTGCAATGATCCTCAACTGACCAACTGATTTTGATAATCCTTCTGGCTGATGGGAGGAGAGAATGATTCCCATGCCTGAGTTCACAGGAAACATTTTCAACGTTGTAAAGGAAAGCTTACATATTATAGCATGGAATACAGACATTACAAGTGAGATTAATGCATGCAACACCTTACAACAGTAAATGCATAAGACTAATAACGATTTTGAGCAAAACTAATGCCATGTCTACACTACAAAAGTAAGTCAACCTAACTTACATCATCATACAGCTGCTGTAGTAATACATTACTTGTGTATGTACACACTTTGCTTTTTGTGTCTGCAGTACGCATCCTCACCAGGCGCATTTGTTTTGATAGTACTGTTAGGGTGGTGCATTATGGGCCAGTAACAGTTGACAATGACACTGTGCTGACCTAATTACATCGACCTTGACTCTATGCGTAGGGTGACCAGATGTCCTGATTTTATAGGGACAGTCTTGATTTTGGGGTCTTTTTCTTATATACTCTCCGATTACTGTCCACCCTCGTCCCGATTTTTCACTCTTGCTGTCTGGTCACCCTATTTGCACGTCTCATGAAAGTGGAATTAAGTCAGTATCGCAGGGTGATTAGGGTAATGTAAGCTGCCTTGCGTTGAACTTCTCTGCAGTGAGAGGCGTGCTCACTTGCTGGTTCAAACTAGAGTAAATGGAGAACTCTCTGTCACTTAAAGCCTTTAAATCAAGATTTGAGGATTCCTGTAATTCAGTCAGAGGCTGTGGACCTATTACAGGAGTGGATGGATCTGTGGCCTGCAATGTGCAGGAGGTCAGATTAGATGATCATGATGGGCCCTTCTGGCCTTAGGGTCTATGAGTCCGAGATATTGGGTTGTAGTGTTTTCAACTCTCCCTTTTGTTAGTCACTCACTTCCCCTCAAACAGTAAGCACCCAGAGCCAGATTTTAAAGGTATTTAGGCACTTAAAGCTGCAGATGGCCTTTGAAAATCCCACTAGGCACCTATCTGCATCTTTAATCTCCATCTGCACATTCTCAATGAGATGGTAGCTATGCAATGAATCACACAGCCATGGAATCACTTGCAGTTACCATGCACCTTGACAACCTCACTTGCCGTCTGCCTGCTAATCCATCCCTGAGACTGCTTCCAAACCCTGGAGTAATTTCAAAAGGGCTGCCAAGCAACCTGCTACAAAAATGTTTACTTATTTCCTCTCCAAACGTGGAATGGTCCCTTAATTTCTATATACTGCAGCATAATTTCTGTGCACAGGGACTCAGTGGTGAGGCTGCACCCGACCCTGACAAAGCCAAAGGGCTGGGCTTGCTCCAGAAATACCCCAAGGCCCTGCCTCTCATTGCACAAGGTGTGAGCAGGCAGGCTCAGCCCAGCAGGACCAAGTGTGGAGGGCCTTACTATGGGGGATCCAGGTGGGGGTCAGAGGTTTCTGTGCAGGGCAATCTGGATGCGGGTGGCTCAGTGGAGGATCTGGATGCACAAGGGCTTGTTAGGGGGTTCCAGGTGCAAGGGCAGTGGGACTCTGCAGGAGAGCCAGGTGAAGGTGGTTATGGCTGAGCGGGGGGGAGGGATGTCTGGGCGTGGGAGGATGGGGCTGATCAGGTGTGGTCTGGATGCTGGGGGAGTGGGGCTTGGTCAGGTGGGAGTCTGAGTGCCACTCATCAGGGCATTCCAGGTGCAGGAAGTGAGGATTATTGTGGTGGGAGTTCGATGGGCCTGCTTAGTGGGGG